>CM071866.1:10990989-11006113 GCA_036759665.1 Gynandropsis gynandra
CGTCCAGAAGTCCTCCCTCTTCTTCGTGCAAATCTGGCGAAGGTTCGTTTGCGCGCGCGCGAAGCGCGCGCGAATTTCCCACTTTTCGATCCGATTTTTCACATAAAAATTCGAAAAACTAGTCCTAAACATACGACCAGACGCTCTGATACCACTGTAGGGTTGATTTTATTATGCGGAAGCGTGTTTTTAATCAACCCGAATAACGATCTAGTCATGTTCGGATTAGTTTTTACAGATCTCAACGATAAACAAATTTAGAAACAGTTTATGTGATACCTGTTGCGTTGAAATCGATGATCGGATGTGAGGCTTGATGGTACAAGCCCTCTACGCGTATCCACGCCGAGATCGGGATTGCTTTGATGCGGGATTCGGAAGAACGAAAAAATTGTTTTTCGTTCTTCGGGTTTTTCTTTTCTGACGGCTAGGGTTTTCGTCTTAGAATAATATGTCTACGAAACCTCGTAAAGCGTTTATTTATAATTATTAACTCTTTAATAATTACAACTTAAACCCATAACTATTCAAATATTACATAATTGGCATAGGACTTTCACGTTCTATTGTTAACAAACGATGGATAATGATTGAAACACACTTAGAACTAGATAACAAAACTAGAAATTGTTCCCAAGTTTATGAATGCTCCAATCCCTCTTATGACTCGATAAGTGAACCTCAAACACAACGATGACACCATAACACTTGTGATCCAATGTTGAAGCTTTGGAATTCGCTCCAAGAATTTTTGAGTTAATCTCAAAGAAATATCTATGAAAGACACTAAATTCCCAACAATAAACTTGTTAATTTGTGCTACAAAGAGTGCCTTATTTATAAGGCAAAAAGATATCTAAAACTGGGTAAACTACAAGTAGTAAAACAAAAATGCAAGAAACTGCTCGATTGAAAGGGTGACCATTAGTTTGAGCGTCGTATAAGGATTTTTAACAAATCGCATATGGAATAGTACACTCGACAATGCTTCACCATCGCTTTGTCAAATGTGTATCATGTGCACATTGGTACAGAGGAATCACTGTAGTTGAGCGGATCCCTGCTCAAGTCGAGCATCTTTGACTCCACCAACTCCAAGATTTCCCGAGCTCCTCTACTTATAGAAAATTCATATGAGTGTGATTTAGTTCCTCTTGACGTCTTCATTAATTCATCGCCACTTCCTCGGCATCCATTCGAATGAGCATATTGTGGATCTTCTTTGCTCTCGCCTTCATTATCAGTCCTTGTATAATTTTGTTCTTTATCCAATATCCCGTCCTAATCAAAATCCATGTGAAATTTTGTGATACCTGTCCATTAAGGAAAAAAAGATAATTAAAAAATTAATGAATGGATGCAATAATTGCTAACGAATAGGTGAATAGATGCAAATCGAATTTGTAGTACATGAAATTATAAATATAAACTGTTGATTTTATTTAAAGCGTGTATGGTGTGAAAAGGTTTAGGCAATATGTGTGAAAGAGAGAGGAGATACCATTGAAACCTTTCCACACATGTAGTCTTTAGGTTCTATAAATAGAGACCTCATGCATAATCTTTTAGAACCAAAAATCAATATGAATTAGAGATACTGACAATAAGATAAATTTAGAGTGAGAAATATTACAAGAAAAAAATAAAAAGAGCTTTAAAGACGAGGAAGGAGAACAAAAGGAACGAAAATTATTCTCAATCAGCCGTGAAACAATGAGTTTTTCATCTTTATATTCTTTGTGAACTTCGTAGAATGCATGTAAAAATTTACAAATACTAGTAAAGCATATTCTACACAAAATTTTTAATTTCCAAATAGAATTTTCGGACAGTCGACATCGTCCGGAAATTCTCGGACGAATTATGGAGTGATATAGGAATCCGTCCGTTATCTCACATAGGTCACACTTGAAAAGAGAGTTAGTTCTTAATAATATTGATTCTCGAGTCTAATCATCCGAAAAAAAGTTTGGATATTTTTCTTCAACCATTGATTGAATAATTAAAAGATTTGTAGACGGGGGTTCAAGCATAGAACGTCTCAAAGCGATATAATTGTATATTACGAGGTGCTCTTATGTGGACAATAAGTGATTTTTCAACTTATGATATGTTATCTGGATGGATCAGTTGGTTTGATTGTTATGGTTGTTTTCTTTTTGCTGATCATATATTACAACATAACAAAAAAGATTTTAAGAGGAATGTAGTTGTGCGGAAGTCTCTTCCTCCAGTTTTAACAAGTGAAGAGACTTTGTATAAGAGACTTCTTGGTGTGTGCATTCTTAGAAGTATAGATTGTGGAGGAAACAATCCACAATCATCCGAGAGTTAGTGGCTACAAAATTACTCATAATTGGTACAAAAAGACATATTTTGGGATCTATCGTACTGAAAAATCTAAAGCTTTGACATAATCTTGATTTCATACACATTGAGAACAAGGTTTTTTATAATATCATCAACCTACTGTTGAAAATCATAGGAAAGAAGAAGGATAATATTAAATTACGTAAGTATCTAAAAGAGTATTGTTCACGAAAGGAGTCGGAAAAGTTCAAGTTGTGATATTCAGATTGTCAAATGAGGAAAAAAATAAATTGTTGAAGTGGTTGAAAAAATATGTCATATTTTTTTAGGGTTATGTGTCTAATATCAAAAGGTGCATTAACATTCAAAGAGGAAAAGTTATCAGGGATGAAAAATCATAATTGTCATGTATTCATGTAAAGATTACTTCTTGTATGTCTTTCTCAGTTACTAGAAAAAAATACTCACGAAGCAATTGGATGTATGATTGATTCTTTGAAACAATGTTATATATTAGTATTTTAAATATATTAAGTTTTAGATATTTAATTAATTCATTCATATTTCAGATGTTGGCATATTCTTCTAAGATTTATGTGCAATGAATTTAAGCATTGATATGGTTCGTAGATTGGAAGGTAACATAGTTAATATACTTGTAACTTGGAGAAACTTTACACCATCATTTTTCGATGTTGTTGAGCATCTTACAATTCATCTACCACACGAAGACGTATCAAGAGGTCCAGTTCAATTTTATTTGATGCATCCATTTGAGAGATTTATGTTTCATTTGAAAAAATAAACAAAATAAAACTCGTCCAGAGGGTTCAATTGTTGAACAATACGAGAATGAAGAAATATTAGCATTTTCATATCCAATATTTAATGTTCCAGATATATTTTGCGAAATTGGTGCACATAGCATAAACGTATGTTATATTCAACTGCGCATATCTAATTCTTTTTTAAAGGTAACATACTATAACTATATAAGTGGATTCAATTGTGAATACCAATGATATTTTTAATATTTATAGGATTTTTGTGACATTTTGTAAGATGTTTGATGATATATTAAAAAATACATATATGAACATCGATGAGTCTTAACATTAGAATTCATCTTATAGAATAGATAAAAGAATTATCCATATTTTTATAGACAACAAAATATTTTAATGTGTCATGCGTGTTAAGGCTAAGGAAGAACGAAAGGGACGACAATGTCGACACATGGAAATCAAATTACCATAGTCATAATGTTAAAATATGTTCGAGGTAAAGATGTAAACCCCCAAATACCCTAATCAATCGTTGTATAAGGACAACCCGAAAAAAATGGACAAAATGGTAATCTCAATAGTAGGGTAACAACATGTCGATAAGCTGAGATACCCAATAAAAAGGACTATACGTGAACACAATGTCTATTAGGATTATGGATATCAAGATTTGGTGTTGATATTAAGAATGTGTGAGTAATAGTTACCTAGTCCTCTAGATTAGAATAATGTAAAATCAGAGTGAGGAAAAACGACAGCAGTAGTTACTTAGTTCTCTGAACTAGTAATGTAAATGTCGAGTGATACATTTAGTAAGTGGTAGTTATTTAGTCATTTGCACTACTAATGTAAAGCTGAGACAAGTATAAAATGATATATAGATTAGTAATGTAAAATTTGAGAGAAAGTATAAGCAGTAGTTACATTGTCCCTTGGACGGTAATGCAAAAGCCGAGAGAAAGTAAATGGTAAGAGAATGATATAATTAGAATATATGTCTGATTGAGTACATAAAGATAATCTTTTATCTATTAAATTGAACGTGCAATCTTAATTAATAGAGATAGATTGTTCGCGTAAAACGTTCAATGAGTTATGTGTATGATATTGAGTCCACTTTTGGGGTTATCTTAGAGGACAATTCGATAGGAAAATTACCAGCGATTAAGAGTAGTGCCAGATCAAGAGAATCGCATTGATAAAAGGTTTGAAAATCGACTTAACGATTTTATTTTTAATTTAATTTGATTTAAAGTATTTAATTTCCTAAAAAATTTGACCAATGCACATAATGTGTACTACAAAAGTATTGTAAATTTTTTCGAACATATATAAAAAATATTTAATTAAAGAGTTTTATATTTCAAATCTGGTATATGTCTTCCGTCTCTATAAAAAGAGGTAATGTTGCGCACCACGAGGCCCTTGGAAAATGAGGGGTGTTACACACTCTAATAAAATATATTAAATTAGATTGAAACCAAACCACGTAACCATGAGACCCGAGAAACAAACAATGACATCTATGGAAAAGGCCACATGATTCGCGAGCCTGGGGAATCTAGGGGTGGGCATAATAATACCCAAAACATCATAAAAACTGAAACTCGTCCCGAAAAATTGAAATATTCGTAGGTTTGAATTCGGGTTTAGGTTTTAAAATGATGAGATCTACGGGTTCAGTTCGAGGTTGGATTTTATTAAAAAAACCTAGAAATAATTAACCCTTTGTACTTTTTTCCCATTTTTTGCATCCACCCTCTTAAATTCCATCTTGCACTCACTCATTTTTCCTCATGTTAGTGTATCAAATTTAGACTAGGTTTTAGTATCATTTTTGCATACATTTCTTAGTTAGAGTTACATTTCCGATACGATTCTTGTTTACATACGCCCATTTTGTTGGTTTGCAAGTTTAAAGACGACAAGGCCTAAACGAGCATAAAACCATACATTTTGAAGATAAATTCACTCGGAGCCAAAATCAAGCCTCGGAATTCAAAGGAACACCCGAGCAACGAGCGGAAAAGAGCAAAATCGTGAATTGAAGAGTGCTCGCTCGGGCACTGAGGTCTACCCGCTCGGGTAAAACCTACGGGGTTTTATTGCGACACCTTGCACGACCCGGGCACGAAGACAACATGATCGGGTAGTAATACCCGATCGGGTGCAACAAGGTACCCGGTCGGGCAGTTAATTCGTCCTAAAAATCCCCGAGAGTTTACACGACTCGGACTGTTCAACCGCGAGATCGGGTGCTGATGCCCGATCGGGCATGACAGAGTACATGACCGGGCGTGCCTCTGCACGACCGGGTAAAAGGTGTACCCGAGCGGGCCGCCTTTCTCGCAACAAACTACATCTTGGATTCAAACGAGCAAATTAATAGTCCAGAACGGATCTAGATGCAAGGGGGCGACGTAGAGGGCAAGAAAAGGCTTGAAAATCATCAGAAAAGGCTTGGGAGACGCTGGAGAACGAGAGAAGCATCAATCCACACATCGGTAACACAATAGGGAAGATCGAGGCGTCGAGTTTCCTAGGGTTTATCATGTCTAGGGTTATGTTATTTCCTTTGCATGTAATCTCCATGAGTGAGTAGATTCCCAACTATGGGTTAGGGATATCGGATTGTAACGAATGTACAATTTTATGCGTTAATGCTTAGATCTATCGTTTTATTTTGATATTCGGTCCTACAATCAACATCATAACTCCTATACTAGTGTTGCCCGCTCAGTAATATAGGAATTCATATTTTGTTGAAGGTTAAAGTATGAATCCGAAACCGTTGAGTTGTAGGTTAAGTTCGATTAATGAGAATTTGACCGGTCGGTTAATCGACTTAGGAATTAGGATTGCGTTCGTAAAGCTGCCATAGTACGGGTTAATCACTGCTGGAATGTAGGGTTGCACGTACTCATGGTTAGGAGGTCTAGGCTCGGCAGAATCATTCCTCACCTTAGAGCATGAATTTCTCATTATCAAGATAATTCGATAGGTTTATGATCTTTAGTTGTTACATCCATACAATTCTCGGTATCTCGACACCCGCAGTGTTCGTCATTGTCAAGTCTTCCCCAACCTTTTATCGTTGCCACCATTTAGTTTAGTTTTCTAGATAGTTACACCACGCCATCATCTACTTCCCTTCGTCTTAGTTTAGTGATATTCTTAGGATTGGCTGCCTTAGTCCCTAGAGTTCGACCCTGGTACTACACGAACCGTACACTTGCAGTGAAGTGGTCTAGGAAATATATTTAGCTTGATATTTCCGACATCACACTCACTCATTTTTCCTCACGTTAGTGTCATCGTTGTCGACAACTCGTGGCTTCACTGTCGTCGCCATTGTTGTCTCCAGCTTTGTCTTCTTCTCCTTGCTTCATTGCCTCATCCTCATCTTCATCTTCCGCTCCCCGCCTTCCTCTCCTCGTCTTCGTCTTCCTCTCCTCGCCTTCATAGTTCTAAATTTCTCGCCTTCATCTCCACGTCTATCATATTTATGTTTTGTCTTCTTCTTCGTGTAGCCGCATTCGCCTCGTTGTTTCACCGTGTCACCGAATTTGCCTCATAGTCATGTTTACATCAGCATGTTCGCCGTTTAGATCCAATTTCAACTCTAGATTTTTTTTTGGGTAATCATAGTTTAGCATGCATACCTCTTATTCTAACAATGACATTGATAGGTATGGCACGACCAAAGAGATATAGAAAACTCTGTTGGAGCTTCACTAGGTTCGTCATTCATCTTTTTATTTCTAGTCTTCCTTCCTCTTTGTTATAGATTTTCTAGAAATTGTTTCTTATAAAAACATGATATACAAATACATGAATACCATGCACTTGAAATTTGCCTTGTTTACTGAATATGTGTTCTCTTTCTTCAATCTGTATATTGGCCAATGACATGTACATCGAATTTATTATATGACTTTCTTCCAAAGTTACAATTCACTTTGTTTTATCCATGATAATCTTTCTTTTACTTGTTCATGGATTACATTGTAGTCTTTTATTGATTCTGTCTATCTTGATCGTGAAAAGATGAATGTTGTCCATAGAGTGTTATCGTCTTCCTTTCCTCTCATAACTTGTTTTGTTCTTAATCTAACCATAGTTGGTTTGGAACCTAATCATAGGGCCTGACTCATGAACACATAAACGCCCGTAAATACGAAGTTACTTTTTTTTATGATTGCGGGTGAAACAAAAGGCGACTGGTAGAATCACAATCGCAGACAAATGCTGCCAATCGTGGAATTTTAATCACAAGGAGAATGTTATGGTTGTGATTGTGTTTGGTGACGATTTGACCAAATTATAAAAATATCCCTATATAATCAACAAAAAATCATATATGCATATATATATGCATACATATTTAATATATATTTATGTGCATATACACATAAAATACATATACATAAACATATTTACATACATTTACAATATATATACATATATATAATTATATACATAAACATATTTACATATATTTACAATATGTATACATATATATAAGTATATACATATATATATATATACACATGTGTAGACATAAATACACATATAAGCATATGTACATATATAGACATACATTTGTACATATCTATATATACACACATTTGATAAAAAAAAAATAGCTACATGCACACATATATATTACATATTTTCAACCACAAAAATACATTTATATACATGCACTCACACATATACATTAATAAAAATAGAGACATGTTTAGTTACTACATTATTATAGTTTGTATTATGTAATATTTGATTATATTATTATAAGTTTATTTCAATTTTTTATTATAGTTTGTATTCATTGTAAATATATATATGTATATTTATATGTGTATATATTTATATATGTGTGTTTGTGTGTATAAACATTTTGAAAATTTATAAATTTGTTAATTGATTTAAAAAAAATGTCAAAATTATAACTAAAATTATACAAAAAATTAAATAAATTATTTTATTAATAGTAGATGTCTTTTTATGATAATTTTGTTAAAAATGCAATTGCAATAGTTTTCTACCATTCATTCCAAATCGCAACAACTCGCAATCACTACAAAACGTAGAGTTTCCATCACTTAGGTAAAATGAATCAAAACGTCATCGATGACAAACACAAACACAATGAATCCACCAATCAGACATATAATAAATACTATGCTTCCCAGAACCATCACTCTAATTATTTGAAGACATGTTATAGGCTAAATCTGGAACTAGGAAATGTGGTTTACCTAATTATAGTTATGTTTTTTATCTTTTTGTATTATTAAATATAAATTTCTAAAAATTGATTACTTAAAATTTATAATTTATTATTATTATTATGGAACGAGTATTCGTGGGTTTCCAAATACTTTGTGGGTTTCAGGGTACACACAATTAGGTATCTGCGTCTTGTAGGTACGAGTTCGGATTATAAATTTTATTACCCGTGCGGGCAAGTTTAGGTTTAGATAATGTATTTTCGGTGGATACTTGTGAATGCTGATATGAACCTAGACTAGCCTTCTATTGTTAAAAGGATGTAATCGAAATGAAAACACATATCAAGTCGATAGGAAAATCAATAACTTGTCTTTCCTAAGAAAAAAGACATGTCAAGTCGTAACAACAATCCAACTAAAAAATCCCGGACTCAGCAAACGACACCAAAATACTTGTAATCTAGTATTGATAAGTCAGTGAACATGATAGCTAGCTCACAATAAATAATAAAAAGACGGTTTTAAATTGATTAAAACATAGTTAAAAAGTGGTACAATGGATCTTATATTTATAGTAAGGACCAAAGAATAAATAAAAATGAATAAAATAAGCTAATTTAACAAAATTAGGTAAAATGATTAGTCGAGCGGTATAACCACTCGATAGAGCGCTACATAAGTCTTATCTCTAAAATCTGTAAAACTAAAGTACATTTGTCTAGAGAATTCACTCGGGTCGATAAATTCTGATATAGTGTTGTATAATCCTCTAGTTTCTTTCTCCTCTCAGTCTTATCTCCTTGTGGAGACCTCTTGTAGTATTTTTCTCTCGTTCTCTTTAACGTTCTCGTGGGATCATTGTTCATCCTTTTATTTCCATATAAGTAAACACGTCCTGAAGCTCCTTATCGATAACCCTCGTTGTTGATCTTGGTGCAACTCTTGGCAGATCCAATAAATCATTCTCATCAGCACTACAAAAAGACATTCCATTAGAGAATCGCCAAAAATTCATTGCAATGATTGATTCCCAACGGAAGACAACGGATCGGCGCCTGTTGGGAATCGCTCGTTACAACTCGAGATCCGTTGCGATTCCTAATGGAGTTATAACGGATATCATCCATTGCGAAATTGCAATGGATCACTATGTTGACAGATTGTAACATATGCCCATTAGAAAGCCTGCAATATATGCTTGTTACCAAACTGTAACGGATGCCTGTTACCACATTTTAATGGATATCCATTTTCCTTCCGTTGGAACGAAAAATGCGCAAGAATTGAAAATTTGCAACGGGCATCTGTTACAAAATGGCGGGAAATGGTAATGGGCATCCGTTACAAATTGACAGGAAATCGCAACGGGCATCCATTACCATTTGGTGGGAAATTTGGATTGAAATTTGTAGTAGCCATCTGTTAGGATTCTTTAAAAAATTAAAAAAATTAAAAATTTAAAAAAAATATAAAATTAAAAACAAATTTTGAATACCCTTAATTAATATATTAAAATTCAAAAAATTAACACCTAATTCTATCACATTTCATATAAATTTGTGGGGCTGATGTCATCCTCGTGGTCACCAGCACCTCGTGAAGGCGTTGCATCCGAATCGATAACCGGTTCTTGACGCGGTGTTGTTTCCCCCGCCCGGTCATATAGCAATTCTATGATGCTCTCCATGTGCCGCATCTATGCTCGAGTTTCTCGAAGCTCGATCTTTGATACGCTGTTATTGTGTGTAGCTCTCTTGGACCACGGGAGGTACTGTCGTGGCGTTCTCGACGATATCTTTTTAAAGTGCACCGAGACCATATAGACGTGCTTTATACGGTCTAACCGACTATAAAATAAATAAATTTAGAGTTAGAATTGTTAGAAAATATTTTATTTACTAATCGAAATCTAAATAATAAATGTTTACCTCCAAATAAATTTTATCCTTTTGTAAAGGAGTGAGCTCGTCGGGAGTTGAACCGTAAGCTAGTGATTGCAGTGTGATCTTATCCGTCACAGCTTTCACGGTCCTTTCTGCTCGAAGGTCGACAAGTTCAGGTTCATCACTCTTTTCCCCGTCGACCGGTTTCTTCTTGGCATGGGTTTCCACTACCAGCTCTAGAAGAGACGATTCTCTTCCTATTCGTTGCATTTGTTATATAACATAAATATAATTATATAAATATTGTAAAAAACAAAAAAAAAATTAAATAATAATTATAAGAAATTTACCAATTCTTGCTTTCTCTTCGGGGATAATTTTGATCCCGAAGTATGGCGATGCGGACCATCTCCGGGAATCTTCTCGCCGTATCGATATTTTTTGGCCTTCTCGCTCTTCGGTTTGAAGTCTTCAGACTCATAATTTTGGACGAGTTGATTGAAGACCTCATCCGTTTCCCATATCAGTTTGTGATTCTTGGTGTAATAGTTGCGCTTGTCGTTGTTCTTCATCAAGAGCATGCGGGATTGCATGTCGCACATCCAAGACATGTAGATACGCGGCATATCCTTCTTCCGCCATCTGTATGAGCGCTGCAAAATAAATTATAATAAATTAGTTTAGAACATATATAATTAATCATTTTAAATAAAAATTTTATAAGACAGAAACTTACGATGAAAGTACACCACCACCGGCGGCGTATAACTTCTTTCGTAACGTGCCAGAAATAATAGAGTTGATCCTGTAAGAAACCTTGGATGATGTTGTTGTTCGTTTGTTTTAGAACATCATCCACATCAAACCTGCACATTAAAATGAAATATTTAGATAACAATTATAATTTACAATAATATAAATGCATAATTTAAAATTTTACCATAGCGTCCCGACAGGACGATTAGGATCGATAATTGAAAGAGTGGGATGCCCATCGAAATTATCGATTAAGGATTCGATATCCATCATATCGTCATCTTCATCAAATATTGGCGGTGCTGATATTGGTGAAGGAGGCTGATATGGTGGCGGTGGAGGCGGGGGAGGGGCTCCCACTGAACTCGCCAATATACCTCCCGAACATATGAATCGTCTAGCCCTCATTTTGTGTTTAGTTTTTATGAATGTGATTGTTGTATGTGAGAGAAAGTGTTTGAGAGGATTTGAAGTTTTGATTTGTTGAAAATGAAACTATTCAACGGTATATATGCAGAAATTTCCAACAGGCATCCGTTGGAAATTGTAACGGATGCCCGTTGGAAAGGAGATCAACTCAACGGATGCAATTAAGTGGTGTGATGTTCTGTTTCTCCAACGGGCATCCGTTACAATTTTCAACGGGTGCCCGGTTGAAATGCGGGTTCCCGAGGCAACGGATGCCAAAACGACTATTCGTCTCCCAGTGTAATAGGCATCTGTTACAATTTGCAACGGACGCATGTTGGAAATAATTGTAGCCTAGGTAGGTATGATGACACTTTACAACGGGAATTCGTTACAATGTTTTTAACGGTCATCCATTAATGGCTTGTAACGGATGCTCGTTAGAAATACTGTAACGGGCATCCGTTACAACATACTAACGGATGCTCGTTGATGTTATGGAAAACTTAGAAATTTTTTCTAAGTGTCAAAGACTATTTCGTGTTCCAACGGGCATCCGTTATAATTTCCAACGGATGTCCGTTGGTATTAGATCATATGAAGCTTTACATCATTTATATATTCTTCGAATGTATTTACATTTCGATTGTTCATTTGGTGATTCTTATATTGTATTTACACATTATTTACACATCATTTACATTACACATTATTGTATTTACATTTCTTCTTCAGTAGATTCTTCGATTGGCGAGTCTTCCTTCGATTGTTCATTGAATTCATCGCTGTTTTCATCTTCTGCATCTTCTGGTTCAACGTTTTCATAATCGCATATGAATTCTCCGTCTATGTCAGTTCTTGCGAGAATCTCCTCGCGATTGTCTGTATCAATTAATGAATCGACTGCGGATGATCGGGTTGTTGAAATATATGATTTCATCCCAAGAGTATTGTTTGACAATAGATCCTTCAACCGTTGCTTTGTTTTTTGCTTTTTTTTAATGAAAGAAAAACCTTTCGAAAGGATACATCCATCTGAATTGAACTAGCCCACCAAGTATTACCTTATATGGTAAATGTATTGGCAAATGTTCCATGATATTGAAGAATGAAGGCGGAAAAACTTTTTCCAATGAATATAATACTTCAAAGATATTATTTTTCATTAATTCCAAGTCATTGGCATATCCATCTGGAAACCTAACGTCTTCTTTTAACCACTTTAATAATATTATATTCGTCGGATCAGACAATCTGAATACTGAGATAGGTGACCTTCCATCTCTTAATTCTAACTCAGGTCATCAGCATATTGTCTTCAAATCTTTTCTTGATTGTATATTATCCATAGTTTTACCCGCCATATTCAAAACAATATTGATGATGTTATAAAAAAGTTCTTTTCGATATGCATAACATTTAAATTATGACATAATATCAATTATTTCCAATATGGTAGTTTCCAAAAGATACTATGTTTATACCAGTTATGTGATTAACTTTGGTCTTTAGGTTTACGATGCCCACGATCTCCACCGCATTCTATTGATTCTTGTAAATTGCCCATTGTGTTCAATCTTTCGTAAAGAATTTGTATTCCGGTTTGCATGCACGGTACCTCTTCTTTTTGTACCACGTTCTTCCGAAAATATTTTTTATCTTTCCGGAAAGCATGTCCACGAGGAAGAAATCTGTTATGACAATCAAACCAACATTGTTTCTTACCATGTACTAGTCGAAATGAATCTGTATCCTCCATACAATATGGACATGCTAATCTCCCTTGCGTGCTCCATCGAGATAACATTCCATAGGCAGAAAAGTCGCTAATTGTCCATAACAAGACCGCTTTCAATGTAAAATTTTGCTTCGTACTAACGTCATAAGCAAGAATTCATTTGTTCCACAAATGTCTTAATTCATGAATTAAGAGCTACAAAAAGACATCCAAACTTTTCTTCGGATGTTCTGGTCCTGGAATCAGCAACATCATAAACATTACCTCTCTTTTCAAACACATATTGGGAGGCAAATTATACGAATACAAAATCACCGGCCATAGAGAATATTGACGTCCAGATTGTCCATATGGACTAAAACCATCAGTGCACAGGTCAAGATAAAAATTTCTCGTTTCATACGCGAACTTTGAATATATTTTCATTGAAATATTTTCAAGCCTTACCATCCAATGTTGCATTATACCTTCGTCCGTCGAGTGTTCTATGTGCCATCTCATTGCCACAACGGTTTTTTAAATTCAAATAATCGTCTCAACCTGTTTGCTACAGGCATATAGAACATTTTTTGTATCGTACATATTTACGTGAAGATGGTTTTTTTGGCTGAAATCTGCTTGCACCACTAAACTTGCATTCTAATAAGTCTTTATCATTTTCCCAAAACAACATGCAAAACATCAATTTTCTCATGTGCCATTCCCAAATCTTTTAAAACATTCTTTGTTTCGTAGTATATCTCGGGAGATTGATTATTTTCCGGTAAATATTCACGCATGGTTTTGCAAAATGAATCCATGCAGTTTTAGAAACATTGTAGTATGTTTTTATACTCATCAATCTTGAAGATAAAGATAAGCGGGACTGACTTTCACGACAACCTTCATACATAGGTTGTTTTGCCGAATCCGATAGGTTGAAGAATCAACGTGCATCGATGTTTGGCATCTCTTCATGTGTTTGTTCATTAACAACTCCAAGAAAAGCATCTAACATCATTTCCACATATGGACTGGTCGTTGATGCTTCATAAATAACTTCTTCATTTCTTTCTACTTGTGCTTTTTGCATAATATCTCTAACGCCGTAATTTCACCGTGAAATAACCAAGTTTCGTAATTCTCAACGAAACCCACCTTGTAAAGATGTTTGCAAACAATTTCTTAACTTCGATACTTCATGTTTTTGCATCTTTTGCATGGACATAACATTGTCATGCGTTCTTGACACAAAGATTGCATCGATGCAAAACTCATGAATTGCTCGAATCCGTGTAAGAATTCTTGTGTAATCTCTTCGGTTATAAGATCTTTTCTTCTATACATTCACTCTCTCGATCTATATATATCTCTATTTGAAGAAGACGATATTTTGTTGAAAATATATTTGTTGTTGATCGTTTGATGCTAAAACCATGATAGTTATCATTAAATAGTGTTATTTGCAATGGACATCCGTTGGAAACCTCAATGGATGCCCATTGCAAATTCACGTGAAATTATTCCACCGACAATCCTCGAATGCAACAATTTCAACGGGCATCCGTTACGATTTCCAACGGACATCCGTTACAGCGTGCAACGAATGTCCGTTGGACCTTTTTGTGGTTTTCTAACGGGGTTCCAGTGGAAGGGAGCAATGAAAGCTATCCGTTGACCGTCTGTTGAAAGTTGTGACGGATTGCAATGAATGATGGCCCGTTGGAAGTTCTTGGGCATTCGTTGCAATCAGTTGCCATTTTTCATCAACGGACGGATCCGTTGCTCCGTCCGTTACAAATGTCGTGTTTTTTGTAGTGCAAGTGCCCACCTATACAGGAACCAAAATAATAGGATCCATGGATCAAACCATGAAACCTGGGGACCAAACAGCAAGATATGTGGACCAAGCCGCAAGACTTGTGACTAAACAATGGGACTCGTGGACTAAGCCATAGGACTTTAAAACCAGGTTAACGGGATGGAACCGAGGCTAGACATTGAGATTAGAGACAAGTTGGACGAGGGAAA
>CM071866.1:11007410-11052663 GCA_036759665.1 Gynandropsis gynandra
TTTTTTTTATTAAAAGTTATTTTTGAAGGGTTTTTTTATGAGTTAAAAGTGCATGGTTTTTTTTTATTAAAAGTTATTTTTGAAGGTTTTTTTTATGAGTTAAAAGTGCAGGGTTTTTTTTATTAAAAGTTATTTTTGAAGGTTTTTTTTATGAGTTAAAAGTGCAGGGTTTTTTTTATTAAAAATTATTTTTAAAGGTTTTTTCTGAGTTTACCCCTTAAAAAAATAAACAACCGTATGAATCAATATGTATGAATATAATATATTTGAAAGTTATTGTTTAAATTTATAATGAAACATAAATAGATTAAGATTTCATTACAAAATAACTCTAATAATTATTCATTACAAAATATTATTTTATTTTATAATCAAATGTGAAATAAAACCCATAATTTTCATACTTTTTCTAAAACAAAAAGAAATTTATCATACATGCAATATCCTAAGTTTTGAAATTATATATATCTACACATAGGATCCGATCATCATAAACGTTAGCATAACCAACCACCATCATAGTCATGTCTCCATTTCAAACCATATTTTCTCATCTATATTTTTAATTGCTCAATTATAGATTTTTAGTATAAAAATTTATACGCTCATTTTTTTACTATTTTTATATATAATCGATTTGAAGTTTAGATTAAAGTTAGTTTCATATCAAACGGTAAAAAGTATTGAGCTTGTGAAATTTTAACCGAAAAAATGGAGTTTTTGGATTAATATATATATATATATATTTATCCATATTATATTCATTTTTATAACGTATATATTTTATAATCAAAACTAGATGATATAAAATAGTATATTATATCGTTCTGTATTGATTATGAGATAGATTGTGGATTTGTGTACATGATTTTAATAATTTTATACTCTTGGGATAGTTGTTTTTGTTAAATTATAATTAAATCTATTTGTCAATATAATATATATATATATATATATATTAGAGTTATGAGGTTAAAAATTATTTTTATTATTACCACTTATGTCAATTTCAATTTTGATATTAGTTCGCAGATATTTACATAAATTATGTACCTAAATCATATGTGTGTGTATATATATATATATATATATATATGTATGGTGGGTTTTGTCTGATGGCAAATGTTATTATATGCGTATCTAACTTTTAATCGTTTATATGACAAGACAAAAAGCCCTTTCACCTTCTCTAGTCTTTAATTGAATAATACAGCAAGAGGAAAATCTAGGTACATTAATGTTCTCTAAAGTCTTCACTAATCTAACAATTATACAATTATTTTCGAAGAATTCCATGAGGAATTTGATTGTTACAGTATTTTTCAGATAAACAATACACACATGTACTCATTTTTTCTACAAGAAAATCTTTTGATCGAAATGCCAATAGATGTGTGGATCTAATTGTTAAGTAGAGATTAAATTTGTAAAAAAAAATTATCTAATTTTTTCTTCACTTTTGTGGTGTGACTGTAGATTATGATATGCATGATATAATTTGAAATTATGTTATATTTTTTATCGTTTTATAATTGTTAGAGTTGTATATTTTCATTCATATTTTAGTATAATTTGAAATATTTTTTTAATATTTTTTTATCAATCATCAAAATATAGATATAATAACCAAAATTTAAAAATAAGTTATTATTAAAAAATATATTACATTTATAATAATCCAAATTTAAAAATACTTATAATATTTGAAAAAAAAAAGAAATAATTTCAATGTACAACTTTTGGGGAAAATAGATTAAAAATTATATAGTTCGAGAGTAAATAGTTTAGAAGTTATATAATTCAATGAGAAATATAAGGTAGAAATTATATAGTTCGGGGATATAGATTAGAGATTATATAGTTTTGGAAGAAATATATTAGAAATCATATAAATAGGAAGAAATAGATTGTTTTAAAAAATTTAACAGAAAAATTAATCGATATTAAATAAATAAGAAAATGAGATGAATATTTAAAATTCAAAGAATAATAGAATTAATAGTTTAAAGTATTAAGATGATAGTAAAAATTCAGAAAAAAATAAGATTAATACGCAAATATCTGGTTTAGATAGAATAGGTTTTTTTTTCTAAATTAAAGAAGAATACTAATGGCCACGTCGACCATGTGGAGCTCAAACGACGACGTTCAGATCTGCGCCGAATAAACAAAAAACGGTCCGTATAAGTCAGAGAGAATGCCGGAAGAAATTAAAAAAACAAAATTAATTAAAGACGAAAACGAGAAGGAGAGAGAAAGCGAAAACTTACAACACCCTCTTCGTTTGCGCGTTCTCTCTCTCTTTCTCTCTCCGGCTGTGTGCGACAATGGAATTTTCGAAGAGCACCGGGATCCGAGATTTTCGATCGGAGTAAACATCTCAATCTCTTCCCGCGTGATTTCCGATCGCCGTCTCCGGCATTGCTTCGCCGTTCGTCCGAATCGTAATGGCTTTCTTTCTATTTGTCATTCATACTTTGTGATCGTATATCTTCGTTGTTTATTCGCTTCCGAGATTTCAGATGCATTGGATTTTCTTATCTCTTATATGGTTAGTCCGCGTTTCGGATTTTGGATCGCTTGGTTTCTGTTTGTGTTTTCACATTTCTCGTGTAGTATTTATATGGTTTTTATTGGATTCGTCTGCGAATGCCAACGATTTTACTAATTCGATGATTGTGGTATGATTCTGTGTTTTTCGTGCTCTGAATATTTATTTCTGATATGAGATTTTTTCATTTTCAAAGATCTGATTTATTTGTTCTCCGTGAGATATTTTCAACGCATCTTGTTGCTTCTAGTTTGATGAGATTGACGATCTCGCAATGTGGATCGGCACGTTATAGTAACGTCAGAAACTGATGTTAGATATTAAGCTTTACATACAGTTACTTGGCGATCAAGTATTTGTTAAATCCATCTCCCAATCAAGTATTTGATCCTTGAATTGGATGTCTGATTTTGTCTCAGGTTTTTGTGTGAAGGGAGGTTTAATGGAGAACTAGAGGCTGTTAGGATATTATTCTTTTTATTGGGAGTTTTTTTTTTCTTGTTGACGGTAACGATGTCAACTAGAGGGGAACATCATACTGTTCCACTTTCTGTGTTACTTAAGCGGGAATCTGCAAATGGAAAAATAGAGGATCCCGAAATCATATACGGACAGGCAAACCAAAGCAAGAAGGGAGAGGATTTTACACTTCTCAAAACAGAGTGCCAAAGGGCTATGGGAGATGGTGTTACTACCTTCTCAGTTTTTGGGGTATGTATTCAGTCTTCTTTCTTTTTGGTACTCTTTCTTCTCGAAATGTTTCACATAAATTATTCATCATAAAGGACCTCAATGGGCTGTAATTTTACAATTTTGTAACAGTGCGGAGTAGTGCTCGATATGTAAGTAAGACAATTGGAAAACGTTAGACTCCTTGAACTTTTATGCATTTTTATTTAAGCTCTAAAAAGTACTCATGTTAAGTGACTGAGAAATTCAATATAGGCACTGAGGAATATAAGTCACACGCTAGCTTGTCTACGCACATTTTGTCTGTGCATTCCAATGCTTTTACATTAATTGGATTAGTCATCTTTGATGACCAAACTAGTGTGCCTTTTGAGATATATTTTAATGATGAAAATGGATTGGTTTGTCTTTTTAGTCTACTTGATTCTTTCACTTTGGCATTGCTATTAATATTTTGATTTGCATTTACAGCTTTTTGATGGACACAATGGAACTGGAGCAGCTATCTACACTAAAGAGAATCTCCTAACTAATGTGTTAGCTGCAATACCCTCTGATCTTAACAGGGATGAGTGGGTTGCTGCCCTTCCTAGAGCTTTGGTTGCAGGATTTGTGAAAACAGATAAAGATTTCCAGGAAAGAGGTATGATTAACTTGTTTGTATAGTGGTTATTTTTATTTTACTGTTGGGGGAATCAAAATTTGGGTTTTTGAGGAAAGACCTGACGGGATGACAAGTTTGGGCATCTGGAGTCTATGCACTTGTTTACTCGTATACCACTTGTTGAGAGGGCTCTTTTTGATTTTTCCTTGTTTGCTGTGGTATATCAGCAAGAACATCTGGAACAACTGTGACATTTGTCATAATAGAAGGATGGGTGGTAACTGTTGCATCTGTTGGTGACTCTCGTTGCATACTTGAGCCTGCAGAGGGTGGCATATATTATTTATCTGCTGATCATCGGCTTGAAATTAATGAAGAAGAGTATACCAGCTGTATCCCTTCTGTTAATTTGTTTGTGATATCTTGTTGTAAAAGGGTATTAAATTAGTTTGACATGTTACAGGAGGGAACGTGTCACTGCCAGTGGTGGTGAAGTTGGGCGGCTGAACACTGGTGGTGGTACTGAGGTACTTTTCTTCAGATAATGTATCATGTCATATCTTGTGTGCGTAAAGTCACTTGTTTCCATGTTGACATTACCAAGTATCTACATAAATAACTAGAGATCAGTCTTCTTACATCGTGATGCTCTGCTAGGATGTAATGAGATTGCCTATAGTTTAAAGATTAGAGCATGAAACCGGCACTATGCTTTATTGATTGACAGATGTGTTCTTTGATCAGTTACAAATGATTAAATGGTAGCTTATTTAAGATGTTGATTTATCTTTTGTATTCTTTGGAAGAGAGGTGATATTGGTTGGGAATCCATAGGCTGTCAAGTTAGATTGCTTGAATTTGACATGTATCCAATACTCTTTGTCTGTGTATAAGACCAAAATTATTTAATTTACTAAACCATTTCTTTCAGATTGGTCCACTGAGATGTTGGCCCGGTGGTCTGTGTCTCTCAAGATCGATTGGAGATATGGATGTCGGTGAATTTATCGTTCCAGTTCCTTACGTGAAGCAAGTCAAGGTTTTTGTCTCATACCTTTTTAACCTCCAACTCTGATATTTGTAGCTTCCGCTGACAGTTTTTGGCAGGTCATGTTCTTTTGGAGAACTTTTTGTTTGAGTTTAAAATTAGAGTTTACGTTTCAATTTGGAATCAAATTTAAAATTGTTTGTTTGATAATTTCAAAGTTAGTTTCGATTTATATTTGAAGTTTAGTTTTGCTTTTTCATAAAAATTAGAGTTTGAATTAAAAAATTAAAAAAAAATATCAAAATATGCATTTTAGTTATAAATTATATTTATTAATCATTTTTATTAATTTCACATAAAAAACTATAATGACTTCAAAATAAAGTTTACCAAACAAACAAAAAATCTAACTCTGAATCTTAAAGTTCTACAAAAGAACATGTCAATAATACAAGTTAAACCTAAAATCTCATCTGATATTTTGTTTCTGCAGTTGTCTTCTGCTGGTGGTAGGCTTATCATCTCAAGTGATGGTGTATGGGACGCTATAACGGCAGAGATGGCTCTTGATTGTTGCCGGGGATTGCCACCAGAAGCCGCTGCTGAACAAATCGTGAAAGTAGTGTATCTGAGCAACCTATTTCAGAATTACACATTCAGTTACAGAGGAATTACAGATTTTCCTTTTTTCGATTGCATATTCTCCTTTTTCTAGTTCCTTGACTTTGTGATACTTTACGCAGGAAGCTGTTGGACAAAAAGGTCTTCGTGATGATACAACTTGTATTGTGGTTGATATATTACCACCAGAAAAACCAGCTGCTCCTGTGCCTCCACCAAAAAGGCCAGGAAAAGGAATGCTAAAATCCATGTTCAAAAGAAAAACATCGGACTCTTCGTCTAATATTGAGAAAGAGTACGCGGAACCAGACATGGTTGAAGAATTGTTTGAAGAGGGTTCTGCTATGCTTTCAGAAAGGTGTTTATGCATGAACATGATTTGTGCTTTTTGTTCAATACTTGCTTAACACTGTGTGAATTTTTTCTTCATGATTTACCCTTATTCATCAATCTTATTTTGATTGCAGATTAGATACGAAGTACCCACTGTGCAATATGTTTAAGTTGTTCATGTGTGCGGTTTGTCAAGTAGAGGTTAAACCTGGTGAGGGTGTCTCAATACATGCAGGATCATCCAATTGCCGAAAGCTTCGTCCCTGGGATGGTCCGTTCCTTTGCCTAAGTTGCCAAGAGAAGAAAGATGCGATGGAAGGCAAAAGACCATCTGGAGGTTACATATTGCTCTGAGATACTTTTTAAATTATCAACTCTGATGCACTGTTAAATATCGGCTTCTTATTACGTGCATCATTTTTACTTCCCCCCACCATCACAAAAGAAACACAACAATAAGCTAACTTGTACTTTCTGGTTTTTGTCATCTTTCAGACAGACATAGTAGCGAGAGCGATTAGCCAAACATCCACCAAATTTGCATTCATGGGCGAAGCACTAACAACTATTTCGTCAGCATAGGGGCAAAATTGGAGCCTTTTTTGAAAATACAAAATTCACTTCATTCTTATGGTACGGAGAACGTATCTTCAGTCCCCTATTTGATAACGCCTTTGATAACCCACGGCCAAAAGATACCACCAGTATTGCATTTTTCGGGCACACCTCGAAAAAGTAGATGTATTTGTTTCTTTCACCTGGCTCCCGCAACAAAGTTTGGACTCGCGGTTATAATCTGATAGCCGTATGGTCCAAAACCAGTATCAAGTCAGAGGTAAATTCGTTTTTTTCTTCAGTTTTAATTTGTTCCTCTTTGCGTCGGGTGCATATGTTGTTCCAAATGGACAATAGAACAAACAACGAAAGACAGTAGAAACATCGCTGTGAAATCACATTGCTTAGGGCGGAGAAAGGGTGGTCGGGTTGTGCAAATTGTTGGTGTAGCGTAGTGGGGACAATAGCTAAGGGTGAAGGAACATTTCGAGTAGGAGCATTGCCTTCATTGTAACTTTATTCATTCTCATATGGTTTAAAGTATGTATTTGCTTTATCTCTTGTTTGTCACTCCTCATTCTTTAGGTGCGGTCATTGATTGCTATGATTGAGGCTTAAGGTACATTGCTATGAAACTCGATGACTTTGTGTATTCAATTATATAGCCACCTCTCTATATTTTAGTCGTCAATGCAAATGGAATACCACTTTTTCACGTTTTCCAAGTGTACAAAATGTTGTTTTAAACCTAATAAAAAAATTGTTGAACGTTGAAATACTGCGTTCAAACTTATCTGTTTTATTGATCTCAAAATCCTAAGAAAATTTAACCAAATATAATTTTTGTTTAGTTAATATCAACACTTTTTGATACATCACCTTAGTTTTAATGAAGTGGTTACTCTTATATAATGTAAATCTTCTTTTAATCACCCCATTCCCTGGTTATAGAGCTTTACTGATTTTCCAAAAGTTTAAACTAATTCCAATTTGACTCCTCCAAAAGAGAGAACAAACTAAATCAGAAGTATAAAAATAATTAATCAAGATAAACCAACAAAAATATCTAAATGGATAAGGATAATTATATATTAGTGATGGTAGATATGAGATACAATCTTATTTGACCGACTATAAACGAGATATTTATTTTCTTAAGCGAACACATCATTGTAGAAATGAGTGTGAAACAAATCTTATAAAAAATGTAAAAAAAATATCAATACACTCACGTAATTTATTGGACCAACTGCACCGAGGTTTTAGGCCCATGCTTTGTAGAAGCGAGAAGCTGCCACGTGGCCGTTTGATCCATCCGAAACGGCGTCGTATTACCGACGTACTATATGGATAAGAAGATGAGATCAGAGACGACCATTTAAAAACCACCACCAAAAAATAAACAAACGAAGCAGAAGAAAGCCAAGTCATCTTTGCGTCCCCAACCCAATCACAGTCCCTTAGATCTTTTCTCTCTCTCTCAAACTCCAAAATCAATTTCACCTGAAGAATTTTTATTTTAAAAGATCTGATCCTTATTTTTCATTCATCCATTGCATTATCATTCCTCGATGATATTGTTCACATATTTGGAGGATTCCAGAATCGACCATCTTGTCTAAAGCTAATTTGTGTGTTTGATTTGTTTTTTTCTCTTTTGTCTGCTTAAGGCGTTAGACTTCAATCTCGGACGCCGTTTTTTGCATGGAAATTTCTCTGGGTAAGATTATATATTTTTCTGAGGGTTTTTTTCCCTTTTCGTCTTGTGTTTGTTCTTCTGTATTGTCGGAAGATTTCTGGATCGAGTATTGTTCAACGTTGTCGCGATTTTTTTAAAGATTGGTCTTTGTTGGTTTCGTGGTAAGAATTGATCAAGTTGAACATTTCTTTATTCGTAAATGACAGAATTTCTTGTTTCCGCGTTCAATTAATGTAAGATTTTCAATTTTTTCGTATTTCTGTGTCACCCAGAAATAAAAGAAAAAAACTTTTTTTCTTCCAGTTTTGTTAATGTAATGTTTGAATTTGGATATGTGAATTTTGGTTTGAAACAGATTTCAATTCAGCCTTGACAGGAATTGTGCACTTTTCCCTCTTTGAATTCCGCGAGCTTCAGTGTGGAATCTAAGTTTCTTGAACAATGGAGGAACCTTCCGAAGCGCCTTATAATGGAAAAACCTCTGATTCAAGACTTCAGATTGTTAAATACTCCCCATATAAGCTTTGTGATAAGTTTTTACTGCCATGGCTTGATTTAAGAGTCTTCTATGTGAGGATTAGTAATTTCGTTGTGGATGAATCGACCCCTTCGATTCTCTCTCTCCACCATGTTCCTCTAAGTCCAGACACCCTTTTGGAAGTTAATGGTGTTAGATGTAATGTATCGTCTGAAGGAGTCTCCTCGGTTCTTAGGAGAGATCGGGCTGACAAGAAATCCGAGGAAGCCACGTTCGTGACAACAGATAGTATCAGACTAACTGGTGATGTGAGGTTTGAGGTTTATGATAAGGGGGATCTGATTCTTTCTGGGGTTTTGGAGATTTGTAGTGGTAATGGATATAGTGGAGAGACCGAAAGCAATTGTAAGAGCTGGAGTATGAACTGTGAAACGGAGATTACGGCTGGGAGTGGTTTCTTGAAGGGAAAACACATTATAGGTTCAGAGTCACCGCTGCCGATAATTGAGGTTTATGTTGCTGGTTGTTTCTCAGGAAAGCCAATTATCTTAACGAAGACTATGCAGCTTGGTTTCAAAAAGAAACAGAGTAAGAAGGGTACACTTGATGCTATTCCAGAGAATGACATCGATGAGACAGAAAAAAATCCATCAGCAGGAGTTGATCTTCAGGTGTGTGATTCAGACTCAGCCTTGAAATTATGTTTTCCGTATTAGAATTCATTATTTAGAAGCACATTGCAATTTCATTTAGTTCGTTAACTTCATTCCTGCGTGTGAATCATGGAAGTAGGACAGGCATAGCCCTTAAGCATTAGAAATTTGGGATGACACTACCCTTAGCCTGTTAGATCTTAGACTTCATTCGTTCGCATTCCTCAGTTCGTTTATCTCATTTGCCTTGTTTTAAAAGAGATCTAACAGACATTACCCTTAGCCTGTTGGATCTTAGACCTTGTGCATAAGACATTTTGTGGGTTGTGTTTTTCCAAGATCTCTTGGTTCTCTTATTCAAGGATATATCTTGAATTAATTGTTATGGTTACCCTACAATGAATATCCTAAACCAAGGATAAGTCAAAAAGAAATGGATAAGTTGTACGGAAGCCTTAAATGCCCATGTGAGGTTTCATTGAGAGACAAAGTGCCCATGTGGGGTATGCGCAAACTAAGCTTTAAGTGATGGCAAAGTTGTTTGTCCCACATCTTACCTCTTCTGCTCATCCCTTCTATTTCATTTAAAAAATGTAGTCCATGGAAGCATTTACATGATCGTCATCATCTGATGTTTTGCGTACAGGCTCTACTCCATAGAACCTGTAATAAATTGAGCACCGGATAAAGGGTCTGGAACTTTTGTGGTTAATAATGGCAATTTTGATGGGATCTGATATAGAAATGGCAAATGAACCTTTTGTTGTCTATTTGTGATAGTCATTGTGTTCAATCATACCCGCAGATGAAAGATTACGGTGATGACAAACTCGAATATGACGAAGACTACGAGAACATGCACTGGAGGAGAACGCAGTACATGGAAGGCGAAGATGGGGAAATGTCGTGGTTCAATGCTGGTGTGCGCGTTGGGGTGGGAATAGGGCTTGGCATTTGCCTCGGTGTAGGAATTGGAGTTGGTCTCTTGGCTCGTACCTATCAATCAACCACTCGAAGATTCAGAAGACGGCTTCCCTGACAGTCAGAATCCACCATAGTCAGCCGAGAGGGAAAAGAAAAAAAAGAAGTAGGAGAAAAGGAAGAAGAGAAAAGAAAGAGGAAGAAGAAATTTTGGAGAAGATTTATCACGTTTTTCGTGGGTGGATTTTAATCGAGATTGTGGTAAATCTTTAGATAATTTGTTGTGATTATTCGCTTAATTCGAAGAATTATATTATGAAAATTTGTGGAATTGAAATAGATCTATAATAAGGAAAATTTGATCGGTGTTGTTGCTAGCAATATTATCCAGAATCGTCAAATCATCGGAGAAACTAAGGTGATGATTTTCTCCATCCTAATTCGAATTTGTGGTTGATTTAAGGAAGAGATTATACTTTTAAAATGAGGCATGATCACGATAGAATTTATAGGATCATAATGGGAAAAGTGAGACGTTACAAGTGAAATTGGATTAAATGCTTGATTTGTCGTATGAGAATTGATGACAAGTATATAAGTTGTATAAGTGACTAGAGATGATTTAGAGAATTGACGTGTGATCAAGTGTTGGGGTCGGAGAACGTCGATATTTGGGTTCGGTGTCAAAGCCGAGTGAACATCTTGTTAGTGTGCTGGATCGAGTGATTTCACACTCGAACTTTCGGAAGAAGGCGTGTGCGAGCGCGTCGGTGAGAGTTGTCACGTGAGGAGTATCGGCTCGATGATGTTAGTATTGCGACATTTGATCTAGGCCGGCGTCATACCGTGTTGGGATTGTGGTAACCTTTCGAGTGACGAAGCGTCGAGTTAGTCAGATCAGTGGATCTGCCGGCATCATACCGTGTTGGGGTTGTGGTAACCTTTCGAGCGACAGAGCGTCGAGTTAGTCAGATCAGTGGATCTGCCAGCATCGTACCGTGTTGGGGTTGTGGTAACCTTTCGAGCGACGGAGCGTTGTATTGTTCTGATGGCTGGGGTACGTTGTGACCTTGCGAGATCTTCAGTGTGTTGGGGTCCTTTGGACTTTGCGAGCGTATGCCGAGCTAGAGTCGTGTGGACTCTGTGTGTTATGATCCAGTCTGGTACTAGTCTTACATTTTTTATACTCATTCGGGTTGGGTAGAGTTGTTTGTATATCATTAGTTTAGACTTTGGATATATCGTTATTTATGTTATTCAATTTAGAATGAGAGAATACGTGGCACAGAGTACGTACACGTATTGATCTCACTGAATGTGTATTTCGTACTCACCCTATTGTGGACTATCGTGGATGGACATGATATGGCAAGGAAAAAGAGCAACGAGGTTGAGCAGCAACATGAAAGCTCCTAACGGACTGATGGGAGAGGCGTGCACGAGGTCTCGATGAGTTTTATTTTGCATTTTCTATTTATTTTTATTCATTTATCGTGGCTATGATATTTACGTATTTGTTTTGCTTTTTGGTTCGGACCATTCTTATTTTGGAATAAATCATTTATTTTGTTTATAAATGCATTTGAGCGATGACACGTGTAGCCACCTCTTGGAGGTGATGGTGGACACTTCTGGTCCCGAGGTAGTTCCGGGATGGGGGTGTTACACGAGAGAAGAAAAAAAATAATATAGAAACAAGGAAAAAAATACCAAATGGCAAAGAATATTAAAGAAATATAGAAACAAGGAAAGAAATATAGTCAAAATAGTTTAATGTTACAACCAACGCAAACCAAGCTAGAACCATAATGCAACAACATGGACCAAGCTGGTGCTTGGTTTAGATTTTTAAATGGGTTTGGAGGACAACACAAAATGAATTGGTAACAACATGATGAGTTAAATTTGTGCGACAAAATCATAATCTAGCGTGATAATCCGAGTGAAATTCAAAGTGGTGAAAAGGTTGGATATGTTATTATGATGTACAAAAAGGTGTTCAGGGTTGTACGATGCCAATACTAAAATATCGAGTTAGGGCCTTTATGACTATACAATGGTTGCATAAGTGTTAGTATCTTTAAGGATATAGAACGATGTAACTCTTGTTTTTGAAACCTACAATAGCATCATTCGACCTAATATTTAATGAGAAAATCTACAAGGTGAGAAATAAATTGATTGCAAATTGATCTACAAGATTAAATATAGGTCGAATGGTGCTATTGTACGCTTCAAATCAAGACATATTGTTTTGGAACATAATCAAGGTGATGGTTTTATTATACATAAACATTTCAACTTGTTGCCAAAATAAAAAAAAATTATGCACCCTTCTAACTATTGCCTCTAGTCAAAACTAAGTTCATTAGATGATGTTCAAAATTATAGTTTACATTGTAATCTCTTTGATGAAGGTTACATGAAGTCACCTTAGTCTTAGCTCATTTTTATTGATGTTTAGTTGATCTATCGAGATGAAGAGGAAGAAAGAGAAAGAGGTAAAGAGAAAGAGGTAAAGAGAAAAAAATGAAGAATAGAAGAAGGAGAAAAAAATAGAAAGAGAATTAAAAAAATTGATTGTTTGGCGTTTAAGTTATCGAGGAAAATTAATTTGATGATCTTTCCCATCAATATTAGGTTATTTTATCATTATTTAATTTTGGAGAAGTTTTTACATTTAAATGAGTCATGAATACACTAAAATCACGCATAAAAAATAATGGAACATGTTATTTTCACTGAAAAAATTACATGTTGGCGGTTGGTAGAGCCATCCAAACCTGGAGAGTTGTATCAAACTTTAAGGCACGAGTTTGAACTAAGAAGTTTAGACTCTTACCTTGAGCAATATTTGAAAGGTGTTTTAGAAATTCGGTGTCGTAGTTAGTTATGCACGATAAGCTGCGTGATATCACTCGCGAAAGTTGCAAAAGATTATTCAGTAATTGGCAAAGCGGCTACTTGTTTTAGAGATGCTAGCTAAAATGAAAAATTAAGTAATAGTACATTGTGTCGATCAAACAAATATGATATTTGATATATTGATAAACGAAATATGGCTTGGAGGAATTTGGACCTAGAGAAAGATCCAAATAAGTAGTCGGATTTTAGATGACATATAGTAGGTTAGAAGGATCGAACTATTATGCCAAAAAATTTAATGCAGTAATAGTAAAAAGTTTTTGAATCAGATGTAACCACAAAATTTTCGAATGAAAAATAAATACAAATTATACCCAATTGGATGGGTCGCTTTATTACATTTTATTTCATTGTGTTCGAGCTATTCAAAAACTAATTGTACGTTATTAAGAGGTTGCAAAAAATTTATGCAAGGAAAAAAGGCCAAGAGACCAAGCATGAATTTGCACTCGAGCATAAGATTTCTTTTAAGATCATCAGGTCAAGAGCAGCCTATAGGGTTTAATCGAGAAACAACGCGAGATATCCTTAGCAAATTGTTGATTGATGCATGTCACGTGGATCAAACTGAAACTTCAGAGTGGACACCACTAACATCGACGTTGCCACAATCGGTAAAACTTCAGTGCTATGTGAGGCTTGGACATGTGCCAGAATATCATTAGGTTTTGGATGTCATAACCAAATGGGCAGTCGACCGTTTCATAGAGGAGTTTGTCCTCAATGGAGACTGAGGCTAAGGCTAGAGAATAATTTTGACTTTACGAGGTATCTAGCGGAGTACAATGTGAACATCACAGTCTATTGCCTAGAAAAAAAGTGCACTTTTGGTGGCAAGAATATCGTAGGAATGAGCTTAATCACATATCTTAAAGAGATTAGATTCAATCAACTTTCAAGTTAAAATACATGTCATATGAGGCACGAGAGGAAGTGGATATCACTTTCTTTAGCTAAAACAAAGGGTTGGATCGTGGCACAATATGGGAATACATTGTTTAAAAACTTGTAAGGTTTTGGACCACAACAACTTCTGAAGGTAATAAGATTTAAGAAGAAAAAACCTTCTAAGATTAGTGGTAAAGCACATGGCTTTTAACCACATGGCTTTTAACCACATGGTCACATATTGGTTAGAGTTACCACCATCATTGGAGGGGATACATGATGTATTTATGTATCTTGGTTGCGGACGTAATTATCAATACCAGAGAAAATACTAAAAGAATGTCCAACAACACTGGAAAAGGACTTAACATATAAAGAGTGTTCGATGGGCATCATGGATTGCCAATTGAACCAGTTAAGGCACAAGCATATTTCAATGGTAAATTTCATATGGGAGAATCATGGCGTGGAAGGGCCATATGGGAATAACTTAATAAATGATGTGAGAGTAGCTAGAGTTCTATTCAGACCCATTATACTCTAATTAGGTTAATTATATGTTAAAGCCAAATTGATACAAAAAAGAAATGTCAGATGCTTAGATCAGCCGAAAGGAAGAGGAAGAAAGTGAGAGAGGACGAGAGAAGAAAGAGAAGGAAGGAAATTCATTGTTTGCCTTTTAAATCATCAGAAAAAGTTAAGGTGATGATTTTTCCCATCAAAATTTAATTATTTAATTGTTTCATTGTTAATTTGTTTGAGAAGTTCTTTCGTTTAAAGCGAGGTATGACATAGTAAAATCTTTAGGAGATTTTGAGGAATTGAGACGTTTAAAGTGAATATTATGAGAATTCAAGGGTTAGAGAGGCTTAGCGATTAGACATTAACCAATTTTCGAGTTGGAGAGATGAGTTAAAGTTGAATTTTGGTATATCATCGACGTTTGGCCAGACCTTTGTATCTAACGAACTTTTGTGTGGTATGCTCCATCGAGTGATTTTCAATTCGAACTTTCAAAAGAAAATATGTGTGAATGCATTGGTGAGAATTATTATGTGAGAAATATCAAATCGACGACGTTAGTCTTGAGATACCTAATGGAATCTTGTTGGACAGAGCGTTGTGGTGAGTCAGATCAATGAACCTATCGATATTTACCATTTTGGGATCCTATTGGAATATTTGAGCAACGACCTATCATGGTGGGTTTAGATAGTAGACCTGCCAGCATCATATAGTGTTAGGGTCTTGTTTAAGCAATGAAGCATTGTACTGATGGTTGAGGTATGAGTGACCTTGCACCAGTTTATTATTCTAGGATCCTTTGGACTTTGAGAGCATATGTTCAAGCTGGATTCATATGTACTTGGAAAGTTAAGATCTGGTGTGATACTAGTCTTAGATCAAAAGTATTCACTTGTGGTCAGGCAAAGTGTTGTGTATTATATGCTTATGTCTAGTCGCAAATGTTATATATTGTATCGCAAAAGGATGGATGCATGGTATAGAGTGTTTACACATACGTTTCTCATTAGGTGCGTTATTCACACCATCTCTTGTGGACTAACGTGCATGGGTAAGAAATGTAAACACAGAGGGCAACTAAGAAGCAAGTGCCAAAGGTCACATAGTATTCCTATGATGAGTATTTTTCTATCTTTTATTTTCCATTGCGAATTCGGATTTAGGTTTTGATAAAATGTTTTTATTATTTAATCGAGTGTTTGATACACGTGTCCATCCTAGAGAGTGTGATGGTGGATACTCCTAGTCATGCGGGAGAATTTCGAGATGGAGGTGTTACAATAATCTTTAATAAAATCCACATTGTTGGTTCCAAAATCTTGAAATTTTTATGAAGAGATTTAGTTTTATTTGTTCCTATACCGATTGTTAGATAATATACTATGAAAAATTTTAGGTTCATCGCAATATCCTTATGTATATAAAATAGATGACCTCATTGTCACTCATTTACCGTTACAACTTTTCACCATTCCTAATACTATTTGTGTATGTTAGTTTCCACAATGATGAAATCTATCATTGTCAGCAAAATCATACTATTGATATTTTTAAAGTTTAACCTTAGAGGTGAGACCAATCACTTTTCCACTCAATCAAAATCTTAGGGACCGTCAAAATCTTAATTTGGCTAAGGATGCTAGAAAATTAAGAAAATGACTTAATTTATGCATGGGTCATGCTTGGAAAGCTACAAATGAATTAGAAACCCTTCAAATCAGTCTATGGATTATTATTCTATCTTATACTATCAAATTTTTATTTTATAATGTTTTTTTTGCATAGTCTATATTTTTTTTTACTAAAGTTCTTCCCTTTGCAATTTGTAATCAACAACTGTAAATAATTTAATCTGAGATATTTTTCTATTTAGTTCTTCTTATAACTAGCATCACAGCTCTAAAATTGCTCCAAATTTCGCTTCTAGCTTATGTAATATTGATCACACATGATATTTATGGTGTCATTCAACATCCATTTGTTGGTAATCCGTATTTTCGAAAGGTTGGATCTGGCATCATCGTCGTTGATTGCACGAATCTGTTTTGTTTCTAGTTGATTAAAGGTGAAAAGATTTTCACATCTAATATGAAGTTTTGATCTGGGATCCCCTCAAGTGGTATCAAAGCTCGGTTTCTAATTAGGAGTATCATCTATATTTTCTACTTATCATATCATTTTTATGTGAATTTTAATTTTAATTAATTGATTCTCATTTCGTGTGTGTTCAATTTCAAAGAAACCAGTAAAAAAGTACAAAATTATTTATATCGGTCACATATTTTTAGAAAATACATATTGTCAATTCAAAAATATTAAAAAATGAAATAATTTTCCCTAAGTTTCAACACATGAGGAAATTTATTCGTCTTTGTTGTAATTTGTTAAATTGTTAAATTTTTCCCATAAAAGAATTTTAAAAATTGTATTGGTAACTCAGATCGAATTTGTGTCACTACTGTATAATCACATTCCGATTTTTCATATATCAAAATTTAGTATCTCTTCGACTTAGCTTGTACTAGTTTGCATTTGGAACTCGAACGAGGAAACATGGGAGATGAGCGTGAAGGAAAGAAACAATTTGTGAGTGTCATGAGGTTGGAACATCTTCTCTTTATTTGTCAACTTCTATTTAAAAGTAATGTTTTGTATTACTTGTGAGAAACAAAAAAATTACAGTGATGGTCGATGAGCAAAATTAAAACTGAGATGTGATATGCAAAACAAATGAAATTGGTTTGAACAAAATTCAGATGCAAACCTTGACTACTCATCTTGAGCGTCTTGTGCTAGGTTGAACTAAACCATTACTACAGAGACTGGAACTGATGGAGGAAAAGTGGTTTGTTGTGGATTAACGATAGGAACCACACCTTCACCATCAACAAAGAGAGTTTTCGCAAATTCTAACAACAAATTTCAATAGGAATCCATCTAAGATGAATAAATAAAGATCCATGAATATTGTATAGTGACCGTCAATGACAAGGCCAAATGGATGATGACATTCATATTGAAATCCCATCATTTCCTAGAAAAAAAATTGATGTGGACGTCTGTCTCGAATGCGACCACAAGACGGGAATGGTCTTCGAGTTACAAATTTATTCGGATATAAAGAAAGTGCAATTGCCTGCCACACATTTCACTGACTATCCCTTATCATGGTGGGACCATACCTTAGTGATACAAAAAAGTAACATGGAGATGAAAATTGCTACAGTTTGCTAAATGAAGACGATTTATGTTTCAACACTATCACCAAGACACTCTTTGAAAGCTTTGAAAACTTGAGCAAGCCAACAGAAGTATAGAAGAATATTACAAGGAGATGGAGATTCTACTGACGGCCATCTTGGATGATGATATTGAAACAAGGTTGATCAATTTCTTGGTAGACACTAAACATTATGAGGACTTCGAGGAGTTTTGCATCTCGATCTAAAACTCGAGAAATAGCCTAAAAGCGAAGGTAATATATTCCATAAACTAAGTCATGAATCCTTTAATGCTTGATCACCCTTCAACAACGATGATTGATGGGTTTTTGTTCCAAAACCGCCACCAAAAACCAGAGTAAAGCTCGATACACTGCAAACATGTAAGTCCCCAAGAACCAAAAACTCTAATACGCGTACTTGTGATATAATATGTTTCAAATATCAGGCCTAAGATATTACGCCAATGAGTATCCCAACAAGAAGTGACAATCTTGTATGAAGATACGATAATCGAAATCGAAGTTAAGATCTATCCAAACGATAATTTCGTTGATAATGTTGACACTTGAGATGGACGAGAAAGAACCTGTGACAAGATATTTTCAAGTGCTGAGACGATTTCTTAGCCTAAAGTCTCCAGAATATGTGACAATTTTTCACACGAGGTATTTTGTATGCAATCTTATCATCGATAACTGGGGTTGGACAAAATACTCGAGAAATCCGGCCCAAAAACTTATCTTGAACTTGAAAAAAATTATATGAACCCGTAGGTTTGAGTTGAGGTTTAAATTTTTTACTTTTGCATACGAGTTCCCGAGTTTACATATCATTTTACAAAAATACATGTAGCTTTTAATAATTATGAACATGAAATTAGGATTAATATCTTAATTTCATTCTTCAATCCTTCCAGTCTTTAGTCGTCTTGCTTGTATCAGAGATTGACCGAGAGAGCAATTTATTGCCATCTGATTCCTTGTGTTATCGATTTGCTTCCGTCATCTTATTTCTTGTATCATTTTTTTGTGCTTCGTCGATCGTGTTTTCCTGTGCCATAGTTGGGTTCTCCTTTTTTGCGTCGAGTTATCTTTTTTTCAACAATTTTCGCTCGTTCCTCCCCTCCTAGTTTTGGGTCATCTTTATGAACTTGTATTGTCATTTCTTAGGTATCTTTTTTAACCAGACTCATAACAATGAAGGTCAATGAATGAAAGGGAAGCTCATAGTTTGTGGAACATTTGGAAGTGATTATTTTGCCATCAACAAGAATTGATCAATTATTTATTTCTATATGACTTTACATGTATGTTTCCAATTGTTCTTATTTATGCATGCTGAAGAAATTCTTTTCACCATCTCCTTATACTGGTGCATATTATGTAATGAAGGATTCAAAATATTTCCTAATCACCCGAAGTCTAAAGAGTACATAAAGCAATTAGAACATGTATTATCTTACATCAGACTTACTTCAACTTGACTAATTTTTGAGTTCGGATACTCGCGGATATCTGACCAATTTTTCAGGTATTCAAAAATCGGGTATTCACGTTTGGTACAAAAAAGTAGTACCCACTCCGGTTTGGATATTACCTAACCCATGTCCAGCCCTATTAATAACGATAGTTGTAATAACATTGATAATTTTTCGATGGTAGAGAAGCTTGGATTGGTGACTAAACGATATTCCAAGTCATACTGAATCTAATATTTGATAGAGTGTAGCATGAAAAAGGTGTAGAAGCAAGTTTTTGTACCTCTCTATATTATAAAGCGTGAGGATGAACTTTTGTTTAACATTGTGCCAATGCAATCCATATATATTCTACTTGGACGTCCATAGCAGTTCGATATTAAAGCGCAACACGATGACTACATCAACAAGTACTCATTCAAGGTTAGTTCGGATGACACAAAGTAGGTATAACTTCACCAATTACAACTGGTGAAGTCGAGAAGCAAGTTAAAAATGTAAACGAACATGGAGTAGATAATTCAAAACGTGAAGTCTTGAGAAAAAACAAGTCAAAGGTCTATGAGATTAAATTTGGGAGAATAAACATCAATTTCTTTCTTAGAGAGAATGAGGTAAAAAAAAAGTCATTTTTATTGTATCAACCTATCTTTGTATTTTTGTACAAAAAATAATTTATAAATATTATAAATTTAATAAACAATCTTCTAAACGATGTTAGTGATCTTTTTCAGGACTACAATGATGTCTTTCCTAAGGAAATTTTAGATGGATTAATTCGGCATGTATAATTTACATATTTAAACTGAACATGTTAAATACATATATAGATATAATCCGAGCATCTCGACGGAGTGTAATCTTTTTATGAAAAAGTATGAGAATTTTCTTTGTTTGAGTCTTAGATACTCGATCAAACGTCGATCTATAAATCGTATAATATCGATTGATTGTTTATAAAGATACAATATACGAGATTTCGTTGGATATAAAATAATTAAGTTGAACAATATCTAATAAAAGAATATTATATATATTATTTTAACAGGAAATTTACAGTCTTTCAAAAATTATCTTATTTAATCAAATTATCTGAGAATTTAAACGAGAAATAAAAATCATTAATATCACTAATTTGTGCAATATGATAATCAAGAATTTTATTTTAGAGAATTGTTAAACTTGGTAATTGAGTTTCATATATAAACTATCAAATGTTTAGTCTCATTTTTTAATAAGTTTAATTTAGTTTAATTTTCCTAATAAAAAATCTTTGTTGATTTTTGCTTATTCTTATTATGAATCTTTTAAGAGAAATCATAAATCTAATGAATTTTGCAAAAATGTGTTGCTTTGTCTCTTTCATATATCTTTTGATAATAATAGATTAATATCGTCCACCTAAAATATAAATATGCATCCTTTTCAATATTTGTTTCTTTCCCTTTTAACATACTTTGAATCAATTGAATTTAATATCTAAAATATATATATATATATGTAATTCTTATAAACAAAATTCGTATTTTATCTATGTGAAATTTTTGTGATAGAGAATCACTTTAACTAAACTTATAATCACCCATCAACATCAATAACATCAACATAAACTTATGGTTATCTTGTAAATAGTGTTTATTAAAATGTTAGATAAACAATATTAGTTATGTGTATGTCAATGAGGAATTAAAAACTGCAACAATTTCACCATGAATTACTAAATAATTCATGAATTTCAAAGGATATTTTGCTAGAATTTGATTAAACTGTTTTTTTTTCAATAACAGAAAATTAAAAAAAAGTAGAAAAGAAAAACCCATAAAATAATTCAAATGTAATGACTATAAGATTCTTCGATCGGGCTAAATGGCATTTCCTAGTCCATTTATTGATGCATTTTGATGGCGCCCATTGTGTTAATGCAAACATTACAACTTTCCTGCACTCAAAGACAATAAATCTTTTCTATTATAATATATAAAAATTTTAAATTCCTTTTCCCCTGAAAAAAGAAAACCCTACTGAATTTTCCTCATGTTTTACTTTCCCTGTGAATCCAACCATTTAGCTATCATGGGTTTGAGGAACAAAATAAAACTTTAAAAAATAAAAAATACACATAAATATTGTATTTATGTATGTATATAGATAATTATAAAGAATCTAATACAATATATAAAATATGTTACCCATTATAAGAGTGGAAATCAGATTGAGATGACCCGAAAAAGCCATATTTAGGAACAATCACTGTATAAGTGATAATTCGAATCAAAATTCAATCATTCACAAACTTATATATTATTCATAATTTAAGTACTGAGTTATGATAAACATACAGAGACAAAGAAGGAGAGTGAGAGTGAGGCTTGAAAGGGAAGAAGTCCAATGGAAGCCTTTTTCCCGTTGCTTGAATTGCAATCAAAGTAATGAAACTCAAAACAGAAGAGAGATATTGCTCTCTCTCTCTCTCTCTCTCTCTCTCTCTCTCTCTCTCTCTCTCTCTCTCTCTCTCTCTCTCTCTCTCTCTCTCTCTCTCTCTCTCTCTCTCTCTCTCTCTCTCTCTCTCTCTCTCTCTCTCTCTCTCTCTCTCTCTCTCTCTCTCTCTCTCTCTCTCTCTCTCTCTCTCTCTCTCTCTCTCTCTCTCTCTCTCTCTCTCTCTCTCTCTCTCTCTCTCTCTCTCTCTCTCTCTCTCTCTCTCTCTCTCTCTCTCTCTCTCTCTCTCTCTCTCTCTCTCTCTCTCTCTCTCTCTCTCTCTCTCTCTCTCTCTCTCTCTCTCTCTCTCTCTCTCTCTCTCTCTCTCTCTCTCTCTCTCTCTCAGTGAGATGGGCATAACGTTCACGTCAATCATCCTAAGACATAAGACACCAATCTCCAGAATTCATTTGTAAATGCACTAAATTCCTCACTCTACCCAACTCTGAAAATACCCTTTCAACCAAAAACTAGTGGGCAACGAGGAAAAAGAGTACTGAAACAGACGATGCATCTTTACATACATGCCATATTTTGGAAAAATATATGACCTGAAACGGAATGTAGAGACGTCTTAGTTTCGAATCTATTCTTTTGTATTTCATGTTCAGGGTACCTGAAAATGAGTTCCAATAGAGAGAAGAGCATGGCGAAGAGATCGGATTTTGCTCAAAAGTTGTTGGATGATCTCCGGTTGAGGAAAGAGCGGCTCGCATCCTCTCAGAACCCTACCAACATGAGCTGCATGCCTGCAGGTAAGAATGAATGATGCCAAATGTCTTCGTCATTGCAATGGATGCAAGTAATTATAGCTGAAGATGTTCCTTTTTGTCTGGAAGAAATCCAATGCATGAACAGAGTGTATTGCAAAACATGAAATTCTGAAACTATTGATTAAGAAGGCTTTTGATCAAACATTCATGAATTTTAACTTCATTAGCTGCTATGCAGTGTCCAACTATGTTTTGTGACCTTTTCACAGATAAATATGGATATCCCAGCAGAGGTTTTCAAAGATCCGGGGAGACCAAAGCCAAAAATGTAAGTTTTCCAAAGATTCAATGTCAAAATATAGGAATTCACTTGGGTAATTTTTTGGCAACAGACAAGTCTCGAAGGTTTGGCGATGCAAAATAATTACATAGGAGGAAGTACATCACTTACGAGAGTAGAGGCTTCGAATCAGATTCTTCCTTTCAGAAGAGGCCAGAGCTCGGAGAAAATCGATCTGTCAAAGGCACTGGCTTTTGCACTTGAAAATGCTGGAAAGGCTACAAGATTAGACCCATCAGGGAGTGCCTCCATAATTAGTTTCCTGCATCAAGTAGGAAGAAGATCAATGGAAAGAAGAGGCGGCCAAGGAATGCACCAACCTTCAAGCAGTAAACTCCCTATGATCCATGTTCATATCAAAGAAATATCAAAGGGAGCTCAAAAATTGAACCAAATCATAAAAGCGTGCAGCAACGGCCTCGGGTTTGGCAATGGAAAAGAACTGATGCAAGGTGCCATTGAGTTGGAACAATCTCTCAGGATGCTTGTAAACGTCCAAGAAGGTTCTGGTTACGCAACCGGATCGCAGAAGAAAAGTCGAATCAAGCTACTTGATGACAATGGTGAGGATGATGATGATGACGATGATGATGAAAATGCTAAAAACCAAAATGAGCAGATGCAACTGGGAATGCCGTCTGGCAATTATCAAAATATCAATATGAGACTATCAGCCCTTGCTTATCCCGAAGATGACAACATCGATCGAAGAAAGTATTTGAAGGCAAGTTCACACAGAAGATCGGTTACTTGTGATGAAACTGGTCTCTCGGCATTTACAGTAGATAATAACCAGTCAAGATCATCAAAATCTGGGACTGGAAGGATTCCAAATGTTATTGCAAAGTTGATGGGATTAGGAGAATTTCCGGAAGATGAAGATCCAAAGTGCCAAAACCAAAACGAATCCACCTCAAAGACCGAGATCGAAAAAGATGTATCCGTCAAGTCTGGCAAAGTTGATCAGAGAAGAAAAGATGCTGATGTATCTATGAAGAACTCGAGACAGAGGGTAATGCAAGCTAACAGGGTTGCAGCCCTCGAAAATCTTGTTGCACCAAAGGCGCAAAGGAACTCAATTTCATCAGATACTGTCTTGGATTCTGTAATGCATGACGAGACTCATGCAGAAAATGTTGCAAGAAACAAAACGAAGAGTCAGAAACATATTTGGGAAAAAGAAAGAGGAAAGGATGATGAGAAGAGCATAAGGCAAAACAATGCTGTGAAAGATGAAGTCTATCAGGTCGCAAGCAAGAAAGAGGCACAAAGAACGGCGATGATAAATATAAACAGAAGAGCTACAGCTACAGATGCAAATCAAGAAGAGAAAGTGTACAATCCAAATGCACCTCAGATAGAAAATAAACAAAAGAGCAGCAAACTAGTCTTAAGGCGCCAACAAAAGCCACATCATCTTACCTTTGAGTCAAAGCAAATGCTTCATAAGTCTGAACCTGGAGAAGTAGTAAGCAGAGAGGAAAAAAGGTACAATGAGAAAGAGCATTTGCAGGGGAGAAGACAGAAAGCAAATGTCTCAGTCACCCATGACTCACCAAAACCTTTCAGTTCAGTGGATGTGAAAAAGAAGATAGCACTTACAAACAAGGCTAAGACTCATAGGAAAAGTTTCTCTGAAACTGTTGGATCCCTACATACGAACAGGTCACCAAATGGAAACCATAAATCCAAACCAAGTGATGGCAGTTTACATTTTCCACAGGCCGACGAGGAAGGTGTAAATCATAAAATTTCAAGAATTGTTCCCTCACCACCAGACCTAGAAACCCAACTAAACGGCAGTGACAATCCATTAGGAAAGAAGGAGAAACCGGATCTTATACAAGTTGCACAGAAAGCAAAAGAAGGAAATGTACACAAAAGCGAAAACCCTCGGAACATCAATCAAGTAATGGCCAAGCAAAATCAAACGTTGGGCAAGTTGACTAGGCCACTGGAAAATCAGAATTCTGGTTCAAAAGAAGGATTAGATGGAAGGCCGGAAGTACTCAGCAGTTGTAAAGACACTGATCAGATAAGAAGCAACCAGACAGAAGTAGCAGAAGCAAAGACAAGTATGTCAGGAGTATCAGTGGCTGACATACAAGCATCGGACAGAATTGTTGCAGACCGTCAGAGAATGATCAAAGATGATTCACTTCTGCTTATGCTCATTACAAGACAGAACGGGAGCCAGATGTTTGAAGGATCCCCAGGCCATGCTCCAGCCGACAATGTAAGCTTACCACAAAGTTACAATGAACACCAAGAAATTACTACCAGCTGGATTATTTTACTGACCTTAGTTCTACCAGCTGTACCAGTAATTTCACATCATTTTCCGATGCTACACAGTTTCAGGAGACTATGTTAAGAGGTGGAACGCATTTACAAGCTCCAACAATCTCTGATGACAATGCAAATACATCATCTAAAGCAATGGCAAATTCACTTAAGGGTAAGTGCAAGAATGCATTTCAGTTTATCATTGATTCTTTTTAAAAAAAAAATCTCTCCTTTTCTTTAAACAAATAGTTCATATAGAATCATGGTTTTCACCAAGTCTTGCGAAAAAGTTAATATGGTAAGCACTAACTAATTTGACGGATGCAACATTTGTTCTTCCACAATACTTCTGCAGCCACTAATTTCAATCTCTTAAGACAAAAAAAAAAGAGAAACGTTATTTCGCATGAGATTTCACCAGAAAAGCTTAAAATGTTTCTCAGGAACCAAAGGTGAGATGAAGACACAGAAACTTCCTACAAGAAAAATTACAGAGACGCTGTCCGAAAGCGAAGTTCAACTTAAGAAGATATTTCTTAAAAGCCAACTATTCCTGGACGCAGCAGAGGCACATTTCAAACTCAGAATTCCTCTGAGCGTCCTTCATTCTGGTGGGAACAATTACAATCGTGACGACAACAATCTAATCTTAGACTGTGGCTACGAGTTAATGAAACGAAAAGGACGGCTCCAGGAGCTAAGCATCCATCCCTTTGTGAAGGTACCCATTGGCTCCTCTAAAGTGAAATCCTTGGATGATCTCATCAAACAATTAAGCAAAGAGTTAGAGAGGTTGAAATCGTACGGTAGGGAAGCTTGTAAAGAGCCAGTTGTTGAAGACTACTTACCTAAGATACTGGAAAGAGATGTCCACTACAAGGACCCTGAATTGAATTCAATGTGGGATATGGGATGGAGCGATTCAATGTTCGTTTTCATCGAAAGAGATGATGTTATAAGGGACATAGAACGGTTCGTATTCAACGGCCTTGTGGAAGAAGTAACCCGAGATCTTATATGTATATGAACGACTCCAGATTTTTTCCAAGTCACATCCTTTATACATTTTAGGGTGATTTTCTCGATGCATAAATTCAGTTACGGTATTGTTTTTGTATAACAACGATGAGGATTTCCCCATATGTGAACTATGTATGTATGATCAAACAGATAAAGTTCAAAAAAAAAAACAAATATGTACAGAGCCTCGAGTGCGATTCAGATTCAAATCGAGCAACAGAGTTCGAATAATCTGGAGATTAGAAATCTAATCAATGTAATCAATCTGAATGAAAGAGGATCGACTTACGAGAATCATTCATTGACAGCAAAAACTAATTTGAAAACGAAAAAAAAAGAGTAGAAGAAGAGTATAAATCAAACAACACGTAATCATACCCACTCATTGCAAAAGTCAAAATATGGGATTAGATTTAAATTATATCAATGTTGAAAAAATCAGAAGAATACACAGACAGATACATGAAGAACAGACAACTTAAACAGCCAAATATTTTGAAAATTTAGTTCTCTTATTCCTTCAAGACCTGGTAACAACATCAATTTATAGAAATGATAGATGATCTAATCAACCCACAATCTTTAATTCTACAATTCTTCAGAAAATCAAAAACTCCAAAATAATTAAGTCTAATTACAAACAAGAAACCCACAAATGAATATGGCTTATTGCAAAGACTAAGTTAGAAAACTAACTTTGAATCATGCTTCAACACTCCCTTCAAAGTCGCATACTCCAAACTTACTCCTGAAATACTCGAACTTGTCTCTTGATAAAGCCTTGGTTAGAACATCTGCACAAGAACATCTGCAATCTCCTCATTTGTGTTGTAATAGTCCAGAACAATTGAACCTTCACTGACCAAAATTTTGATGAAATGAATTTTGATGTCGATATGCTTTGTTCTCCCATGATATACTGGATTTTGGGTCATTGTTATAGTTGCTTTGTTATCACAGAAAATAGTAGTTACCTCCTCTTATTCTTGCTTGATATCTGATAAAATCCTCCGTAACCACACTGCTTGACATGCCGATGAAATAGCTGTTGTGTATTTAGCTTTTGAGGAAGATAGAGCTGTCACAGCTTGCTTCTTTGAACTCCAACACACCGCCCCTGTTCCAAGAGAAAAGACATATCTCGATGTGCTTTTTATGTCTTGTAAACAACCTGTCCAGTCGTTGTCTGTGAAACCAATCAACTTAAACTTTAAACTTGTGTTGTACCATAAGCCAAAATATGTTGTTCCAGCAATGTATCTCAATAATCTCTTTGTTGCCCCATAATGTTGTTTCGTAGGACTATGCATAAACCTAGAAATCACACCAACAACAAAAGAAATGTCTCGTCTTGTGTGAGTAAGATAAATGAGACATCCAACAAGGCTTTTGAACTTTGTTTCATCGGCTTTTCCTGTTCCACCCTCCATCTGCAGCTTCTCATTAATATTCATAGGAATTATTGTCTCATCGCAGTTAGACCTATCGAATTTCTCCAACAAACCTCTTGCATATTTCTTTTGAGAAACAAAAATTCCATCTTCCACCTGTTGAACCTCAAAACCTCCACTTTGCCTATTTGTGTAGAGATTAGGCTCACTTTTGCTCCTTTCAAAACTAGTTTCTGCAAAATAAGAGTCGATCTTGTTGTACCAAGCCCTCGACGCTTGTTTAAGCCCATACAATGCTTTATGCAGCTTGTAAACACACCTTTCTTTGCCATCAATTGTGAAACCTTCAGGGTGATTGACGTATACTTCTTCAAACAACTCTCCATTCAAGAAGGCCGACCTGACATCAAATTGATATATTGGCCAATGCAAATGAGCTGCTAAGGCAAGTAGAATTCTTACTGTTTCGAATCTTGCCACCGGTGAAAATGTGTATTCATAATCCACACCATATTCTTGAGCATACCCTTTAGCTACGAGTCTCGCTTTATGCTTTTGTATGCTGCCATCTGCCAAATATTTAGTTTTAAACACTCATTTCACTCCAATTGAATGTTTACCTTTAAAGAGTTCAACTAGCTGCCACGTTTGATTCTTCTCGATAGTTGCTATCTCTTCTTCCATTGCATTACGCCACTCTTCTTTTTTCAATTGCCTCATTAAAAATTTCTGGATCAACAATAAAAGTGTTTGAGATGACTCATAAATCTCCTGGAAGGTTTCTTTTTTTTTTCTAGGAGGTGTCGAGCTTGAATTCCCTTCCTCTCTATTAGAGCCCAAATCACTAGCACGAACAGGACTTCCTGGAAATTGAGTTGCTTGTTGTTCATAATTATTGTCTAGGAAAACTTCCACAAGTTTACCATTTTCTCCTTCACGTCAACTCCAAGTTGCGTCCTCCTCAAAGATAACATTCCTGTTCTCAACAATCTTGTCATTCACAAGGTTATACAATCTATATCCATTAGATTGCAAGCAATAGCCAACGAATATGCATTTTTCAGATTTCTCATCCAACTTCCGTCTGTTATGAGCAACAATAAGAGAGTAGGCAACACTCCCAAAAACTCTTAGATGACTGACCTCAGGTTTTCTCCCATACCATGCTTCATATGGAATTTTGTTCATGACAGCTTTTGTAGGAGAAATGTTCAGCAAGTACACTATTGTCCTCACACTTTCTACCAAAAAAATGGTTTGGCAGATTTCTCTCTTTCGTCATGCTCCTTTCCATCTCAACAATTGTTTTATTCTTCCTTTCAACAATAATGTTCTGCTCCGGTGTGTGAGGTATAGTAAGCTGACGATGTAGCCCTTCTTTTGCACAAAACTCTCTGAATTCGTTGGACAAAAATCGCCACCTCTATCTGTCCGCGACACTTTGATTTGCTGCCCATTTTGTTTCTCAATGAGTTCCTTAAATTTCTTGAACATTCCAAATGTTTATCCCTTGGAATGCAGAAAGTATACCCAGCTCATCCTACTAAAATCATCTGTAAACAACAAAAATTACTTACCGCCTCCAACAGAAGCAGTTTGCATTGGACCACACAAGTCAACATGAATAATCTCGAGACACTCAATGGCTCTCATTGCTTTTCCTATAGGAAATGACTTGCGAGTTTGTTTCCCATAAATGCAGCCTTCACATAACTCAAGAGAATCAATCTTTGGCAACCTAATAACCATCTCTTTCCGACTCAACAAATTTAACCCATTCTCATTTAAGTGCCCATATCTTGGATGCCATAACTTAGAACCAACAAAATCTTTAGCAGCAAGAACATGCCTTTCAAGAGATGATATTTCCAAAGGAAACACATTATTTGTGGTCTTCTTCACATTTACTACTGTCATACCAAATTCCTTATATTTAATCCTACAAGAATTCCCATTAAAGATAACAGAAAAATCACTTTCCATCAACTGCCCAATGTTTAATAGGTTCTGAGCTAAATCGGGAATGTAATAAACATCATAAAGGAGTTTGATGTTACTGTTACCATCGTTGATAACCACGGTTCTTTTACCTTCCACTTGAACTTCTTTGTCATTTCCAAACTTCACCTTCAGCTTATGTGAATCATTCAGCTCCTTAAATGATGATTTAATCTCTGTCATGTGATTAGAATACCCACTGTCCAAATACTAAATATCAGTGGACATAACCTCGGCTTTATATGCCATAAAAAGTCTGAGTTCCTCCTTTTCCAGCTCAACGAAATTGGCTTGTTTCTCTTCATTTTGTTTTTTCCAGCAATCAGCCTACATATGACCATATTTCTTGTCGTAATGACACTGAATATTGCTCTTATGAATACCTATGTTATAGGACTGCTTGTAAGAGTCTGAACGACCTCTGCCTCTTCCATGGTCTCCTCGACCTCCAGATCTACCACGACTTCTTCCAGCTCCAAAACTGCAACCATTTTTCTGTCCAGAGAACTCTCCTTTCACCCGAAAAGCTTTCTCCTCGGACTTTTCGTAGATTCTGCCAAGTCTGTCCTTTGAGCTATCAAAGAAATCATCATTTCATCAAAGGTGTAAGTGTCTAAATCATTTGCCTCAATGATTGTAGGAACCACAAACTCAAACTTCGAGGTTAAACTTCTAAGAACTTTGTTGACAATGGCTTCATTTTTTTTAAATTCACCATATGACTCCATCTGATTAACAATAGAAGAAACTCTCGCCAAATAATCTTGTATTGACTCAATTTCTTTCATTTCAAGGGTTTCAAACTTTTGACGAAGAGTTTGTAACTAGACAAAGATTACTTTTTGATCTCCTGTGTATTCTTCTTTTAGGATTTCTCATGCTTCATGAGCTGTACCCACTGTAGAAATCCGAGAAAGTATGTCCTCATCTAGTGCTGATTGAATGAGGAACAAGGTCTTCGCATCCTTCTTACGGTTCTCCCGTAACAGTTGGTCAGGCTCCTCTGACTCTGCATCTAAAAGACCATTTTCCACCAGATCCCAAAGCTCTTTAGGTCGAAACATAGTCTTCATCTTAAGACTCCACAGGTGATACTTTCACCTTTGAAAAATGGAATGAGGGCATGTTGATTTGCTCCATTTACTGCCATTGCTTACTATTTTTTTTTTTGTGAAAACAACAGGGAACCGAAACCGAGCTCTGATACCAAAATGTTGGAAAAATCAGAAGAATGCACAAAGGAGATGAAGAACAGACAACTTGAACATGTAAGTATTCTGAAAATTTAGTACTCTTATTCCTTCAAAATGTGATAACAACATCAATTTATAGAAATTATTGGATGACCTAATCAACCCACAATCTCTAATCCCTACAATTCTGCAGAAAATCAAAAACCCCAAAATAACTAAGTCTAGCTACAAACAAGGAACCCACAAATGAACGTGGCTTATTGCAAAGTCTAAGTTAGAAAACTAACTTTAAATCATGTTTCAACAATCAAAACTAATTAAAAATCTTAAATTTTATCTAATATTATATATATATATATATTAATTCATATTTTATTACTAATATAGTATAACACAATGTAACAATTTTTTTACAAAAAAATTGGTTTTCAATAATGGATATTGTAATGACAGACCCATTATTGAAATTTCAAATAAAAATAACTAATATCAAATTAACTAAAAATTTTAAAATTGTTTATTATTATATATAAAATTTTTTAATTTATATTCTTATCGTTGTGAAATAATATAATATAACAAAATTTTGTTAGATACAAGTTAAGCGATTTGAATACTTATTAATCCATCGTAGTTTGAGTCAATGTATAAAGGATAATGAATGTTTACGAGCTTCTTGTTTGAGGATTCAAGGGGAGAAATGTTGGGACGGAAGATTAAAGTATAGGGTTTTTGTTTGGGTGTTTTACAAAAAATAGTGATAGAGCTTTTTAATTTAAATTAAGAAGAAAGAAGGAAATGACGAGCAACAGGAACTAAAAAGAGAGCACGAATCAATTTTCATCGGCGTAAGTGAATTTCGAATTTTGGGAATTTAATTTTGGATCGGTTTCTAGGATTTTATTATGCATAGATTAACGAAGATGAGATAGATTAGGTATTATTAGGTTGTTGAAAACGAAATTGGTTATTGATTTCAATTGGACGTGAGTCTCAATGAATCACTTGAGTCGGAGAGGGTCATGAATCTCAGTTAGTCGCTTGAGTGGTAAGGGTTGTTTGCATCGCAAAGGGTCATATGGGTCTCAATGTGTTGATAAAGTCTAATGTATTCTTAATTGGTTTTTTTACAAGTGCCGTCAAAACCGAAGTTTCTGTATGAATTCAAACACGTGAACAAAATACCTAAAATTTTCACCAAATGTTTCCATTCGATACAATAAAAAGGTTAAGAGGAATGTTGGGAGAACATGAATGATACTATTTCAACAAGGAATCACCATCTAGCTTGACGAATATTTGTCAATTGAGCCACCAACTAAAAAATCAACAACTCTGATGGACCGAGAACACGTGGAAAACTAAGAACACGAGGTGGATAAACTACATATAGATCCTGCTTATTTACCAAAAAGATATATGTAGTTTTCTTATGAAAATACATAAACATGCTATGGCAAAATGTCAATCCCATAACTAAAATATTTGTTATTATAATTAAATACAATAAACTTGTAAATATCCGTTGTCGTCCAGCGGTTAGGATATCTGGCTTTCACCCAGGAGACCCGGGTTCGATTCCCGGCAACGGAATTTTTATTATTATTTTTAAAATGAATTGTTCCCTTCTGCCTGGGCCCCAAACGCATCGTTTTGTGGCTTTCCAAACGCCAAACGGCGTGCTTCGGCCGCTTTGATCCGCGTCGTACGTGTGACGAACCCTCGTGACTTATATAATAACCCCACCATATTGACATCTGGCATCACCTCATTTTTCACCTCCTCTCTCGGCCCACAGTTTCTTCCTCACGCTCCCTATCTCGCTTTTCCCTCTCTCTTGTGCTTCAAGCTCTTCACGAAACCTTCTCTGTGACGCGACGATCCTAAGGTTCATGTTCTCTTCCTTATCATTATATTGGCGTTAATCAAATCATGTTCACTGTCTTCAACCGCAGATACAGTTTCTGATTCGATGCGTCTTCGGTGTTTCAATCAAGCTGAATGCTTCATTCTTCAGTTTTGTCTTTCAATTTCTCCTTGCATTCAAAATATGTTTCTGTGATTTTTCTCCTTGGTCATCGTGCTCCTTTACGATGGTGTTATCAAGACTACTTAATCCTGCTTCTTAACATGTTTTTGAAATTGATTTTTTTGAAATTTGGGTGATTTTTCACCGATGCAATTTTTGTAAATTTTAAATGATGAGAATGAGATGAATGGCTAGATATGGATTTGAATTTGACTTTAATTTGAGCTCCTTCATGCTTCGTAGATATGGCTTCATCAATACCCCTGATTTCTGACTCCGATGCCTGGAAGGACTTGAAGGTAATGTTATATGACTTTGTGGTACGTATGTTTTATCCATGTGGCTATATCGAAGGTTTAAGGTGTGATTTGGGATTGTCCGGTGTTCAGGCTCATGTCGAAGATATTAAGAAGACCCATTTGCGTGATTTGATGGCTGATACCAACAGATGCCAGTCCATGATGGTGTATGCGTTCTTTTCTGATTTCTCGAATATATTGCATGGATTCGTAATGCTCTTGTTGATATATTGTCTGGCTATAAAACGGTTTTCTGTTGTTCAGTACCATTTTGGAATTTGCCTTATTGGTGTGTATAAATTCAAAACTAGTTTCCTTTTAAGTGCTTGGTTACTGTGATGGTTTATTGTGATCCTAGCGCTTGAAAGTCTTTGATAGATATTGATGTTAGAGCTTCCTGTTATATATGATTTTTGCATGTTAAATTCTCGTGTTACTGACATGCTATCAACAGGGAATTTGATGGTTTACTGATAGATTATTCGCGACAGCAGGCCAACCCAGATACTATTAACAAGCTTTTCAACTTGGCAGAGGTGAGGTTTCAATTTTTATGGGAAGAATTCATTCAGTCTAGCTTTTTATTATTTTTTATCTGAAGATTTTGATAATTGATTCTTGAACACAGGCTGCAAAGTTGAAAGAGAAGATCAACTGCATGTTTAATGGAGAGCATGTAAGCCATCTGATTCATTCTTAGTTGGATAATGCTAGTTTCAGTTATGTAGGGCATGCTATCTAAACTCCAAAAGTTTTACAAGTCAGGTGGTTTTTCTATTGTGTGGAAATTTAGATGGAAATAGCTTTTTATCTCTTTTTGATACAGTGTACTACAATGAACACAAATGAGATTGTGTCTTTGCTAAACAAGTCACTGTTTGTGATACATAACTTCTATTCCCCTGTTAAAAGCATGGGATGAAATTTTGCATGGTATTTTGTATGGTTTGGTTAGATAAACAGTACAGAGGACAGGTCAGTGCTGCATGTTGCTCTCCGTGCACCAAAGGATGCAGTTATAAACTCTGATGGAAAAAATGTGGTTCCTGAAGTGTGGAAGGTCCTTGACAAGATCAAAGAATTTTCTGAGAAAGTTCGCTCTGGCTCCTGGGTAATACTCAGTAATCAACCTTATTTCTAACTTTTTTAATTTTTATCTTCAAGTAGTTGAGTTACTTTTCATTTATTGTCAGGTTGGAGCCACTGGGAAGCCACTGCAGGATGTAATTGCAATTGGTATTGGTGGTAGCTTCCTTGGTCCTCTGTTTGTGCACACAGCTCTCCAAACAGGTGGGTGCATGTCTGACCTGGAAAATTTATATGTTTGTTTCAAGCTTGATTTGTTCCAAATTTTGGTTCATCTACTCTCATGTGCAGATCCAGAGGCTATAGAGTGTGCAAAGGGTCGCCAATTGCGCTTGTAAGCACCAAATACTCCTCGTTATATAGCTCCATAAAATGACTCTTCTGTTTATATATGTAATGTGCTGCTAGCATGATGACTGTTTTGTGTCTTGACATTCTTGTCTTCACTGTTTCAATTTCTTGCAAAGATCACCACTAAAATTTCAATTACTCATTACTTTTCCTACTATATTGCATGAGCACATAACACTTAAGGAACCCTCTTTGGGACTGTTAAATCACTTGTTAACTTGCTATTTGTTATATACTCCACTCTCTTTTGTCCAATGTTTTGTTGCTAACTAACTCGTTGTCCTGGATTTATTTGGGTTTATATTTGCAGTCTTGCAAATGTTGATCCTATTGATGTCGCTAGAAATATCACTGGTTTAAATCCAGAAACCACACTAGGTAGGAGGCCAGACCTATTATTTATTTCTTCTTATTTCTTTTCCATATTTTAGTCAATCATTTTCCATTTGTTGTTTCATCTTTGTCGATGTGGTACTTGTGAACCCAGTCGTGGTGGTCTCAAAAACTTTTACTACGGCTGAAACGATGCTGAATGCTAGGACACTGAGGGAATGGATTACAGCTGCGCTCGGGTTAGTGTTTCTCACTTTCGTCGATCTAATAATTTGGCTGCAGTCTTTTCTCATAGTTGCTTAGTTTTCTGTTATGCTCTTGTTTAATGTAATAGAATCATTGTAATCATGAGGGAGAAAGTGTCTCCTCGGTAACACTCTCTCAGATGACACCTAGTGTGAGGGTATGCATGCATTTTTCTGCATTTTGTGTATGCTGAGGACAACTATCTACAGAAACACTTTTATTTAATATTCAGATTTGTATTTGTTTTGGGTGTCTTCCACATGCTTTATGTAATGGTGAATGTGAGGAATGCGTAAACCCTTTAGACGAAGTGTTCTGTTAACATCAGATCATTTTGGCAGGGCTTCTGCAGTTGCAAAACACATGGTTGCTGTCAGCACTAATCTCACGGTATCATTTTCGCTCTTACTTCTGTTTGCAACGTTCATTATAAATTCCCTTACATGATTTTGTTTTCTGTATTCATTTTGTTGCAAAAATTGCCCTTTTTTGTTCTGAGGGGGAGAACATATATCTGTGTTACTCTTTGGGACTCTGTCCTGTGAGTAAACACGTTAACAAGATTTTTCAATAATTGAAAAGGAACCACATTTTTCAGTAGCTGCAATGTCCTTGGTGTTCAATGGATCGTCCATTTTCACATTAAGGCTCAGTGGTTATATCTTCTAACCCCAAAGAATTCTTTTCACAGCTCGTGGAGAAGTTTGGTATTGATCCAAACAATGCATTTGCGTTTTGGGACTGGGTTGGTGGAAGGTATAGTGGTAAGTTCTTATCTGTTTGGTTGGTAGAGCTTCTTGTCCATCTTTATCTCGTTGTTTAGTCCTTAACTCAAATGGTGTTCCAGTTTGCAGTGCTGTTGGGGTCTTGCCTCTATCTCTACAGTATGGGTTCCCCGTAGTTGAGAAGTATGGTTCTTTTCTTATCATCCTTGTCTTGAATGTTTCTTTGCACCGCAAAATGCTTACATCTTTCCTGAAATAGTTGCTTCATAGGTGACATAAACCTGACGATGTTATACATTCTGATATCTCTGAAAATATTGTAGTTCAATGAATCCCACCGTTTTTTTTAAATCTAGAAGAGAAATAATATTAATAGTTTAGTGATTTGGGTATTGGCTAATGTGTACTTTTCTTGGGGTTGTAGGTTCTTGGAAGGAGCTTCAAGCATTGATCAGCATTTCCATTCAACACCATTTGAGAAAAATATACCTGTGAGTATCTCCATGGCGAAATTTGTTGTTAGTTACTGTTTTAAAAATCTGAATAATTCTAGCAATGCATGACTTCCTGATTATCCAATCTTGTTATGCTTGTGCTTTCTCTGTTTTTGTTTGCTTCTAATGCAGTATTTTGGTATTAAGTTGCTTTGTTTTCAGTTCAAAGCATGTGTGTTTTCTCAGTTAATAGTCCCAATGGGTGTTGATTTTTCGGGACTTCTTGGTGGTTTAGGTGCTCTTAGGGTTGTTGAGCGTATGGAACGTTTCATTTCTTGGATATCCTGCAAGGGTGAGTATGTCTGTCTGGCAGCAAGCTTAGACTTCCATTTTTCTAATATTTTCCAGTATCTGGTAAATATTTACATGTTTTAGATATTAACATTTTTTAGTAATCATCAGGCCATCTTACCTTACTCCCAAGCCCTGGAGAAATTTGCTCCGCACATTCAACAGGTATGCTAACAAGCTTTTCCTCGTCTCCCTAAGCGGTTATTTTTTGGTAATATTTTTTTTCAACATGCTTCCCTGGATAGTAAATGAAATTGTTTGATTTAGGTTAGCATGGAGAGCAATGGAAAGGGAGTGTCTATTGATGGTTTACCACTCCCATTTGAGACTGGGGAGATTGATTTCGGTGAACCTGGAACAAATGGTCAACACAGCTTTTACCAACTAATTCATCAGGTAATGCATATGCTTGATTGATTTTACTGGAAACTTTTGTATGTATTTTACCAAAATCTGCTCGTGTAACAAGTTGTTCTTTGGGGATTTGCTGCATTTTCTTTTGTCGTGTTTCAGGGACGTGTGATCCCTTGTGATTTTATTGGTGTTGTGAAAAGTCAGCAACCTGTTTACCTGAAGGGTAAGCATTTCCTATCAGCTTTTCACTAACATTTTTAACGTTTGAGTTTAACCTTATATTGCTTGATTTCTGAATTCATTTTTTAGGAGAGGTAGTCTGCAACCATGATGAGCTCATGTCCAACTTCTTCGCCCAGCCAGATGCTCTTGCCTACGGAAAAGTAAGTGTTTATAGCACATCTCTGGTCTCGGTGATAAAGAGAATGGTGCATGACAACAGGACTGGCACCATAACCGGAGTTAGCATCAGATTTTTCTGCTACTATTAACCTTGACTTTTTTGCCTTTGTAGACGCCTGAACAGTTGCGGAAGGAGAATGTGGCAGAGAATCTCATTCCTCATAAGGTAAATGGTGTAAACCAATATGCCAAAGATTCTGCCTCTTTTTCCAATTGATTTTCGCTTCTAACGAACATTTGTATCTTCTGCAGACTTTCACAGGCAATAGGCCTTCCCTCAGCCTCCTGCTACCAGAGCTTAACGCCTACAATGTTGGGCAGGTCGGTTGTTTTTCTGTCTGTACTTCCAGTTTGTCATCTTTTGGGTAACTCTAGAACTGTGATCTTCCTGAAATTGGCACCTTTAGCTAGGGACATAATGATTGTTTAGTTTCAACCGTTTATTGAAGACATGACCCGAACTCTGTTTTCAGTTGCTGGCGATCTATGAACACAGAGTCGCCGTTCAAGGCTTTGTCTGGGGCATCAACTCGTTTGACCAGTGGGGAGTAGAGCTCGGGAAGGTTTGTTTCTCGTTCCACAATATTTTTCTCTCTTCAGCCGTTTCTACGCGTGACGTACAGTCGATGGCCAATACATTAACACAATCTTGATATTGGTCCCACGCAATTCGCAGTCTTTGGCTACTCAGGTTAGAAAACAGCTCAACGCTTCGCGCACGAAAGGAGCAACCATCGAGGGGTTCAATTACAGCACCACGACACTCTTGCTGAGATACATAGAGGTAACTAACACCAACTTCACATAACATCACACCACTGAAAACATGAACGGAAGAAGCTTTGTTTGAGCCGAAAACATTCGTTCTTCACCATATTGATTTCGTTGTTGATTTGATTGTGATGCAGTCAAGTTCTGATATCTCAACTGATCCTCCCACATCTCATCTGCCTCAGATTTGAGTTTCAGATTCATCCTCGGCTTCAGAAGTGTTCTGTCTTCTGAATCTCTGTTGTTTTTCACTGTTCCAATACACGGGTTTGATTATGAACCTCAAAATCCAAAATATAGGTTGACAGATTTTGGTTCCAATTTAATAATTGAAAACCCATGGATTCCTTCTAAATTAACATATCAGACTTATTGTTTCAAATAAACAGAATATTATGCTCATTCGAGGAAATGTTATTCTCTTTTTTGTTTTCTCATTTGAGGTTTTAATTTAGACATGGTTGATATTTTAATGTTGGAATAACAAAATTTGAAATAATAAATATCCAATTTTCAATTATTACACAAAAAATAACTAATATATCTAGTCTAATTGAACAGTAAGAGTAAATTGAAATTAAATAAATTAAAGGTGAATTTTCATGAAAAAAGTACATGTACAAATAAAAAACTTAAAATGCCTAAATTACATGGGAGAATATCAAGTATAATTTCGTAGTCTTGATATTTCTCCCAATTTTTGTATGATGCTTTCAAAAAATATATTTTATAATAGAATAATTGTAAGTGTATCCATATAATTTCGTAGTCTTGATATTTCTCCCAATTTCTCCCAATTTTTGTATGATGCTTTCAAAAAATATATTTTATAATAGAATAATTGTAAGTGTATCCATATAATTGTGGGAATTTGTAACGAATTTAGGTATAGTTGTAATAAATTTATATATTATTTTTTAGAATTTTAAGTCAACCAAACTTATAAATATTTTTAGAACATTTCTACAATGATTTTCAATTGATCAAAATAAGTTTATGATGATAAATCCAAATATTGTTTTTGGACAAAATCAAAAGTTTGGATATAATATCAAGACAGGTTCCATACTCATTCGTGAAGAAAAGTCAACGTTACAACTCATTTGACGTTTCAACCCTAAAAACCCTAAATCCTACCCCTAACCGCTCGCAGAGATCTCAGACACCAGTTGACCCAAATCCCCCCTCGCCGCGAACAGTCGCATCGAGATCTTCCACCTCCATAACCTCCGGCGTCACTATCCTCTCGATTATGAGCTGCGCGATTCTATCTCCCGATTTCACCTCGAAATCAACATCTGAGTGGTTAAATAGTATCACTCCGACAGGTCCTCTGTAATCGGCGTCTATCACCCCTGCACCAACATCGATCGAATGCTTCCAAGCCAATCCCGATCTCGGCGCTGCACAATGCACAATTGTACAGATTCATGAAAAATCATCCGCAAACCAAGTTTGTTTCCCGAAATTCAGTAGTGAGAAAGTTACCGATTCTCGCGTAGGTTCCTTCGGGGATAGCGATGCTAAGATCGGTCGGAACCAGGGCCTTCCCTCTCGACGGAACCTTCGTCTCTGTCGCACTGAAAAAAAAATCGATTAAAACTTTGAAACCCAGAAGGAAGTTCTCACAGCTACGAATTTGTAGTACCTGGAAAGGTCGTAACCAGCGGATAGAGGTGAAGCTCGTTTGGGCAAAATAGCTTTGTCGGAAAGCTTCTTCACTTTGAAGTATACTTCAGAACCACCATTGACGCCGTTTTGATCGAGCTTCTGGATTTTGGGCATCGGTTCCTTGACTTCGGGGCTGGTGTTTTGATTATCAATGAGAGCCATCTTGAGAGGACGAAGGATCGGATAAATTGAAAATGAGGAGTTAGAGATAAACCCTAGATTCGAATTTGGCCGTCTCTGGAAATGGGAGAAGTCGGAGGCTTTATTATTATACGAAGGAAAGCCCGGGAAGTCTGAAGAGATTTTCCAGGGAGTGGCGCGAAACGTTCCCGCCAGCATTTTTTAGGCCTAATCGGTTCGTAGTGCGTTCGTCAGGAAGAACTAATCGTTATATATATATATATATATATAATATGTTAAAAATTAATTAATAATAATGTTATGTTTGTAAATATATATACTATGTATGATATATATATAAATATGTATATATATATATATAAGATATATATATATATATAGATGTTAATAACATATGATATGTATAATATATATGATATATAATATCATATTATATATGGTATATCTAATAGAGAAAATGATAACAAATTTACATAGAATTTGAATATGAGTGAACAAAGAGATTACAAGAGAATAAAAAGAGTTTTGGAGTTTGTAAATTGTGTACTGAAATGAATGGTTATATTGTCTATTTATAGAAAAATAAATATGACTCTTCAATTTTAAAAATCATAATTTCATTATGATCTTTTTATAAAAGAATCATAAATTCAAAATAACCATTCATAAAGGTATTAGACATTCACAACTTTATATAATTATAATTTATAATATTCCTCCTTGAATGTTGATCGACTGCCTCGTTAAAAACCTTATCGTAGAAAAACTCATTGGATAAAAATCATGATGAAGAAAAAAAGAGTGCAACCATAAAAGTTCTCCGTGATTTGTCAACCATTTGTTTGTTCATAAGTTTCGAAAGTGACGAATCCCGATGTTATGAATGTATTTTCTTAATGTTGAGGTGGGAAGCGCTTATATGAATAGATTCGCTACATTTTCGTTTGATCTGATGTAACGAACATCAATTTCTTTCTTCTTCTCAAGCTCTCGGGTATATGAGAAACATTTTAGGAGAGATATGTTTCGTCCTATCGCTTTTAATGTATCCTTCTTGTTTGGGCGACACATGCTGCATTATCTTCATATAATATTGCAGGATTGATATTAGCCGATAATCCACATGTTTCTTGTATATGCCGGGTTATAGCCCTGAGCCACACACATTCTTTAGTTGTTTCATGGAGTGCAATGATTTCGACATGATTTCAAGATATTGCAACTAATGTTTGCTTCTGAGAGCGCCATGATATCGTCGTACCTCCAATTGCGAAAACATATCCAGTTTGTGATATGACTTTATGAGGATCTGATAAATAGTCTGTATATGCAAAACCAATCAACTCATGTTTGGAATCTCTAGGATAAAATAATCCTAGATCAGTTGTCTTGAAAATATGTTTAATCCCTATCTAATGACGATATATATGGGAAGAACTATATCGTGGCAAGAGATTAGTAGCAAATGTTATATCAGGACGAGTGCAATTTGCTAGATACAAGAGAACCCCTATCGCACTCATATATGGTACTTCTGGTCTAAGTATATCTTTATTTTCTTCACAAGGACGAAATGGATCCTTTTCAACATTTAAAGCGCTACATACCATTGGAGTGCTTAATGGATTTGCTTTTTCCATGTTAAAGCGTTTTAATACTCTCTTTGTATAATTCGATTGATGTATGGATATATCATTCTTTAAATGCTCTATCTGTAAACCAAGACAAAATTTCGTTTGCCAAGGTCTTTCATTTCAAATTTCTCTTTTAGATAATTTCGAGTTTTTTCAATCTCCTTTGAGGTCTCAATTATATTCTAATCATCAACATAAACATCTATATTCACAAATTCACTTGTCGTTTTCTGAATAAATACACAAAGACAAATAGGTTTATTTACAAATCCCATTTTTTTATAGATATTCACTTAGACGACTGTAACACATACGTCCAGATTGTTTCAACCCATATAAAGATCGTTATAATTTGATTGCACACATTTCTATAGGCTTTAAGTTTGATGTTTTCGACATTCTTAATCCTTGAGAGATTTTAATGTATATATCATTATCCAAAGATCCATAGAGGTATGCCGTAACCACATCCATAAGGTATATATCCAAATTTTTGGATGCAGTTAAACTCATCAAATATCTAATATGATTGCATCCATAACAAATGAATATGTTTATTCATAATCAATTTCAGGTCTTTGAGAAAACCCTTGTGCGACAAGATGTACCTTATATTTTGTGACCTCATTGTTTTCACTTCTCTTTCGCACAAAAACGTATTTGCATCCAACTGGTTTAACAACATCAGGAGTTTGACTGATTGGTCAAAATACTTTTATTTTATTCAATGAGTCTAATTCTATTTGCATGGCTTCTTTCCATTTTATCCAATCATGTCTCTTTTAAAATTTTGACATTGACATTGGTTCTGGATCTTCATTATTATTTTCCATTTTCTTGGATATAGAGAATGGAAATATTTCATCATTATCATTTATTTCATATCTTCTTATGATTTTTTCATCATAAATATAGTTAATGGAAATCTCATTATTCTGTATATGCTCATTATTATTTTTATCACTTTCATTATGAAGATCATCTTCCTCTTTTGTTTCTTTTGGAATGTTCTCTATGATTTGAGAACTAATATATTTATCAAACTTCGTTATTTTTTCGAGGATTTTTATCTTTAGAACCAAGTGGTCTTCCACGCTTTAACCGTGTTGTAGACTCATTTGAAATTTTTTCATCTGCATGATCTTATGGTATTTCTATACGAACATGTGTATTTGTAGTCGGTATATATGATTTTGTAACCCATGTTGTATCAGTGAACCCATCTAAAAGTTGATTTGAAATATTTTACAAATGTATGATCTTTTACATTTCTATATTGCATTGTTTTGTATGAGGATTAAGATATAAAAATGATTGTGTTTTCCATGTCAAATCTCGTGAGGCTTGTTTTATTTCTCCTCATAACTTTGTGAATTCATTCTCATTAAAATGACAATAAAAAACGAGTTGTGAACATGTCACCCGTTTGTGGTTCAAGATATCTAATGATGGATGGTGAATTATATCCAACATAAATTCTCAATCTTCTTTGTGGGCCCATTTTTGTCCGTTGTGGAAGAGCAATCAAAACATATTCCGCACAACCAAATACTCGAAGATGAGATATATTTGGTTCTTAACTATTTGCTAATTGCAATGGAGAATATTTATGATAAGCACTTGGCCTAATTTGAATTAATTCTGCAGCATGTAAAATTCCATGTCCCCAAGCAGAAACTGGGAGTTACGTTCTCATTAGTAATGGTAGAGTAATGAGTTTGAGACGTTTAAATAACAACTCAGCCATATCATTTTGTGTATGAACATATGGTACTGGATATTCAATCTTAATACCAATCGATAAACAATAATCATTGAATGTTTAAGAAGTGAATTCGCCAGCGTTATCAAGCCTCACTTTCTTAATAACGTAATCGAGGAATTCACTACAAAAAACTCGTCGTTTCCAACGGACAGGGCAACGGATCCATCCGTTGATACGAAATGGCAACGGATTGTAACAGATTTGTGAATACTTTCAACGGGCGCAAATCCGTTGCAATCCGTTACAAATTTAAACGGAGGTTTAACGGATATTTTCTGTTGCCCCATCCGTTGCAATTCGTCGCAATTTTTAACGGGTTGTTAACGAATTTATTCCGTTGGCCCTTTCCGTTGGAAGTCCGTTAGAAGCCGAGAAAAAATTCCAACGGTCATCCGTTGTTAACTGTAACGGATGCCCGTTACAAATGGTAACATATTTCCGTTGAAATAGTTAATTTCGATGTTCACCAGTGGAAATAAATTTACGTGATCTTGCAACGGGCATCCATTGCAATTGCAACGAATGTCCGTTGGAAATTTCACTATTTATCTCAAAACCAAAGATTGCATCAAACCATCAATAACAAGCATCTTTGTATCCATTGTTGAATCCAAAACCACCTTCATAACCTGTCTCACCACCGGGAATCAGGAAACGATTCTCGGTGGTGAGCCAGTTTATGAGGGTGGTTTTGGATTCAATAATGGAGACAAAGATGCTGGTTTCGGCGACAGAGGTAGCCGATGGAGAGGATCCGAGTCGAGTCCGACACTTCGCCTCTGCGTTGAAGCCATTCCCTAATTTTTTCTTTTGTGTTTATTGTTACCCTATGTTAATAGTGTGATTGAGAGAGAGATCTTAATGAAATTTTAGTTTAAAAGGAAAAATAATATAAGGAAATAAAAGTTTTGAAATTAACCCCATATTTCGCGTCTTTCGGTTTTCGCTCACCGCTTGAGTTCGACATGAAATTAGTTCCAATTACATCATCAACATCATCCTTCTTAAAACCTTAAATATTGTAATATGAAAATATAACGGAGTGTAACGGATTTGTAAGCACTTTCAACGGGCACAAATCCGTTGGATTCCATTACAAATTTCAACGGAGGTTTAACGGATATTGTCCGTTGCCCCATCCGTTGCAATCCGTCGGAATTTTCTAACGGAATGGTAACGGATTTCTTCCGTTGGCCATTTCCGTTGGAAGCCGTTAGTAGCCGTGGAAAAAATTTTCAACGAGCATCCGTTGAAATTTGTAATGGATGCCCGTTGAAATTGTTAATTTCGAGGTTCACCGGTGAAAATAAATTCACTTGAACTTGCAACGGGCATCTGTTGCACTTTCCAACGGATGTTCGTTGGAAATTTCACTATTTAGATCAAAACCAAAGATTGCATCAGACCATCAATAATAAACATATTTTCAACAAAATGTTGTCTTCTTCAAATCGAGAGATATATATATAGATCGAGAGAGTGGATGTATAGAAGAAAAGATCCTATAACCGAAGAGATTATACAAGAATTCTTACATGGATTGGAGCAATTCATGAGTTTTTCATCGATGCAACCTTTGTGTTAAGAACGTGGGACAATGTTATGTCAATGTAAAAGATGCAAAAACATAAAGTATCGAAGTCAAAAAATTGTTTGCAAACATCTTTATAAGGTGGGTTTCATTGAAAATTACGAAATTTGGTACGAGCACGGAAAACATAGAAGTACATACAATTATGGCGTTTGCGTTAATAGTGATATAGAGGGTGATAACTTCTACGACATTTTGCCCCAAATCATACAAGTGGAATATCTCGGTCTCGTTGGGTTGAAGGTGATTCTTTTTAAATGTTAGTGGTTCGACCTAACTGTCGGACGTGGAATACGAAAAAACCATTGGGGAGGAATTGACGTCAATCCAGCACAACAATATGGTAAGTATGTGATCATCTCGTTTTCATACGTATTTCTTGCACGATTTAGGAGACGTTTTCGATACATAAGTGATGTTTTACGTATGATTCTGTATCCGTTTTACTTGCTTTCGTGATTTTCATGTTCTTACAGGCTTTTACGCGTATTTGGACCATTTTGGAGCTAAAGGAGCATGCAC
>CM071866.1:11066335-11080991 GCA_036759665.1 Gynandropsis gynandra
TGGGATGAATTAACGCCCGAGCGGGTATACGTCTTGCGCCCGATCGGGTAAGGCTACCCGATCTCGTTGCCTTCGTGCCCGGGTCGTGCAAGGTGTGCGGATAAAACCCCGTAGGTTTTACCCGAGCGGGTGGTCTATGGTGCCCGACCGGGCAACCTTGTTGCCTTGAAATTTCTCTTTTCCGCTCGTTGCTCGGGTGTTCCTTTGGGTTCTAAAGCTCGATCTTGGCTCTGAGTAGATATATCTTCAAAGTACGTGGTTTTGTTCAGGAATCCGTCTTTTAAAGCTCATTTAGGCCTTGTCGCCTAAAAACCTGAAAACCAACAAAACGGGTGTGTGAAACTCATAATCATATCGGATATGTAAATATATATATAAAATATATGCGAAAATAGCACTAAAATCTATCCTAAAATTGATACACTTTCAGAGTTATCAATATCGATCCAACCGAACTAAATGAAATGTAATAGGATTAGTTTTAGTTTTAATGGTTTTTGTAAACAATTTTAATATTTAAATTAAAAACTTTTTATTTTAAAAAATATTTTTTATTATTTTTTTTAGTTTTTTAACCAACATTCCAACGGATGCCCGTTGTAATTTCTAACGGGCATCCGTTGGCGACTTTTCCCACCAAATGGTAATGGACGTCCGTTGCCCTTTCTCGCCAATTTGCAACGGACGTCCGTTGCTCTTTTCCAACAGTTTCCAACGGATGCCCGTTGGAAATTTTAAATCCCGCTCATTTTTTCCCACCTAGATGGCAACGAACGTCCATTAAAATTTGTTAACGGACATTTTTTACCAAATTTCAACGGGCGTCCGTTGCAACTCTTAACGGGCATCCGTTAAAAAGTTTTTCATCGGGCGTCCATTACACATTTTCAACGGCGTTATCCATTGGTCATGCGTTAAAAACGAATATTATCCATTGCAATGCTGTTGCGAATTGCAACGGATCCCGATTTGCAACGCACGTTTTCCAACGACCACAGATCCATTGTCGTCTGTTGGGAAACACGTTTTCCAATGGAATTAAGTCGTTTTCCAACAGATTTGTCCGTTGGAAACACACCTATTTTTTGTAGTGATTGAGATCGAAATTTTGTTATTTGAGCAAGAAACCTCGTAAATGAAACATTGCGGGTTGATAATAGACAAATGTGTGACCATATGCTTGAAGCATCAATCAATACCATAAAATATCAAAATTGTCCACTTTGTGGATGAATCGGTTTACATATATCCCCATGTATTCGTTCTAAAAACGATGGTGTTTCATGCCCAACTTTGACCGATGATGGTCTTATTATCAATTTTTCTTGAGAACAAGCAGTACATATGATCTCACGAGATTGAAATATCTTCTCATTTTTTAATGGATGACCATTTGAGTTGTCAACGATTCTCCGCATCATTATTGAACTAGGGTGTCTCAGTCAATCATGTTAAATCTTAAACACATCTTTATACTTTGATTGAAGGTGGCATATGATTCAACCACTCATACCCTTGTGAAATATAATCCATAGGATAAATGTGATAATTTTTCCATAATATATTTTTTTAGAAACCATTGGCGTGATATAAAGATATTCACGATTATCATCATTCATTGTTTCAACATGATATCCATTTTGACGAGTATCTTTGAAACTTAACAAGTTTCTTTGAGATTGTGAAGAGAATATTGCATCTTTTATAATAAATTTTGTTCCTCTGGATATTATAAAATTTGCTTCTCCACATCCCTCAATTATTTTTACACTTCCACATATCGATTGACACTGAATTCATGTATTCTCATCTTGGAGAAATACTTTTTATCTTTCAATATTTTGTGTGTTGTAGCACAATCTGCTAGACATATATCTCCATTATTGATATTTTATCGTAACATTTTATGTTACTTTGATCCGATAAATATAATGATGAACCTAAAATAAATGAAATTATAGTTGCATTTAATGTACAAAATTTAACAAAATAAAAGATAAAACTTAAATTAAACACCCAAAGAAAATTACATTTGAAATTAAAATAACAAGCTTAAGCTTAAAAAGACAAAAAAGAGGAATCCATGTTGATATCATTCATTATCATTGTGGTCCACGTAATCTGCGATGTCGAGATGCATTTCACCCTTATCATCATTAAGGAAATCATTAGAGACAAAGTTCATTTGAACATTTTTTACTTTATCTTTTTGTGATTGTTGGTATAAAACAACAAAATGTTTCGATGTACGACACACTTGAGACCAATGTCCACTCATACCGTACCGATAACATATTATATCTTTTCTCTTTTTAGTCACATTTTCATTTTCAGTCATTTGATCGAATGACATTCCTTATATAATCTCCATGATGGAAATTGTTTGGTGGAATGCTTCGGCCTCTTCCTCTACCGTACCACTGACCACAACCGGTACCACGTCCACGTCCTCGGTCATGATCATGTATATATCCACATCCACGACCTTGCCAATGGTTATAATTTGATGAAATTACCTTCGTTTCATAGAACAGTGCAGAACCACTCGGACGAGCATGATGGTTTTTCATTAATAACTCTTTTTGTTGTTTTGCAACGAGGAGAAGCTGCAACAATACACGATAAGTTTTGAAACCCTTTGCATGATATTGTTGTTATAAAAGGCATTATCAGCATGGAATGTAGATAATGTCTTCTCCAACTTATCGTAATCACTTATCTTTCTCCACATAGCTCCATTTTGGAGATTATTTCGAACATCACAGAATGATATTCATCTTCGGATTTATAATCCTAGAATATCAAATTCAGCTAGTCATTCTTTGCCTTTGGGAGGATCACATATTTTTGTGATAAAATCGATCTTTAAGAGATTTCCAGAAATCTGCGGGATCTTCTTTTGTTCGATATTCATTCTTTAACCTATCGGCAATATGATGACGTAAAAATATCATGGCTTTTTCATTTTACTCCCATGAGAAATTATTATCTTTATCAATCGTGGCAATGAGCTTTTTGCCTTTTAGATGCATTTTCGCATCAAATGCCCATGTCATGTAATTTTTTCCAGAGGCATCAGGTGCTGTGATTTTGAGATTCACTAGGGTCGACATCATATCTATATTCAAAAAATAAAATTCAAGTTCTTCATTATCATAATAATATTTAGAATATGATATAGAAATAAATATGTTACTAAAAACAATAAATTGAAAATTAAGTTAATAGATAAAATTAAATGACATGAATAAATGATAGAAATAAATGACATAACAATAAATAATTAGGTGGCAGTGCCTCCTTTATAAAAGAAAATAAATAAAAGATAAATACAAATGTATTAAGATATTACCTAGTAGCCGAATCTATAAAATTATATAATATAAAATATGTATTTTAAGTTTGTTATTTAGTCCATAATTTTGATATTTAGTTCATGATACATTAGTCCATGGATTCTGAATTTCAGTCCATGATATCCGATATTCGGTCCATGATGTTCGGTATTCAGTCCATAATTTTCGGTATTTTGTCAATGGTATTCAATCCTATATGTTCGGTTTTTAGTCCATGATATTCATATATATATTCTAAACCGTGTCCAAATGAAAACTAAATTAATTGAAAATAAAATAAATAAATTTAAAGAATGTTTTTTACGGTAAATTTTTTTACGGCGGAATTTTTTTTGCTGTGTAAATTTTTTTACAATGTGAAATATATGGTTTCTATTTTTAGTTTGTTAAAAGCGTTCGTGCTGATAACGTGTTAAAAATTAATTAATAATAATATTATGATCGTAAATATATATATATATATATATATGAAATAGATATATGCACGTAATGTGTTTGTATATGTAAGATACATATATATATATAGATGTTAATAATATGATACATGATATGATATGCATAATATATGATATATATAATATCATATTATTAATATATTTATATATGATATATCTAATGGAGAAAAAGATAGAAAATTTACCTAAAACTTGAATATGAGAGAATGAAGAGATTATGAGAGAATAAGAAGAGTTTTAGAGTTTGTAAATTGTGTATTGAAATAAATGGTTACATTGTCTATTTATAGGAAAATAAATATGACTCTTCAATTTAAAAAATCATAAATTCATTATGATCATTTTATAAAAGAATCATAAAGTCAATATGTCTATTTATAAAAGAATTAGACATTCACAATTTTATAGAATTATAATTTATAATAATATATACAATAGTATTATTTTATTTTCGTAATATTTGTTGTATATAGATTTCAAAGTTTCGGGTTATGAATACTTCATTTGTTCTCGGTCTTTGTTTTCTCTTTTATATTTTTAGATAAATTTAATGAATTTTATGATTTATTATATATGTTTTTATATGGAGTGGACGGATGTGAATATGTTTTCTAAAACAGTGATTTGAATTTGAGATACTAAAATATTTTGTATAATTTATGCACATAATTAAATTCATTAATTTTATAAATTTTTCTCACGTTTTTCTATATTATTATTTTTTACCTCTTATTTTTTAATTTTGAAAGATAGAATTTTGTTATTTTTTGAAACAATAATGACTTGAGTTGCTTTCCTTAATTCAATATAGTATAGAAAAACGAATCGAAAACGATGCGTAGCAAATAATCTAGTATTTAGAGAAGAATCATAATGAACAATGCTTTTTAAGTATATATAGTCAAGGGTGACAACGTTGTGATATCCAAAAATTTTAGAATATTTGAATCTATCCGAATGAATAGTATTTTGTATATGTCTGCAGCAGCAGCAAACATATACAAAATACGATTTGTACCACTGGGAGTAATCGTATTTTGTACAGGAGGAGGAGGAGGAGATTTGTATTATGAAAATTCGATTTGTACCACTGAGAGTAATATCATCGTGAATTGTCAAGTCACCGAAGAAAGCTAAGGCTATGATCATTAAAATAATTGGTGGTTTTGTTGTTCGTTGATTTGTGGGAAAGTTCTTACGTTCAAAACGAGATATGAATACAGTAGAATTTTTAGAAAATTCATAATCAGATAAGTGAAAATCGGACCAAACTCTAGAAAAATCGTATGAGGATTGGTGGTATGTATATGAGTTGGTTTTTGGTGAAGCTTAAGTGGTTGGAGATAACCTAGAGATTAGACACTTGAACAAATGTCGAGGTTGGAGAATATCGATGTTTTGGGTTCGGTGCTAGAGGCGAATGAACATTTTATTTAGTGTGTCCGATCGTGTGATTTCATTCTCAAACCTTGAAAATAAGGTGTGTGTGGACGTGTCGATGAGAGTTGTAATGTGAGGCATATGAGCTCGATGGCATCAGTATTACAATTCGATGTGGTACTAGTGTTAGACCAAAGGTGCTAAGACGAGCCGGGTAGATTTATCTATGTGTCTATAGTGTGATGTGGATCTTTATTTTATTTTATTCACTTGAGAGTGTAAGAATACGTGACACGGAGTTCATGAATATATTGATCTTATTAAGTACGTCTTCGTACTCAATCCTTTATTAGGTTTTCATGGATAGACATATTATGACGAGGAAAAAGAGTAATGAGGTTGAATAGCATCAAAGGCCACAATGAATCAATGAGAGATGTGTGTCAAAGGTCTCTATATGTTTTATTATATATTTTGTATTTATCTAGATTATAATTGAGCGATGACACGTGTGACCACCTTTCAGAGGTGATGGTGGATACTCCTGGTCCTGCATATATTTTATGATGGAGGTGTTACAATATTTTTTTTGGTATTTTGGCCATCCCTAACGATAGTGACACAAGTTAAGTAATGTGCGATGAACTATATTTATTTAATGATATAATGGTGTGGTAATTGTAAATGTGATGGTTCAAGAGGATTAGATATGTTGGGTTCCTAATCGGGTGCAGAAGCGTGTTTTACAACCCAGTTTATTGATCTAGTCATGTTCGAGAATAGTTTCAATAGGTTTCAACGAAGAACAAAATTAGGACCGATTCCATGTTACCTGTTTCGTTGAATATGACGATAAACGGATATGAGAATTGATCGTGAAAGCCCTCTACTCGTATCCACGCCGAGATCGGAATCTGCAATCAATCTTTGGTGCGGATTTTGGTCAGAAACGAAAAACTGTTTCGTTCTTCGTTTTTCTTTCTGGTTAACTAGGGTTTTGATTTTGATAACAAAATGAATCAGTAATGAAAAACTGTTTTTTTTCTGAATATATATTATTGAACTTTTCAATAATTACACTTTGACCCCTTAACTATGTAATATTACATAATAGGCATTAAACTTTCAATCTCCCACTTGCCTTTACGTCATATCTCAAATAGTTGAAGTGCATGTATCTCCTTTCACATTCTTGCTCGTACATTTAATGTACAAACCCCAAAAGAAAACCAATTACAATTATATTCTTCAGTGCTAGCGGATGAATATAATTGTATTCCATACTGATTGTCTAACAATCACAAGTAGATACCGAGACATTCGTATGCGTGTGACCTCGTAGGTTAATCACTAAACCGGTAGCCAATTAGTCTCCACTATTTAACTAATCGAGGTTGGCATCTAGCAACACTCCTCGACGACCGGATAGCGTGAAGCAACATCCTTACTCATTTGAGTAACAATCTTACTCAAAATGAACGAGGGTGAAGTTGACGTTAGTATTTCTTTCCATCTTTACAGCTCCGGATGCATCCTAGGCATGGTCATAACTGTCAGTCGTATGGATCATCATCTATGTTTCATGTCAATCACAACTGACAGGTGAATGAACCTAAGAAATACCTTTCCTATTCATTCAGTGTACTCTGGCTAGAGATTCGTACAATCATTGTGATTACTGACAACATAGAGCTCAAACTCTTACCAAGAGTTGATGGATCCCATCTTGATCAGTCACTAACTACGCAAACATCTAATTATTCCCAATATCTATTCAACTAGTACTTTAAGATACTAGGTGTCCAGAATCAAAGAATAATAGATAGGATGCTAGTTACTATGTTGATTTCAGGTCGTAGGAAAAACTAACAATCTAACTTTCAGGAGAAATTTTAATGATCAATCATTGGTGATTTAACCATTAAGCATTTCTCCCTTTAGGTTAGTTCAATGATCACATCATTATGTGTATCACCCACATATGTGATTTAGTAAAAGAGATCCACTAATTTCTATCAACATAGAAACTTATCACATATATGTTGTTCTTTCCGGATCACTATAGTCTGGATAGTGATCCTACGAACAAGAACGTTCAGAATAAATGATACCAAAACTTGACTCTCTTTATTATGATCTCTATCATAATATCAAGTTTTAGATTTAATCAGAGACTCTATCATATACTTATGAAATTCATCAAATGAAAAACAATTCCATATATTAATTAATAAAATCAATGTCCAAAATTACATAACTCGCTACGAGTATATAAACTATTCCTAGCTCGTCATGTCTCTCAATCCGATCCTCAGCTTGTGTTTGTCAAACTCTTTTGACCCAAGCACCTTCGTGAACGGATCTGTTGCATTTTCCTTTCTATCCACCTTTTGGATTTATACGTCCCCACGTATAATGATCTCTCGTATCAGGTGATACTTCCACAGAACATGTTTCGATTTTTTATGAGACCTTGGTTCATTCGCCTGATCAATAGCTCCGGTGTTATCACACAATAAAGGAACGACTTCCTTTATCGAAGGCGCCACACTAAGTTCATTTATGAACTTTCTCATCCAAACCGCCTCTTTAACTGCTTCACAAGCCGCTATGTGTTCTACTTCAGTCACGGAATCGACTATAGTAGCCTGCTTGGAACTTTTCCAACTTTCTGCTCCTCCATTCAGACAAAACACATAGCCTGAAATGGATCGAATGTCATCCTTGACCGTCGAGAAACTTGTATCAGTGAATCCTTCTAACTCCAAGTTAGAACTACCATAAACAAGGAACTGGTTTTTAGTCCTTCTCAAGTACTAAAGGATATTCTTAACAACCTTCCAGTGTTCCTCACCAGGATCTGCTTGATATCTACTCACTACATTTAGCGCGTAGGCTACGTCAGACCTAGTACATGTCATGGAATACATAATGGCTCCCACTACGCTAGCGTAGGAAAGCGGACTCATGCGTTCTCTTTCTTTCGGGATCTTAGGACAATCCTCCCTAGAAAGAGAAATTCGAGTGCCTATCGGTAGATAGCCCTTCTTGGAATTTTCCATGTTGTATCGTCCACGATACTGTCAATGTACTGGGATTGTGACAATCCAAGCTACCTCTTTGATCTATCCCTATAGATCTTAATTCCTAGAATATAGGCCGTTTCTCCTAGATCTTTCTTGGAGAACTGATCAGACAACCATGACTTTGTCTCTTGCAACTCAGGAATATCATTCCCTATGAGCAATATGTCATCCACATAAAACACAAGGAAAACAACCGCACTCCAACTAAACTTCTTATACACGCAAGGTTCTTTATTGCATCTAACGAAGTTGAACTTTTCAACTGCCTTGTTAAAGCGAATGTTCCAGCTACGAGAAGCTTGCTTGAGTCCATAAATGGACCTTTGAAGCTTGCATACCATATGACTTTGAGTCGACAACGTGAAACCCTCAGGTTAAGCCATGAAAACCTCTTCTTGGAGCTCTCTATTAAGGAAAGTTGTTTTTACGTCCATTTGCCAAATCTCATAGTCATAGAATATCGTTATCGCAAGCAGAATCCGAATAGACTTGAGCATTGCCATAGGGAAGAACGTTTCTTCATAGTCAATCCCTTCTCGTTGACTATACCCGTTAGCAACTAGATGAGCTTTAAAGGTCTCTACCTGCCCATCTGCTCCAATCTTCCTCTTGTAAACCCATTTACAACCAATTGGTCTGGAAGTCTCTGAAGGATCAATTAAAGTTCATACTTCGTTGATCTTCATAGATTCCATCTAGGATTCCATGGCTTTCCACCATTTCTCAAAATCTAGACTTTGTATAGCTTCTTGAAAAGTCAACGGGTCGTCATCTCTATGATCGATCACGTCTTCTTGCACCATCAAATTAAGTCTTTCAGGTGTACGTCGAGAACGCGTTGACATTCTCAAGTAAGCATGTGTAGCAGGTCCAACTTGCACTGGAATATCTTGTTGGACTTGTTCTTGAACAGGCTTTTGAACTAGTTCCTGAACTTGTTCCAGAACGGGCATTGTCACTTCAACATTTGAAGATGAAGCCCCGGAGCCTAACAATATATCACCCAGCCAAGATCGCTAATTTGACATCTCATGTCCTTAAGCTTGTGTTGGTTCGTCGGGTTCTTGAATTTCGTCAAGAACTATTTCTCCACCATGAATTCGTTCCTCAAGGAACTCCCTTTCAAGAAAGGTTATAGTTTTGGCCACAAACACTTTGTGCTAAGACGGGTGGTAGAAATAATATCCCATAGTTTCCTTGAGATCACCTACGAATCTACACCTATCAGACCTAGCATCTAGCTTGTCTGGCTGAAGTCTCTTAACAAAAGTCGGGCAACCCCAAACCTTGATGTGTTTCAGGTTAGTTTTCCATCCCTTCTATATCTCATATGGAGTCTTAGAGACTGATTTAGTGGGAACTTTGTTTAAAATGTATGCAACTGCTTCTAAAGTATAACCCCACAAGTTGATTGGAAGATCTGTGAACCCATCATGGATCGGACCATATCGAATAAAATTTGATTTCTCCTTTCAGACATACCATTATGCTGCGGTGTTCTAGGAGAAGTCCACTGAAACAAAATCATTTTTTGCCTTAGATAATCGAAAAACTCATGACTCAGATATTCACCATCCCGGTCTGATCTCAACAGCTTGAAACTCTTTCTAGTTTGTTTCTCCACTTCATTATGGAATCTCTTGAACATTTCAAAAGATTCGGATTTGTGTTTCATCAAGAACACTAATCCATATCTCGACATATCATCAGTGAATGTAATGAAATATGAATATCCACCCTTGGCTTGAACTCTCATAGGTCCACATACATTAGTATGTATGAGTCCTAGAAATTTTGTAGCTCTTTCTTCGGTTCCACTAAACGGAGATTTAGTCATCTTACCAGTGAGACAAAACTCACAAGTTGCATATGATTCATAATCAAAATGGCCTAGAAAGCCATCCTTATGCAACCTGTTGATTCTCTCCTCACCGATATGACCAAGTCTACAATGCCAGAGATACGTCTATTTTTTACGATCATCTATCTATTGCTCTCTTTTAGCCCGAAACATGCATGTTTATTAATTTAATGTTGACATCAGGTAAGATATAAATTTCTTGTTGTAAATAACCATTCACACATAAATCATCACTATGATAAATAAAGCAAATGTTATTACTGAAAACTGTTCGAAATCCACATCTATCAAGCATAGAAATATAAATTATGTTCGAAACAAACTTAGGAACACAATAACAGTCGTGTTATAACAAAATCTTGCCCATAGGCATTACAAGAGAAATCGATAATATGGCTAGAGCATCAACACTTGCACCATTTCCAATCTTGAGAGTGAATTCTCCCTTCTTGAATCTCCTACTGATCCTCAGCCCCTGCAACATGTTCCAGATGTTAAAACTGCTAACGATATCTAATACCCATCTAGATGAATCAATAGTAGTCAAGGAAACCATGCAAACATTTTCCATGAAAGTCTTACCTTGTTTCTTGCCCTTGAGAGACTGAAGATATCCTTGCAGTTCCTCTTCCAATGCCCTCTCTTCTTGCACAAGAAACACTTAGCATCTGACTGGTCGGCCTTACCAGCATCGCCCTTTGCCCTGGTCATACCAGCCTTGGGCGTGCTCTGCCTAGTCCTGGGCCTTTTTTTCCCTTCCTCTTCTACTGAGAGGACTGCCCAATCATCAGAACAGATCCTGACCCCTTTTTTCCTATGGACATCTGCTTCTCATACTCAGTGAGCATGTTGTGCATCTCATGCAACTCGACATCCAGCTTGTTCATGTTCTAGTTAATAACGAACGGGGAGAAGGAGTCCAGAAGTGAATGCAGGATAATCTCTTGCTGCATCTCCTTGCAAAATGTACACTCAACTTGTCAAGCTATTCTATAACGCTAATCATCTTCAGAACATGGGGCTTACAGGAGAGCCCTCACTCAGAGCAAACTTGAACAAAGTCCCCAACAATTTGGACCTTGTCGTGCGACTCTATTCACAAAACATCTTCTTAAGATGTTCCATGATCTGCTTGGCATCCATATGCTCATGCTGCTTGTGGATTTCGCCACTCATTGATACCAGAATGAGGTACTTCACAATGATGCACTTCTCCTCATACTTGGTGAAGTCACTAAAAGCCTCATCATTTGCGGGATCTGGTGTTGGAAGAGCTGGCTTGTCGATCACATCGATCAGCTTCTCATGAGTCAGCACTAGACACAAGTTGCATTGCCACTCATTGAAGTTTTCCCCAACCGGCTTGTTGGTCTCGAGAATTGGAAGCAAGTTGAATTAAGACATTCTCAAGAGACCTGAAAAAACAAATAAAAATTAAACGGTAGAGAGTTAGAGATCGTAAATATCATAATGATATGGACTTTATCTAAATGATATGCTCACTAATCAATGTTACAATAACATCAGAAATCTTATTTCTCATTAGCATTAATCTATAACTATATGCTTGAGCCCCTTGATAGTCAAGGCGTTTCCCAATCATATAAAATAGATTTTTTACAAATTTTATCCCCATAAAATTTATAGTGAATGAAGTGCGGCTGTATATCACATCGTCACTTGATAGTCAGGTCGTTCCTATTGATAAAGTTGAGTTCATCCTTCAACTCATGGTCGGATAACAATTAAGTTCATGTCCCCCGGGTAGTCCAGGTGTCTACAAAAACTAATTCTTCCCTCCAACTATACATCTAATGTCATAAACATATGAATCAAATCCTTGAACTACATATCTCCTCGTAGTCAGGCCGTACCATGTAAACAAGAGCCTATTCATACGTTTACGACGAAGAAAAAACCTAACGATAAACAATTTATAAGAACTCAATTATTTATTTATTTTTTGGAACTACATGACCCACGCGTGCTATCCGATTAGCGCGCGGGGGATGCGTTTCCAGAAATTCTCGCACGAGCGGATTTGCTACGTGCGCCCGCTCGTGCTGCAGCGCTCGCCCGCTCGGGCTGGACACGTTCGCCCGCTTGGGCTATAGGGAGGAGCCCGTTTGTGCTAGGGGAGTGCCGGCTCGGGCTGCAGGGAGGCACCCGTTCGTGCTACGAGCATGCGCTCGGGCTGCAGGGAAGCGCCCGTTCGTGCTAAGGAACGCCCGCTCGAGCTAGGGTTTCTGAAACCCGCCCACGCCACCTCCCTAACCCTTGCCCGCTCGGGCTCGTATGGATCGTTCGCTCAGGCTCGAGCTGGCTAGGGTTTCTCCCCTTACGCTCGCAGCGCCGTTCGTCCACCAGACTGTTCCTTATCGCCCGCTCGTTTGTTAACCTTTCGCCCGTCGCCTCTTGCCCGCTCGATTACCGTCCACTCGCTTGTAGCGCACCGTCCGCGCATCGGACTCGCCCGTTCACGTCGGGTGCTCGCGCATCGCTCGTTCGCAACCACATCACTCGCGCAACGGTCGTGTAAAGCATCGCTCATTCGCCCATGCTTCGGAGTGACTGCGCAGCGTCGTCCCTTTGCCAGCGACCGACGATCCTCGCTCGGCCGGCTAGGGTTTCAGTCGCCACCCGGGTTCATGTTCGACCGCGCGCCCGTTGAGGCGTTTGTGTGTTCGTTCTCGTGTGCGCGCGCCGCCTAGGTATTTTTCGGTCCATTTTCACAAAAATAAAAAACTTGTCTTGAACAGACGATCAAACGCTCTAATACCACTGTTAGGTTGCTAATCGAGTGCGGAAGCGTGTGTGTTTTACAACCCAGTTTATTGATCTTGTCATGTTCGAGAATAGTTTCAATAGGTTTCAAGGAAGAACAAAATTAGGAATGATTCCATGTTATCTGTTTCGTTGAATATGACGATAAACGGATGTGAGACTTGATCGTGCAAGCCTTCTACTCATATCCACGCCGAGATCGGAATCAACAATCAACCTTTGGTGCAGATTTTGGTTAGGAACGAAACATTGTTTTCGTTCTTCATTTTTTTTGGATAACTAGGGTTTCAATTCTGATAACAAAATGAATCGGTAATGAAAAAATCTTTTTCTACGAATATATATTTTTGAACTTTTCAATAATTACACTTTGACCCCTTAACTATTTAATATTACATAATAGACATTAAACTTTCAAGATACAATTAGTTATGACAAGGCGACAAATGCCTTGTGATTAGGTGTATTAATTAATGCCTTATTTTGCCATTATAAATGGACCAAAATGCCTTTTCTTATGCGTGTTTGTGAGTAGGTACGGGGAGTGAGATTGTTATTAAAAAAAATCGGAGAAAAATAGGAGGTTAAGAGAGCGGGCGAAAACAAAAACTAGAGGAATTGAAGAGTTTTCGACCGTCTTTTAATTGTGAATTTCCATGTTCAGTTTTTCATTCTTTCTATATAATGTACGTGAAAACCCACACATATAGCAAGACACTGTAAGTAATGTAGAACCAGGCTTTGTTGTTCAAGAGTGATGAAATGATTTATTGAAAACTGAAAGCAACTAATCATATTAACGTGTTATATATGTGAACGAATGATGGTTCGAGTCGAACGAATTCTTGGGTATTCCGCTCGAACAAGCAATGGAGCTCTTAAGTCTAGTGAATTCTCGTATTAAATGTTTAGTTGAGAGAACTAGAAGATGAATATCGAATGAGAATTATGGTGGACTGTATTGATATAAAAAATTACAGACCATATAAAATATAGACTGGACTTAACCAAACTATAAATATTGAGAAGCTAAATTGCAGCTATGTGGTGATAAATCAAAATTCCACTTATTCAACGTTGTTAGATATTTTCTAATATTGATATATTTACGTTATGAAATTCTAATGACCTATTATATCTAAACTAATATCTTTCAGGCAAAATATGGTATTGTCTAGATATGTATTTTTTCTTTTACCTGTATCCACATTTTGATGTGGAATAACATCTGGCAAATGGAGCTTTCACTCTTCTTTCACATGTTTATAATTTGGTTTTCGATAAATAAAAGCCAGACTCTAAGATTTCTTTTATACGGTTGTATGGGGTACCTAGGGTAAGAATAGGGCTAACTTCAAAAATACCTTCGTAAGGCTAAAACATTTCAAAAATACCCTTCTCGAAAAAGAAAAAAATTTTAACTTCAAAAGTACCCGTATAAATGTTGTGGGGTACCTAGGATAGGGCTAACTTCAAAAATACCTTCGTAAGGCTAAAACATTTCAAAAATACCCTTCTCGAAAAAGAAAAAAATTTTAACTTTAACTTCACCCTTATAAATATTGATATTTCAAAATATCCATGCGATTCTACGATCCAGTTTGACCAACGACCCAGTCTGATCCTGCGATTCAGTTCGACTCTGTGATCCAATTCGACCCTAGGATTCCTCCGACCCTTGTACCTCTTCGAACATTGGATCCCTACGACCCTTGTCCTTCTGCGACCCTTGGA
>CM071866.1:11088518-11106431 GCA_036759665.1 Gynandropsis gynandra
TCAAATCAATAAACTGAGTCGAAGATGGTCATGAAACTACTGCGACCCTTGCTACTCAACCGACTCACGGAGTCGAAGATGTTCATGCAACTCCTGCGACCCTTGCGACCTAACCGACTCACTGACAATCCCCCCTTTCAAATCAATAAAACTGATTCAAAAATGGTAATGAAACTCCTGGAACCCTTGCTACTCAACCGACTAACGGAGCCGAAGATGTTCATGCAACTCTTGCAACCCTTGCGACCTAACGAACTCACTGACACTGACACTCACCCATTTTAAATCAATAAACCATTTTGTGATTCGAAAGCTTGCAAAACCCTAGAAATCGAACTACTTACACATATTGACGCCATTGAAGATTGACTCGTGCTCTCTTCGCCAGTGATGCTGCTGATTCTAGCCATTTTCCTTCTCGCCAACTTCAAATCGTTCCCTCTCAAGTTCGACATCACTTATTTCTTTCTTACTATCAACTTTTAAACATGTTTCACTGCGAAAAACTGTTCGGCTTTCTCGTTTTCGACAGTTTTTCACGTCGAAAAACTGCCGAACTTCCATTTTTCCACGTTCGAACATTAAGGGCACATTTGTCTCTTCTTCAGTTTTTGTTTTTCGAATTTAATAATTATTTTGAGGAAGAGTATTTTTGAAGTGGTTTAGCCCTATAAGGATATTTCTGATATTCCGCCGCAAGAATATGGGACTTTCAATTACATAATAAATACCCACAACATTTATTTATTTTTTATTGATATTATTCCATGAAAGTATCTGACATAATCCCAAAGCCCAAATTACGTGGGCCTTAATTAAGTGCAACATTCTCATTTCACTTATATGATGGCTTGATGAACTATTAGGCTTTAAGCGCCCGAATTTTTTGTATATGATATATATCTCATCAATAACTTTAATTTAGTTGAACCATAATTTATTGGACCAAGGTAACCATATATTATTTTGTAATGTGATTCCTTGCATGTATCATAAACAACCACTATTCAATACCTTTTATGATCAAAGGAGATACAAAGATTTTTAAGCATGTTATCCTATCCATTCTTATGTATACATCAATCATATACAATGACATAACTAATTAAAAATATAAAAAAATTATTGATTTCAATGGACGTACCATCAGATTCGTATAGTTTACAAACATCTTTATAAGATTAGTTGAGAATTATCATGTTTGGTTAACCGTCGTTGTAAAAGGTGTGACAATGCCTGAATCACAAAAAAATGAAAGAAGTGTTGAGGTTATAGCATATACAACGACCATAAATCCATATTTCAAATTGGTGACCGAAGATTTTACAAGATGTTATAGAGCTAATGATGGAATAGACGCTAAACAATGATCCGAGACGATTCTTGGATAGATGCGACAAAACAAACATATACTAAGTTTATTGTGAAGGTCACTCAAGTGTATTCTTATCATCAAGATTAATAAGTATAAAACCGATTATAATGTTTCGAAGAATTACGTTGATTCAATTTTCCAAACTACACGTGAGTACCTACCACAAAATAATCAAATCCCAGAAATATAATAGGTATGCTACATTTGAAGATTGATATTTGAAAAAAAAAATGTATGTTGATTTAGGGTGAAGACAATGCCTTTTAAAATGTAAATTTTGTGACATCAATAGTTTTCTCCGAAGTAACTATCTTCATAAAGAATATGTATCATACAAAAAGATTATATATATATATGGGTGTAATAAACATATTAAAAATTTGTACAAATTACAAAAACATACACATTTATGGGATAAATCATTGAACACTCATTAAATAAAGAAATACAATATCCATTTGATGGTATTATGCTATTTGAAAAATGTATTTTCACTTTTCTTGTTCGATGTGACAGAATATTAGCCTATACATTTATCAAATAGATTATATTCGACGAATCAATTCAATTTAGATGGATGTGTCCTTCAAACGATTTTTCTTCCATGTAAAAAACGGTGAAAAAATAAACGGTCGAAGGATCGATTGTGAATTAGTATTTGTTAGAAGATATCACATATTTTCACTACAAAAAATACGACAATTTCAATGGATGATTCAACGAATCCGTCCGTTGAAACATTTTTCCAATGGTGAAAAATCTGTAAAATTTGTTGGGATTTCCAATAATAAGCACCATCGAGGCGTTCGTTGATATTCGTTACAAAATGCGATTTAATTTTTAATGGACTTGCAAAGGATTAGTCTCGTTGGCATTTAGCAAGGGTGTTTCAACACGAACAAAGACCGTTGAAATATCTTGAAATTTCGTTCATAGACCATTGAAAATCACGTGTACCTCTGGGTTGAGATATTTGATAAAGAAGTAATGAGTGACATTATATCTCTAGGTTGAGATATTATATAAATATACATCTCTTCATAGTTATATTATATATTTTAACTCGTAGTTCTTTACATAATATTTTATAATTAATACTTCATTATTTTCATATAAGTTAAGAGTTACGACCAAAGATATCCTACGTGGTTGAGAGATTTGGCTATTAGTACTGCAATAAATGTATTGTGCTTGTCAATTATGTTTATTCGGGGTACACCTTCTACACATACGAGCATAGAAAACATAGAATTGCATACAATTACTGTGTTTATATTAAAATTGCAACAGAGGATGATAATTTCTATGAGATTTTGCATTAAATTCTACAAATTAAATATCTTGGTATAATTAGATTAATTCTTTCCAAATTTTAATGGCTCGACGAACCATAGGACGTGTTATACAAAAAAATCGATTGAGAGAATTGACAACAACCCTTCACGACATTTCGCAAAGTATGTTCAATTTATCACAATAGATCAAGTTGATTGGGTATTTTACATTCAATATCCAACACCATTGAACAATCGTAAAGAAGAGTAGTGGGACGCAATAATGATTAAATCGTATGGAGTTTCAAACACTGAAGAAAAAGAAGATCCATTGTAAACTAAAATCCTGAACAACTACCTTAATTAAATTTCAAAAATCATGAAAATATTCTCACGAGGATCATTGTAAAGGGTGAACACATCGGCGTTTATGAAGACATTTTAACCTTAAGATGCACAAGATGAACAAGGCAATGAATTCAACGCACCACCAAAGGAAGACTCGTCAATAAAATCCTTTTTTCCCAAATATCCAACACTACATATAATGACATCGCGACGATTCATTGGTCACAGAGGGTTGTTTGCAGATCCGGCTAGAGCCTCGCCACCATCACCTTCACCACTGTTTTGCCTCCTATCACATATATTGGTGCAACATATATTTGATGACAACAATGACATGGTGGATATTAAAGATTTAACTAATAATATCGATGATTCCAAATGTTTCTTACAATATATATTGTTATTATATATTTACATAACATTAATTATCTAGATGTTTTTTGAATATGTAGGTTTTACGTGGAGGGTGTGCTAAAACATATGAACAACTACATCATCCAAGCTTCCATGAAGGATCGCTCGTACTACTCCTAGAAGGTGATGTTAAAGGTTATTCGTCGCCGATAGTGGTGTAACTTCATCATAAGTTTTTAAATTTTTAAGATTTTAATTAATCAATTAATTATTAGTTTTATCAAATATACTAGTTTTAATTTGTTTCGTTTTGTAGATATCTTATAGATGGTATAAAAGTCACACATCGTGCATCTACACATGTGGACACACGATATGCTATCACACCTCAAATGAATAATGAACAATGCCAAAGAAATTACCTTAACAAGAATGCCAAACTGACGTGGACCACAGACGGGGTATTCAACCAACTCGTCCAACATTGGGAGTTACAAGACTTGAAGGTTAAGAGGAAAAATACCAAAAATGATTGTACGATTAGAAGGTTCATGAGGATTATCCGCATCATAACTCCCCATGAGCAAAATCATTTCCGAAAAAAAGAAAGATTTGTAAATAGTTTTTAATTTATTATATATGTTTATAATTTAAAAGTATATCTAATTAATATCAATTTTTTATTACACATGTAGAGGATATGAAAAGAACCAATACTTCTTGAGTGATGGTCGAGACACATGCCAAAAAAAAGTACGTCGTCGAGGAAGATAACGACGAACAAGAGTTTCTTAAACCTCGAACCGAACATATGGTAAATACTGTAACGGAAAAGATCACAAAAAATCATAAATTTATAATTACAAATAAATTTTTACATGTATATTAACATTTATTTGTTTATATATATGCAGTATGTTCATTCGTATAAGGGCGATTAAATAGTTTGAGTTATCTATAAAATGATATTGTGGAGGATACCACGACGATATCTCCATGGTTTAGGATACATACTCTAAAAAATGACACATCGAGCAACTTGAAACCACACTTCGCGATTACACGACGAAGATGTGTCATGTGCAAAGTATGTGTGTAAGAAGTTGATAATTAACTTAAGATTCTTGTACAAAAACAAATAATTCGGGTAATCCGGACCGAGCCGAATCGAACTGACCCTAAAAACCCAACCCATAAGTCATTTAGGTTACCTACAAAACCTATTTTGATTCAAAATCTAGAATTAGTTCGGATTTTGGATCGGTTCGGTTCGGGTTCAGGAGAATTTGAATAACCCAAACAAATTCAAATCTTAAAAACCCTAACTTTTTGTTTTTTATTACTCGAATTACCCAAAACTTCTAGAGAATCCAAAAATCCCATGAAACCCAATTACCCAAAGAACCTGAATTACCCGTAACCAAACAATCCAAATTAACCAAAAAATCTGAATTACCCGGAATATCCAATAACTCCAATATAATCCAGATTATTTTTTGTTTAATATATAACTCGAGGAATCCGAACCCGTATCGAAACCGTGGAACCTTGATCGAAACCCGGATTTCCACCCCTAGTGGAGAGTATTACTGAATTGATGATCAAGCAACTATATCGGCCACCACCGCCTCCACCACCTGGAAACGACATAACTTTGAGGCAAGAACTAGCGTTTGATTCTAACGTTATCCCTTCTCATGACTGTGGACGAGATGGAAAAGAATACGGTGTTGGTTATTTGTAGGTTTAACGCTTTATATTTCTATTTTTTCATTGAAATTATGTATTAATCTTTTTATATATTTAAAATTTAAATTTCATAAAATCACTTTTATTTGTATTATTTCTAAATTTTGTCATAATATCAACATGCATCTGTTGATAACTTATCCATAATATCAATGGGTATCCATTGATATATTCAAATTTTCAACACTATAGCCACAAATGCTCATTGAATATTTAAATTTTCCACGTCATATATCAACGGATGACTATTGAATATCATTTGTTCATACTAACCAATGTCGTTGATATACCGTGTAGATAAACCAACAGATGCACATTTATATGTTGTGCAAACAAACCAATAGATACCCATTGATACTTACAACAAATATTTTCGTGGATCTCTATCCGTCAGATTTTGTTCAAATTATTATTAGCAGATTTTCGCTGTTGAACCGCAGTGAAAATTTTCATAGAATGGTTGTTTTCAAAGATAGATTATCGACGGTCAATTATCTATTGATATTCATCGAAAACTATTGATTTACATGAAAAATGGTCAATTTCAACCCATATGCCCGTTGAAAATAGAGCTTTTATGTAATGTTCCACGTTATATTTGCAGCCCCATAGGTAAAGAAGACTTATAGTCAAAATTAGATCATATAGACTTCACATATTAGTAAGATCCTTATTTTGGCATCATTATAGAGATTTTAATGCCAAGACGTACAAACGGAATATGAGATGAATATTTGCAAATTCTGTATGATTAAAATCATGTCCATACACATATATTTATATTATTAAATTATCAAGACTTTTTACCATTTGAAAGGTAAACTATATATAATCACATCTAAAACTTATTTATATGCTTTAATAGAAAATTAGTATTCCCTCTATAGATTTTCTGTCTATAAATTTACGGATGAAATCCAGATGGTTTACGGACAAAAAGAGCTCTACGTCTTCAATTTATCCAACAATTTATACACAACAACACCAAGTGAAAACCGTTTGTAGTTCTGGATGGTTTACGCACCATAAACCAAATCAACTATAATTTCCAGACCGGAGATGGGTTTATCTGAAAATTCTGGATGGAATAAATGTCCATATGAAAATTTCAGATGATCACCTACATCCTTCTAGAAATTCAAAATGAATTAAATGTCCATTGTGTGAAATTTTAGACATGACCGTCCGTCCAGAAATTTTGGACGAACCAAGGTTCCATCTATAAATTATACGACTAGATGAAAGTTTGACAACTCGAAACCCATCCGTAATTGGAGATGTTTTACATACAGTTCATCCAAAATTTCCGATGGTTTTGTGATGCCCTGAGTTTAGTCTCTAATTAATCTTCGTTTGTCCTTAATTCCTCCGAAAATTGTAAAAATTTATATAAGACAAACTACACCCTCATTCATTTTCAATACAAAATTATCATACTTTCTACTTCATATAATCTTTTTATTTTCTATTATAATGGCATCATTGTCAAGAATCAAATATTTTCATTTTAAGACATTGATGTACAAAAGAATTGAGTTAAAAACTCAAAGTGTATTCAAGAATTTTATGGACGATGTTACACAGTTCATGACGATAACGACAAATCAACAAGTTCATAAAGTAACCAATAAATTAATTTTTCCATGAATTAAATGAAAAAAATGAAAATTTTATGAACGAGAGAACTGCATAGAATCATCTTCTTTTAAGAGGTTTGTTGGATATAAGGATGACAACAATCCTTCGTAACATATTATTTTATTATAAATTTAATTATTAGTATAGATTTTATTATGTAAAAATAATTTTATATTTACAATATTTATAATATTTATTATTTCTTAATTTTAAAATTTAAGTATTTATTTTAAAACATTTTTTCTTCGGAAAAAAAACTTTCGAATGGATGACACATATGTCCAAAAAAATCAATAGTGTTTCTATCGATTTTTTGCGATGGCTCATCCGTCAAGATTTTTCTGAAGATGAAAGGTCGTTAGAATTTCTCGGTGGATTTTCTGACGAATATTTCATCCATAAATATGACCATTTACGGACAGTTTGCGCACAACTTTTTCTATCCAAAATTACAGACGAATTGAGGATGGCGACATCCATCTGGAAATTCAGACGATTTGGAATTACTAAAGTTCTTTTCCGGACATAATTGACCGTCCGGAATCGACATTTTTCTTGTAGTGGTTTATAGATATATTTCCCTGTCCAAATAATTATATCATTTGTTATTATATTAATATTTAGGATCTTAGGTGAAGAAGTAAGGGACACAATACTATGCTTTGTGGTTGAAAGGCTTTGAAAATTTTAATTTATTTTTATATAATTCTAGTTTATTTTTCTTTATTGTTATAGGTTCACTATAATGACGAGAGATATCCCACAAGGGTGTAAAATTGCCTACAGTATTGTAAGAAAATGATTGTGTTGGCCAATTATGTTCACACATGGATTCATATTCCACGTATACGATAATAAAAAATATACACACAAATTATGAAATTTGCTTTAATAGTGATTCATCATACGAGGATAGTTTCTACGAAATTTTATAGCAAATTCTAAAAGTTTAATATCTCAAAATAGTTGGGTTAAAGATCATGTTTTTCAAATGTCAATAGTTCAACCCAATTTAGGAGTGACCATACAAAAAAATTCATGGGAAAGAATTGACATCAATCCTTTTAGGATACTATGCGAAATATGATCCATTTATTACCATGGATCAAGCCTGCCAAGTATACTACATTAAATATTCAACAATATTGAAACTTCGAAGAGAAGAATGGTGAGTCATTGTGAAGACAGAAAAGAAAAAAATATCCATTGCAAATTGAAACACCCCGAACTAGTAAGGATCGACGTAGATGGTGATATGTTGGTAGTGAATCGGGTGTTGAATCGTAAGATGTTGAAGATGAAGAATTCATTGAATTCAATTCGCCGTCGAAGAAAGATTCACCAACGCAAAAAATATTATATATATATATATATATAAGAGAATTGGAAATTATCTTATTAAATTCAATTTTACCTTAACGAAATTTTTATCAATTGATCAATATCAATGGATGATCACAGATCATACACAAGATATAGCTTTTAACTTAGCATTTTTCTCTATCGCAACATGTATATCAACGGGTTTTGTTGATAACTTTCAACGGGCGACCATTTAAGATTATCAATGAACATTCGTTGGAATGTAAAATTAAACAGGATGAAAGATAATTTTGATTTAATATAATTCCAAGAATTGATCCAGAATGTTTATACGTTTGATGTGAGATCTAAAAATCTTGGGAAAATTTTTCTTAGTTAACGGATTCACTATCATAAAATCAATTTTCAATATTAATAGGCTTAAAAGACACTTATTCTTTGATGACCAGGTACTTTAAATCAATATTCTTAGCAACCTTAAAGTACTTATCATTATTTGCGAAGAAGATATAAATAAAATTATCTCAATAAATTTCCAACTATCTAGATATAGAATCGAAAATCCATGTCATGAGATAAAGTTCTGCAACCAAAATGAGTGAGCATATATTTAAAAATATGCCACAAATTCAGTTTCCATAGTATAAACAACAATGATAGATTTATTTTCACTTCTCTATGACGTTGTTCTTCCATTTGTTATGAATAGATATTTGAAATTCAGTTTTATTATATCATCGTATCCAACCAAATACTAGTATGAATATCCAATGACTTCCAAATTATCAAATCTCTTATATGTAACCATTTGATCCTTTAAGCCTTACAATTACATTAGATCTCATATACGGTGAAGGTTTCAATTCATCACGGTCGAGATCTGAGGACAAGGTCGATAAGCTAGGGTTTGAGTAGGGGGATTTGGTTCAAAGTATCTCGAAGGTGAATGCGTGTGTAAAACTCATTCGTGAATGAAGCTCGAAAAGGAATGGGTCATGTCTAGGCGGAAGAATATCAAGTATATCCTCGTAGTGCTTCAGGACTTCACGCATATCCTCATAAACCTAATGAAAAAATGGGAGAAAATACATATGAGTCCTTATGTTTTGTTAGTGAAAACACATACGGTTTGACATTTTTGTTAGTGAAACGAAACTTATTTCAAAATTGAGAGGAAGAAGTGATATGCGATTTTGAAGTTGAGAGCAATTTCCAACGATTTCGAGCTATTTCCGTAAATTTTCGAACGATTTCGAGCAATTTTTGTGCGATTTTCGAGGGTCTCATGGGTCATATGGGTCGCTTGGGCTGCATGGATCGTAAGGATCGTTTGGGTCGCATGGGTCATATGAGTCATATGAATCGTTTGGGTCGTTTGGTCGCATGGGTCATATGGATCGTTTGGATCGTATGGGTCATATGGTCATAGGGGTCGTTTGGGTCACGTGGGTCGTTTGAGTTGCACTGGATCGTTTGGATCGCACTGGATCGTTTTGAATTGCACTGAGTCGTTTGGATTGCACTGAGTCACATGGATAATTTAAGAATATCATTATTATAAAGATAATTTTGAAGTTAATTTTTTTTAGAGAAATATAAGATTTAAACCTAATAATATTACAAAGGTGTTTTTGAAATTACTCATGTCTAGGGACCAAGCATGCATGCGGGAGAGCTGAAGCCCGCAAACAGAAAGCCCACATGAAAGAGCGCAATGAAGACCTTTAGTAAGGCCTAGGTGCAGATGAGCCCAAATTCTAGAGCAAGCCCAGCCGAGAACGGCTCACGCAAGCAAAAAACCAGGAAGTCAGTATAAACAGCTACAAGACACAATTGGAAGCACAAAAACTCAAGATTTGGAAGTCAAACCAAGAATTTAAGCAGCTATAGATACTAAGCTATGTATTTTGTTGAATAAATTGAAAATGAAATGTAAGAAAGAAGTACTTATTGTATTTTAGATATATGAGTGACTAAGAAGAAAGTGAGGAGAACTACCTTTAGAACACCAAATCATCCGAGAAACCACAAACACAAGCTCATCCATTTTAATTTCTTTATTTGCACAAATCTAAAGAGAAGTGAAAGGCCATGAGGAATGTTAATATTATGCTCATAATTTTTGTAGTGTTTTCACTATTCGTAGAACTATGTTTGCCAAATTTCAATCATATTCATACGACATACTGAGTGCCCAAATCATTGTAGAACTATGTTTTCCAAAGTCTAATCATATTTCATACGAAATAGTATGAAATATTGAACTATTTCCAAATTTATTTAAATACCACAATATGAAATCTCAATAAAAATGATAAATATGTATAATCAAACTCAAATGGAAATTTAATGTACTAACAATATTTTTAAAAAAATATATGATAATCAAGTTTATTTTCCTCTCTTTAGAAACTGATGAAAAAATTCTAAACCTATCAAAGATGAAAATAAACTTGATTATCATATATTTTTTTGAAAAATGTTGTTAGTACATTAGATTTCCATTTGAGCTTGATTATGCATATTTGTCATTTTTATTGAGATTTCATATTGTGATATTTAAATAGATTTGGGAATATTTCAAAGATATTTGAAATATTTTAAGAGAAGAAAATTAACAATTTAACAATTCTATGGAAACGAAATCAAAAAGCATTTTGGAAAGTGGTTTACCTTTAAAAGGAAAAGGTGGTTGCACATTCAAATCACCTTCTCCATCATATTACTACGCTGAAAATTCAAGATGAAGATATGAGAATGGCAAAAAAAAAAAATTTGAGAGCGTTTGAGAGCATTTGAGAGGAATGTTTGTAAGATAAACCTTAAACAATAAAAATTTGGAGGCTTATGGGTCAGTATTTGTGGGAGAGTCACTCGGGAACCTAAGATTATTGTGAGAATAGTTTTAGACAGTTCACATAAGGAGTTGTGTCATGTTTTTTTATCGGATTTCAGATTCAAGAAGAGTTTTGTACTAATAGGGGATGTCAAAGTTTTGTAGTCTAGGTATACTCGTAAAAAAACCGAGTTAATACATGATCACCGTTTGAAGTCTGACCACCTGAGATCGGAATGTCGTTTCCACACACTGTCATCACAAAGGACATGACATCTCGACGTGTTTCCACCTTCATGGCTACCCAGACTGGTGGAATGAGCGACCTCGCAAAGGGAACTCTTTCTGGCGGATTTGCTGCTCACGGTGGTGGCCAAGGGTCTCCTGTTACGGGGTCTGCTTCTCAAAGTCGAAACCAGATAGCTCGTGTTAACTCTGCTCAAGCCGCAACAGCCCAAACAGACTTGAAAATCGTTGGAGAACTAGAGCGTAGTGGTCTTTCAGGTTTCACCGACAAACAATGGAAGACATTTCTCACTCTCATGAACTCCAAATCATCTGGAGTCGAAGAACGTCATTCTGGTAAGACGAGCTCATCTAAATTATTGTTAGACTCAGGTGCATCGCATTATATGATCGATGAGATCACTCTTTTGATGGCGATCTCTCATATTGTGCCGATTTCTATTCGATTACCTAACGACCAACATATGATAGCGATTCAAAGTGACTCTATGTGGTTGGGAGATAACTTATGTCTTTCTAACGTACTTTATGTGCCTGGGATGACTGTTACCTTGATCTCCATCTCTAAACTTCTACGAGATAGTGACTGTAATCTCACATTTACATATCGTTTTTTTGGGTTATATAGGACCGTATGGCGAGGATCCTGATTGGAGTGGGTGAGGAATGCAATGGTGTCTACAAGTTTTTGGGAACGACTGGGGTGTGTGCTAATCAAGCTAGCTCTTTGTCTACTCGGGAACTTTTGCACCGACGTTTGGGACATCCAATTGATGATGTTTTGGGATTTATGTCTTATTTGGTTAACGTTGGTAAATGCAGTGACAATAAGGCTCTTTGCGAAGTTTGTTTTAGAGCCAAGCAAACACATTGTTCCTTTTTTGACACTAATAATAATGTCGAGAATGTTTTGATTTGATACACTATGACGTATGGGGTCCTTACAATAAACCTTCTTCTTGTGGTGCTACATACTTTCTCACGATTGTAGACAATCACTCTCATTCTATTTGAGTACACTTATTGACGGTTAAGACCGAAATTCAACAAATTTTGCAAAATTTATGTTCAATGACTCTTCGACAATATGGAAAACACGTGAAGGTGGTTCACACAGATAACAAGACATAATTCTGTAGTTTGCGTTCATACTTCACAGCTCAAGGTATCGTTCATCAAACATCTTATGTATACACACCGCAATAAAACGGATGGGTTGAGAGACGATATCGACGAATCTTAAATGTTGCTCGAGCTTTGATGTTTCAAGCTTCATTACCTACCACGTTCTGGGGCGAGTGTGTTTTGGCAGCATCGAGTTTGATAAATACAACACTGTCGACCCTTTTGAAGGGAAAGACACCGTTTGAGGTTCTTCATGGTCAACCTCCGAACTTTGATCGACTACTGGCATTCGGTTGCCTTTGTTACGTACATAAAGGCCAACGTCCCCGAGATAAGTTTGCACCTCGGAGGAGAAGATGTATCTTTATGGGATATCCTTACAGTAAAAACAGATGAAAGGTCTATGATTTAGAATTCGAAGAATTCTTTGTTTCTCGTGATGTTATCTTCCACGAAGAAGTGTTTTCGATGTGTGATCCCCAAACCGAGACCAGTAACAGCGACATCGAACCACATACATCAGACCGAACACTGTATCCTGCTGTTTTTTATTCGTTCCCGAAAAAAGTGTCCAAGCAAGTCGCAGTCACTGGTTCCGATGATAGAGGGCGAATTGTACCGTCCGCGATAAGTCCCACAGTCGATCAGATCAGATCAGATCCGTCGATATAGAGAACAACTCTATGTCCGCTCTGATTGACAACGCTGATCCACAGGGCTTTGTCATGTCGTCGAATTCTACAGAGACAACAGGGGAAGATTCGTCTCTTGATCTGACCCAACAACATCCTCAGAGCACACGCACACCCTCGATCCTCCTTCGAGATTATGTCACCTATTTGGTTGTGGTAGTCTCCGAACCCATTTGTATTCCCCCTACGACAACCCTACGGTCCAAGGTAACTCTTTGTATCCCATTGCAAATTATGCTACGCCTACTAATTTCTCTCCCCGACATACTACTTTTCTCGCAGCTGTAACAGCTGTCCATGAACCAACTTCTTTTGCGGAAACATCACATTCGCCTGTTTGGACAGAAGCCATGAGACTCGAGCTCGATGCTCTTACCAAGAATCGCACATGGACTTTGACTTCTCTTCCCGCATGGAAGAAAGGAATCAAATTTCGATGGGTATACAAGATCAAGTATAAAACGGATAGATCGATTGAGCGTTACAAAGCTCGCATGGTGGTGTTAGGAAATCGACAAGAAGAAGGTGTTGATTTCGAGGAAACTTTTGCTTCCGTTGCCAAGATGTCAACAATACGCTTATTTCTCGCCGTGGCAGCAACTCGTGGTTGGATTGTTCACCAAATGGACATTCATAATGCGTTCTTGCATGGGGATCTTGATGAGAAAGTATACATGAAACTTCCTCTGGGTGTCACTTCCTCGGACATGTCTCTACTGTGTAAGCTCAAGAAATCTCTCTATCGTCTTTGCCAAGCTCCTCGTTGTTGGTTTGCCAAGTGAATGACGGCTCTGCTTCGTTATGGCTTTCGCCAATCATGGTCAGATTACTCTTTGTTCTCATACACACGTGGCAACGTTGAACTCTTTGTTCTCATCTATGTTGATAATCTGCTTGTCGGCGTTAGTGATGCATCGACTGTCTTTCAGTTTAAGGCTTACCTTCATGAGTGCTTCCATATGAAGGATCTCGGCACGCTCAAGTATTTCTCGGGATCGAAGTTGCTCAAAACTCTAATGGTATTTATCTTTCTCAACGACAGTATGCTTTGGACATCATAGCTGAATGTCGTCTCTTAGGAGCAAAGCCGACAACATTTCCAATTGAGAAAAACCACAAACTCTCTCAATCTACTAGCTCATTCTTCAATGATGCATTGCGGTACAGATGTTTGGTGGGTAGGCTGATATGTTTGGGAGTAACACACCCCGAGCTGAGCTATGCGGTTCATGTCCTAGCCCAATTCATGCATTGCCCTCAGCTCGACCATTGGAATGCTGCATTACGCGTGGTACGATTTTTGTAGGGATCTCTGGGACATGGAATCTTGCTTCGCTCTTACAGTTAGGGGTGGCTTATTCGGATTTCGGTTCGGTTTTCGGTTCGGGTATTACGGGTACGGTTTATTCGGATTTGATAAAACTATAACCAAAGTATACCCAAATGTATATCGGTTTGGTTCGGTTCGGTTTTATAACGGTTCGGTTCGGTTGTAACAAAAAAAAGTTACAACCAAAGTAATAACCAAACTTTCTTTAATTCGGTTATTACGGTTATTTTTCACATAATTTTTTCTAGAATCGAAACCCTAGTTCGAAAACTTTTCTAGCATCGAAACCTTAACTTAGAAGCTCTTCCTACCGATCGAACAATTCATAACCTAAACCAAATGAGACCCACAAACCCATGAAGAATCAAGTCGAAAGAAGAAGATTAAGAAGAGTGAGAGACCATCAAATTCGACATATTCGTACCTTTTTGCGACGAGTGCAAGACGGAAGCATAGAACGAGATGGGAGAATAGCCAAACAAGGAAAGTGTGAGTCGTGAGGAGAGCGTGAGTCGTAAGGAGATGTCTCAAAAGTTGAATCGAAGAAAAAGAAGAAGAGATGGGAATAAGGTGATCGGCGAGCGTGAGTTTCTCGTGGGTTTGTTCAAAAGAAAAAGAAACCTAAAGATAAGATATTAATATTGCATCTAATTTCTAGTATTATTAAAATACATATATTATTATAAAAGTTATATAACCGATCGGTTATCCATGGTTATACGGTTAATAACCGAACCGAACCGTACCCGAATGGTTATACAAATTTCAGAACCGATTGGTTATTTTATTAATAACCGAACCAAACAAGCCACCCCTACTTACAGTGACCTACGTATCTATGAATATTGCGATTCATATTGGGTGACTTGTCCTCAAATTCGTCGTTCCCTCAGTGGTCACATTCTTTTACTTGAACACTCCCCGATTGCTTGGAAGACGAAGAAGCAACAAACAGTTTCACGTTCTTCGTCTGAAGCGGAATATAGATCCATCGCTGTACTCACTTGTGAGTTCAAGTGGCTAAAATCCCTCTTGAAATTTTTCGGTGTTTCTCATCGCACCTCTTGCGCATGTTTTGCGACAACCAAGCCGCTTTGCATATCGCGGCAAATCCGGTGTTTCACGAGAGGACGAAACACATCGAAATTGATTGTCACTTCATTGGGGATGACTACTACGAGGTAAAATCTGCACGGCATACGTTGTGTCACGGGAACAACTCGCTGATATATTCACAATGTCTTTGGGACAACAACCGTTTGTAAGATTTTTTGGTTTAATCTTATATTTGTGGACCTATATATGTGAATAATTTTGGAATAAGTGTTGTCATTCGGTTTAGTCCAAATTAAATGTGATCGGATTTAAGTTTAATTGATTGGACTTCGGTATTGAATTGAATGAGGAGGATTATATGCATAGAGACCTTTGGTAGTATCGTTTATATTTCATGATGGGCGAAATTAAACGATACAATTGAGAACCAGTATTAATCGGTTATCTGTCGGTTTATGGTCCCTGGTTCACGTGCCTATATAAATGAGATTCATTTGGTTTCTGAAAGGGGTGGATTCATTTTTCTATCACAAAAGTTTTCAGAAACTTTCAGAGAGTCTCTCATCTCGATACATCCCATCAGTATCGAGAATTAAGGTTATTGCACGTAGAATCAGAAGATCTATTCCGCTGTATATTGTATATCACAAATCAAGGTATTTATCTCGATCTTCTTTTTTGAGTTTCTCAAATCTTGATAGAATTCACAATAGAGTTTCGGGGCTTTCGGAATCCGAATTAGGTGAAATCGAATTCCTTCAACTATTATTATTGTGATGAGTGTTATAGGTGAAATCGGAATCGTTCAAGGGGTATTAGAGCCGATCTATTGTGTTTATGTCAGATTTGAGTTTAATTATTGAAGAATTAAACAATTTTAAAGTAAATTTTAGTTTAGGGTTAAAGAAAGGAAGATCTCTCGGTGAAATTTTTTTGTAAAACCATAGGTGATAAAAATAATACTGGAATTTTTTGAAATCCCGTGAAGAACATATTTTTTTATTATTAAATTTTTTTTTGAAATAAAAAAAAAAATTAAAGTAACTAACTCCATTTATCATGGATCGTGCAACACTTACATGGTCAAAATTCCAGTATTATTTTTTAATTTAAAAAAAAGGAAAATAAAAGGATTCCGGCGGTTGAAGTTTGTTTTAATTTAAAAAAAAATAACTGGGCTCGTTTTTTTTATTTGGGTTTTGAGATTTTTGATAAAAATAAAATTGGATCCAGGCCCGTTTAATTAAGATCGGATGAGATTTTTGATAAAAATAAAATTGGATCCAGGCCCGTTTAATTAAAAAAAAAAAGGTAACGGCCCATTGGGGCCCATTTTTTTTTAAAAAAAAGGGAAGACATTGTTTTCAGCAGGTGATTTGAACCCGAGACCTACTCAATATAAAGGGTGATTCTCTGCCAACTGTTCCGACAGCTCACTTAGGATATCTTGGAGCGTTCGGTTTTATGACTAACTCCGAAAATATTTCGGTAAATTTTGAATCGAACCCGCTGATTAATATGCATAAGGATGGGTTTATATATTTCAATAAATTTGTGCAATTCATCTTGAATTAGAATTGACACGAATATTATTTATGTCTATCGTATCATGATTTCAGTGAATTTAATTTACTATGATTAATTACACATTCGGATCGTGTAATTATACGGTTAAATCATAGATATTGAGTTAAGGTTATTCACTGAAACTATTATTGTTATTGATATATCCTTTGATCAATGTATACGATTTAATTAAATTTCTCAACATCCTACCAAAGTGGGCAATCTTGAGAAAATTAATTATTTCAATTACATTGAGAAGGTTACATAATATAATTCATGCAAACTTTGATAAACCCAAAGGTCATTCATGGTTTGGCAGTGTTATATTATGTGTGCATTGATAATTAGTGATTATGTATGCATTGATAATTAGTGTATATTTTTGTATGACATAAATGTGATGGTATACCCAAAGGTAACCATTACATGAGATGTTTGATTTACACTGATTATTTGATGTGTTGAGGCATCTAATGCAAGTCAAAATTATTGTCCAAAGACTAATTTTGATGTTGCGCAGATGCCTTGTGATGGGATTGAATCATATTATCATTCAATCAAAGTTTTATTGAATGGATGTCTAACACACAAGCTATCATTTGTTTACAATTATGTTATCGGCATCTAGTATATCTGCCAACGTTAGTTCGATATCCCTATGTTGAATGGATTGGACTTTGCTAAATGGAATGAACACTTATTGATCGTGCTTGCTTTGATGGGTCACGACCTTGCGATTAGGGAGGTTCGTCCAGCGATTAAGGATTCGAGTTCTGTTGAGAATCGTAACAAACTCGAACGCTGGAAAACCTCAAACCTCATGTGTTTGATGATCATTAAGCATTTCATTCCTCCGATTTTAAGAGGCATGATCTAGAAAAGAAAGAAAGGTTATGAAACCGCTGATTAGAGATCAATTCATGTGCAAAAGGAACATAATAAGGTTAAAAAAATTGTTTATTTTGTCACAAGACTGGTCACATACGGAAATGTTGTACGAA
>CM071866.1:11119317-11139497 GCA_036759665.1 Gynandropsis gynandra
GAGTCGGTTGTCTCAGTGGGTCGGTTTGGGTCGCGATGGTCGGTTGAGCGTCGATTTCTAGGGTTTGCAGGCTGTCGAGTCCCAGAATGGTTTATTGATTTGAAATGGGTGTGAGTGTCAGTGAGTCTGTTGAGTCTGAGTGAGTCGATTTGGGTCGCAATGGTCGCTTGAGCGTCGCAGGGAGTCTAAGGGTCGTTTGAGTCGGTTGTCTCAGTGAGTCAGTTTGGGTCGCAATCGTCGTTTGAGCGTCGCAGGGGTCCTAAGGGTCGTTTGAGTCGGTTGTCTTAGTGAGTCGGTTTGGGTCGCATGGGTCAGTTGAGTCGCATGGGTCGGTTGAGTCAAAGGGTCGGTTGAGTCGGATTGGTCGGTTGAGTCGCATGGGTTGCATGGGTCGCATGAGTCGTATGGGTCGCATGAGTCGCATGGGTCGCTTGAGTCGGTAGAAGTATAATGTGTTCTTTAATTAATTGGTCATTTTGCAGGTGGCCCCAAAACCGAAGTTTGTGTATCAATTCAAACACATGGACATAATGCCAAAGATCACCACCAAGTGTTATCCTCATGAGATAATAACGAAGCTGAGAGGAATCTTAGATGAATACGACTTGCATTACTTCGAGAAGGAATCGCAATTTAAGCATTTATTCCATTTCCAATGTGACTCCACATTGACTAAGCTTCAAATGTCTATCCTCCTAAATCACTCCGTGATTGTACGGGACAAGAAGGAGTTGTGGTTCGTCTTAAACGGTGTTCCCATCCGGTACTCTAGAGTGGAGCACGCACTAATTTCCGAATTGAATTGCGGACCATATCCCACAGGATGGGAGTCCAAAAGGGTGATACATTCAGGCGGAAGAATTTCGGTCGTGGAAAGGTGACCCCCGTACAAATCATTGGAAAGCTTGTGAAGGCGAAGAATAACGAGGACCGAAAGAGGTTGGCAACTTTGTTATTGTTGGCGCAAGTTTTTGCTCACAAGCCTTCATCAGACAACTCTATCAGCCATGATCTCATTGACATGGTTGATGATTTGGAATTTTGTGAACGCTTTCCATGGGGGCATTACACATTCGAGAAGATTGTGGATACTTGCCACAAGCACGTTAGCGGGGAATCACCGAAACCAAAACGGTATTGTGGCGGTTTCATGATCCAACTAATGGTAAGTTGTATATATTATTCGAATAACTTGAAATTTTTTCATACTTTTTGCATTCTTATTTTTTTTAATGTTGCAGTTACTTCCTTTCAAAACCATCCTTAGTTTGGGCGGAAAGGGATGGTATGTTGATGTTATGGATGCGGATCCATCATGCCCAAGAATGTGCAAGAAGATGGTTAAATCCAGTATTAACCTGAATTACGTAGAAGTCATAAGGCTGATCGAAGATTCTAAGGTAACAATTATACAAGGGTCACAAGGAAAACAAGGGTCACCGAGGGTAATAATGACTATTTTTTTGTTTTTCAGGATATTCGAAGTATTCTTTGTGCTGATCACGAAGGATACGGTTTAGGTTTTGATCTGGACAACTATGAGGGATGCCACGATCCCGATGTTCAGATATGGATGGAACATATTCGTAGAAATCCGAAGGGACTTTGTTGGGAGGACATTCGTGAGCAAGAACTGCTAACGCGGAAAGCAGTTCTTGGAGATGAAAAGAAGGGGAAGGGGAAACGGAAGGGGAAAGGGAAGGGGAAAGGGAAGGGGAAGGGGAAGGGGACTAAGAGGAAAAAGAGCGTGGGGGAAAATGATAGAGCTTGAAGATGATGAAGCTGATGCTGAAGCTGATGCTGAAGGTGATGAAGAAAGAAATGGTGATGCTGAAGCTGATGCTGAAAGAGAAGGCGAGGATGAAGATGAAGCTGAAGGAAAAGAAGCTCCAGTCCGGCTGACACTGGAGCAGAAATTAGTGAAGGAAATAAAGAAGTCGGAGAAAAGAATCATCAACGATGTTAGAGATCTTCTAAGGGATGACGGGTTTCATTTGCCTAATACAAAAGCAGAGGCGGCAAATCCCAAAGGTGCTGAAAAGGCAAAATCAAAATCTGCCGAGATAGATTCGAGCACCGCAAACCAATATTCCGGCAGTGTTAGAGACTATGAATTCCTTCAACGTTCATATCCCCCCTAAGGAGGTTCCTTCCGAGGAACCTGCAGTCGGTCCTATCGAAGAGGGCGCCCCTAAGGAGGTTCCTTCCGAGGAACCTACAGTCGGTCCTGTCGAAGAGGCACCCTCTAAAGATAAGGAGGTTCCTTCCGAGGAACCTACACTCGGTCCTGTCGAAGATGCCCCCTCTAAGGATAAGGAGGTTCCTTCCAAGGAACCTACAGTCGGTCCTGTCGAAGAGGCCCTCTCTAAGGATAAGGAGGTTCCTTCCGAGGAACCTACACTCGGTCATGTCGAAGAGGCCTCCTCTAAGGATAAGGAGGTTCCACCAAGTAAGTACGGACTTTTGAGTCACAATGGTCGCATGGCTCGTATGGGTCGCATGGGACGTATCGGTCGTATGGGTCACAAAAGGTCGAATGGGTCGTATGGGTCATAAAAGGTCAAATGGGTTGTATGGGTCGAATGGGTATACAAGGTCGTATGGGTCGAATGGGTGTACAAGGTCGTATGGTATGGGTCGTATGGGTCACAAAAGGTCAAATGGGTCGTATGGGTCTGCATAGGTCGCATGGGTCGCAGGGTCGCATTGGTTGCCATATGTTTAATGAAGTTAATTTTATGCAGGTGCTGGACCTTTATCGAAGGATTCTCCGCCGGTTCGTAAACGAGTTTTAAGATCACGGAAGGCATATGTTGATCCTCCACCGGCGAAAAGAGCGAGAACAGTGCGAGGTAGAGGGCGAGGGCGAGGGCAAGGGAAAGATGTTGGTGGAGTCCAAGAACCCGAAAAGAAGGTTGTTCAAGACCCCGAAAAAAAGGTGGTTAAAGAACCCCATAACAAGGTGGATGAAGAACCTTCGTTCTGGTGGACGCCCAAGGGATTAGAAAAGGGCTCGATAACCCGAGAACCTTCCTTCATTGACGCAAATGGTGAAAAATTGACTGCTCTTTATACGTTCCTGAAGAAACCTGGACATAAGAGTTGGTGGAAATCTGGTCTAGATATTGGTCGGGAGCCACAGTTTTGGAAGGTTTTATTAACGCCCAACGTATGGTTGGAAGATGAGGTAAGTTATTTTAAACCCGAAGTCACAGAGGTCATTTTGTGCCATATGTATTCATGTGTGTTAATTTTTTTTTTATTTTTTGCAGCAATTGGAGGAGGCATTGCTGATGCAGTATTGCCACATGAAGACATTCCCCGGGTTATTTAAGAAACTTTACGTTTTTCCTATGTTTTCCATGGAGATGCTCAAGCATTGGGCGTACGAGAATTTGGACACTATGGACACTTTGTGGGAACCTGTTAGTGATTGTTTGAAGGGCAAGTATTCATATAGAACTACGGAACCGATTAGTGCTTTCGAAGGCTTTGTCGCGGTTCTAAACATTCCATCGCGCGGTTGTAGATATACAGGATGTCATTGGGTAGCCATGAAAGCGGATTTCAAAACCCAATGCATCACGGTATACGACTGCCAGACGAGGCTTAAGGAAACGCATATCGATCCGTTGATTGAGAAGCTAAGAATAGCTATCCCAAGATGTTCATTCTCGGAGGGTTTCCTTCTTTGACAGCTGGACAAGGTAAATGAAAATATGAATATTATGAAGGTGTACAGAACAGAACCGGGAATGACTGTGGTGTTTACTCATACAAATACTTAGAAGCCGTGGTAACGAAAAAACAACATGATTTGCACTCCATTTGCGACGACAATGTTCTTTCCATGCGTGAGAAGATGGCGGTAGAGATATTTAGTCAATTGAGGGTCGCATGGGTCGCATGGCCGCATATAAGGATCAATTTATGCGAAATCAACGAATTTACGGATTAACAATGATAAAATGTCAAAAACAATCAAACACAATACATTTAAAACGTCAAACTAATTAATGCCAATTGAGGGTCGCATGGCCGCATATAAGGATCAATTTATGCGAAATCCACGAATTTACGGATTAACAATGATAAAATGTCAAAAAAACAATCAAAACAATACATTTAAAATGTCAAACTAATTAATGCCAATTGAGGGTCGTATGGGTCGCACGGTCACAATACCTGCGAAATCGACGAATATACGGGTTTATAATGATAAAATGTAACAGACCAATCAAAACAATACATTTACAACGTCAATCAATGGTTAAAACAGATTATGACCCATGTGTCCCTATTTGAGTTGTGTATAACCAATGTCTGTGCTACAAAAGCGATAGTAGTGTTTTAAGAACTCGTTGGATGAGTTTGACAAAATTTCAAAAAATACATTCAACATTGTTTTCAAATGTCGATATTATTTATATTATAGTCTATATTGATCCTAAATTGATAATGGCATATTGATAATGACATTGAACATAGATATGGTAACTTGTGACCTTTACCAACCTTATGTGCTGCCGCAATTGCGTGACTACAAGGATACTTATCTACGTCAAACATTTTGCATTCGCACGTTTTTTTTGAAGACTCGCTACAAATCTTCTACCCATCTCATTTTTCACCTCATACTCATCACTCAGACTGTTCAATTCAATAACATCATACTTGGATGCATGTCCAAACCATTCATGTAACGTTTTCTCAACATAAGGTGTTAACTTTTGAGAATCATCACCGGTAGCTGCTTCCAACCTATACCTATTGAACCATTCCACTGTCTTTCCCAAACAAATATCTAAAAGCCCTAGGATCGTAAATTTTTTTGACTTCTTCAACGTTGAGTTTATTGACTCAGCGCCATTAGTTGTTAATAAGTTGTACCGTTCCCTCTTAAATTTGCATCTTGCCCACTTAACGGGATCAAGTTCCTCTTTCTCCAAATACTTTGCAACATTAGAATACATGCGCAAAGGTTAGAAAGGTCAAAAATGGCCACAAAGGTCACAACATTACAAAGGCTGGAGGGGGTACAAGGGCACAAAGGTCACAACATTACAAAGGTTGGAGGGGGTACAAGTCACGCAGGGGTACGAGGGTCGCACGGGGTACAAGGGTCGCGGGGGTACGAGGGTCGCAGGGGTACAAGGGTCGTAGGGGTCCAAGGGTCGCAAAGGGGAACAAGGGTCGCAAAGGGGTACAAGGGTCACAGGGGTACGAGTGTCGCAGGGGTACGAGGGTCACAAAGGGGTACGAGGGTCGCAGAGGTTCAAGGGTCGCAAAGGGGTACAAGGGTCGCAAAAGGGTAAAAGGGTCGCAAAGGGGTAAAAGGGTCGCAAAGTGTAGAAGGGTCGCAGAGGTCACAAAAGACGCATAAGTCACAAAAGTCATTTTTTGTACCTGGCCTTCAAATCATTCAATAGCACTTCAAATTCGTTCTCCGTGTATGCTACCGCACATTTGAAGAACATTTCCGCCACAGTATCACCCTTTGAAGTCTTTCTACCATGGCCTTTATTGACGTAGCTCTTTATATTTTGCGATATATGACGCGCACAAAAACCATGATCAGCTTCTTTATACACTTCTTTGACTGCTTTGATCAAGCTTTTATGGCGATCATATATCACAACGACATCACGTCCGTCCGGTACCACCTGTTGCAATCTTGACATAAACCACGTCCATGATTCGTCCTTCTCTCTGTCGACTATTCCCCATGCAAGAGGATATTGGTGATGTTCACCATCTTGCGCGATCGCTACAATCAATGCTCCCTTGTACACTCCTATCAGAAATGTCGCATCCACGACAACCACCCTGGAAGCCTCCTATAATGTTCAAAGTCATCACCACGAATATCCTTTTGAGCACCGCATTTGCCTCTTAATGCCATCAAATACGATACATTGGCACCATATTTTGCTTTTATCCATCAAATACTATACATTGGCACCGTATTTTGCTTTTACACGAGCCATCAATTCTTTTGCTGGAGGTGTTTCATAACTTCCGGCAAATTCCTCTTTCAAATAATCCTTAACCATTTGCGTTGTACCCTTTGTAGCTTCGGTCCGTTTAGATACAGGTGAACAATTATGAATGGGATGGTGTGTTATCACACTAAACCGTTTGAAATTCGGGATTTCCATTTACAACCATTTCCGGCAAACTTGCATCGTACTTCCCACAGCTCCGTATCAGATCTCAATGTTGTATATCTAAACGAAGCTTCGATTGAACCCTTCCTTACAAATGCCTGTAAATCCTTCTTGCTATCAAACTCTTGCCCAATTTTAAGATCCAATCCATCTTCGAACTCGAAGATATTATTTTCGCCATTGTGAACTACCATTTGCGAGTTGTTCTCACCATCACCATACTTATGCTCTGCTCGCACATCAGAAACAACTTTATTCTTGTCACAAGCAACTCCATCAACTACCACAGTCATGGCACACCCACATTCTTCTCTTAACTCGCTTGTATGTTCACTATCAGAATCATCCGTCTCCGGATTACTCTCATCAACTCTACTTTTATCTAGACCTACAATAACAATAACACAATAATCTACAACAACTCGATCCTCACCTTCTTTAGCAATGCTTCCAAAAGCAGGAATTAGAAGCTTAATTTCCCTCTCAATTTCGATTTCACAATTCACACCTGCCGATTCTATCTCCACATACAGCAGTGGTCGAATTCCTCTTATGCGATCGAACAGATAACAAATAAGATGTTTGTCATTCATTATATATGTCGGCTTCCTATTTTCACAAATATTGGGAAAATAACTTAACTTCAACTTCGTTGTATTATTATCCACCATCATCTCTGCGCATAACTCATCAATCAGTTGCTGGTATGTCAGACTAACCGGAAGACATAAGAAAAATACTCTCTGGTTTTCCTGAACTCTACCAACCCATTCAGATTCTCCATTTGGGTTTTTTTCCCATTTACCATCATACAAAAAATAAATCAGTGGGATTTTCTCATCCACCGTATCCATTACACCTGTAACAAAAACATAAAAAGAGGGGTAAATCCCGTGACCCACAGCGACCGTGCGACCCTTGGACCCCTGCGACCCTTGGACCCTTGCCACCCTTTCAACCCTCTGCGACCCTTGGACCCCTGCGACCCTTTCAACCCTTTGCGACCCTTTTAACCCTTTGCAACCCCTTTCCCCTGCGACCCCTTTACCTCTGCGACCCTTTGAACCCTTTGCGACCCCTTTACCATGCGACCCTTGGACCCATGCGACCCTTTGAACCCTTTGCGACCCCTTTACCATGCGACCCTTGGACCCATGCGACCCTTTGAACCCTTTGCGACCCCTTTACCATGCGACCCTTGGACCCATGCGACCCTTTGAACCCTTTGCGACCCCTTTCCCATCCGACCCTTGCACCCCTGCGACCCTTTGACCCTTTGCGACCGCTTTACCCTTGAACCCATGCGACGACCTTTGATCCCTTTGACCCCTCGATGAGACTCTGTGACCAAGTGCGACCGTACGACTCTATGACCCACTCTGTCACCTTTGACATTGCAATAAACACAAGAGAAACACGAAAAACTCACTATACATACCTGGTTTTTCTGCGGAACGTGCTTAATTGCAAGCTTCTTTGTTGACAACAAAGGATTTCAACCTATTGGCAGCGAATCTAATGTCGATTTCAAGTTACTCTCGCCGAATCTGTTGTGGTGTGGGGGAACAGTAATTTCGGCGCCACAGGAGAGAGAGAATTAGAGGTGCTCTAGAGGAGAGAGAAAAATTTTTGTCAAGGGTAATATGAGATTATCAATATTTTAAGGGTAGATTTGAAGTTGAAGCTTTTTTTTTTCAGCCAAGGGTATTTTTGAAGCACTTTAGCCCTACAGGGGTATTTTTGAAGTTCCCCCAATTAGCTAATACACCAATTAATTTTTTGAAAAATAAATATATTACGATTTTTTATACCCTCAAAGAGTTTTAAAAAATGGTATTTTTCAGGTATAATGTTTTTTAAATATAAATAACTATATGTGAAAATGAGTTTTGAACCAATTATATAAGAAGAAAAATAATAGTAGAAAATATTGAAGGAATTAATACGAATTGTTGCTCGATAAGGCATTGAGAAATCTGATAAAAGCCTCTATCTGGTCAGCAGATCTTTGCTTCGATTTAGAGCATTAACGTACAATTATTCTAGTTCATTAAATATAATCGGGTATTTTTCAAGTTGAATTAAACCAAGCATGTGAAAAGATGTTATTTCGCTCAATTCTGATTCTTGTATAAAGGATAGAGCATGCGAAGGAGATTAGAGGTGAGAGAGACGAAGTTAAGCTCGACCTAGGGTTATTATATTGAGTTTTGTAATCTTCAATCTTTCCGGTGATTCTTGATCAATAAAAAGAGACAATCTTCCCCGAGACGTAGGTTGAATCACATCGAATTCAACTGAACTCGTAAGCTCTTATGTTTGTGGTCTTCATTTTATATTTTGAGTGTGAATTCTTCATTTCGTATTCTTTATGCACGTAAGAATGTTCATTCACAAAGGAAACAATCATCTTCTCAAACTCTTAGAGCTTGACTCCATTAGAGGAACTAAAGCTGGAAGAATCAGTGGATTGCAAGTCGAAAATACTTCGGGAGACAAAAAATCAACACGAAGATTCAAAGGAGAACATAAAATATGTTTTTGGTAATATTCGAGGTATGGTTAGTGGAAAACCAGAGGTGGAGAAATTTGATGGTAAAGGGAACTTTACACTGTAGCAGCTGAAGGTGCTTGGTGGATTGGAGGTAATGGGATTGCATAAAGTTCTTGAGGAAGAACCATAGAAAGAAAGTGAAAAGACAGTGAGTTAGGAATTAAAAAGGTGAGTGCAGATTGCACCAGATTTGACAAAAGCCTTAGGGTAAAGAACCTTTTTAATTCTTTGTTTGTCATATACCATATTGAGAAAAATGGCTCATGAAAAGACGATTGCTAATATGTGGAAGGCATTGGAAAGAATGTTCTTATCAAAATCTTTACCAAACAGGTTGTACCTGAAATAAAGGGTTTATTGTTTCAAGATAAATGAACAAAAATCCATGGATGAAAATATGGATGAATTCTTGAGACTGGTTTCAGATTTAAATAGCCTCTAGATAAATATTTCTGATGAAGATCAAGCAGTGTTCTTGATGAACTCTCTGCCCAATCAATATGAACAACTGAGACTCGCCTTGAAATATGACAAGGAAACTCTTACACATGAGGAAGTGACATCTACAATATTCTCTAGGGAATTGGAGCTAAATGCTCAAAAGAAAGTTCAATCTACATCAAGTGAAAGATTATATGTTAGAGGGAGGTCAGAGAAAATGGATAGCAAGAGTTTAAAGAACAAAGATGGATCAAGATCAAAATTTAAGGATAAAGGAAAATGAAGTTGCTGGAAATATGGTAGAGGGAACATTTCTAGAAGGATTGCCCGTGAATCTTGGACTCTGGGTGTATTTCATCGAATGTTGTATTTAAGGTACGCGTTCTTACCATCTCAAATAAAGATCAAGACAAAGAGTGGATCTTGGACTCTGGGTGTACCTTTGAAGGGAAATCAGAAGAAATAGCTTGATGATTTTCAGATTTAAATGAAAGAAGAGTTCTTTTGGGAGACAATCGAACTTGTGATATCAAAGGAATTTGTTCTGTTAGAATCAAAACACATGATGGGTTAGAGAAGGTATTAACTCAGGTTAGATATATACCAGACTTAAAAAGACATCTTATTTCTTTGTGATTGTTTGATAAACAAGGTTACTTGGAAGTCTCAGGATCTTTAAAGGACATATTGTCAAGCTCATCTTAAGAATGAACTGTATATTCTTGATGGATGTACAACTACAGGGAAGATTCATGTAACCAAAGAGAGATGGATGAGACTTCTTTGTGGTACAGAAGACTTGGCCATATGAGTATAAAAGGGTTAGAGATTCTATGAAAAAGAGGCTTTCATGAAAACTCAAATATCAAACTTTGGAAATTCTGTGAAAACTGTGTGTTAGAAAAGTCTCACAAGCAAAGCTTCACCACTACAAAACACACAACAAAGGGGGTGTTAGACTACAATCACTCAGATCTATGGGTTTCAATCAACGTGGATCCATCTCTGTCACATTGTCAATATTTTCTTATTATGATTGATGATTTCTTTATAAAGGTTCAGATTTACTTCTTGAAACATAAGAATGAAGCATTCGTAAAGTTTAAGGATTGGAGAGTGCAAGTTGAGATGCAAAGTAACAAGAAGATCGAGTACTAAGGACTAACAATGGATTGGAGTTTTGCAACACCAACTATGATAATTTATGCAAGGAAAATGGGATAACTAGACATAGAACCCGGTCCTACATCCCTGAACAGAATGGATTTGCTGAGAGAATGAATAAAACAATCTCGGATAAGGTAAGATGCTTATTATCTAAAACTAGACTTGAAAATGAGTTCTAGGCTGAAGCTGCATCAGTTGCTATGTGTAAGATAAATAGGTCACCATCCACAACCATTGAATTCAAGGTACCAGAAAAGGTATGGTAAGGAGCTGAACCAAGTTACAGTTATGAAGGTATTCGGATCAGTGGTTTATAGTTAGGGTAAATTGAATCCAAGAGCAAAGAAATGAGTCTTTATTGGGTATTCTACAGGTACTAAAGGGTACAAGGTATGGTTATCATATGAACAATAATATGTTGTCGGCAAGGATGTAGTATTCAATGAACTTCCAAATCTATAAAGAAGTGTTCAAAAAAGATTTAAACAAACCATAGATGGATCAGATAGCTTGAGTCAGAATCGTTAGATATCAATATGATGAAGGTGAAGCTGATAAGGGTGGTTTGAATGGTGATAAGGGATGTAAAGATATTGGAATAAGTCACCATGAAACCATAGTTAATTCAGATGATGATAATGAGGAGAATTTTGAAGGATATCAACTTGCTAGAGACAGAAAAAAAAAAAGAATTAGGCCTCCAAACATATTTAGCAATGTAGATATTGTATCATTCGCTTTTAACATGACACAAGAACTGGAAATAGATGAAAATATTTTCTAAAAGCCAAGAGGAGCAAGGACTAGCCACAACGGAAAAATGCTATAATAGAGGAAATGGATTTTTTGTAGAAGAATAATACTTTGAAACTAGTTCCAAAACCAGAAGATAAAAAGATAATAGGGTGCAAATGGATATCAAGAGGAAACATGGAATAACTTAAGTTTAAGTCCAAATTGGTTGCAAAAAGATACACACAAGTTGAGGAAGTTCACTACAATGAAGTTTTCTCCATGTTGCAAAGCATATATATCTAAGGATATTCCTATCTGTTGTGAACATTTGAAACTTAGAACTAGAGCAACTAGACATCAAGACTATATTTCTACATATGGGAATCTTAATGAACATATCTTGATGCAATAACCTGAAGGGTTTATTAAGAAAATAAAGAAAACTATGTATGTTGTCTGCAAAGATCCTTCTATGGCTTGAAACAATCTCTTAAATAGTAGAATTTAAGATTGAATTCATATATGATCAAGTTGGGATTCAAGAGAAACAAATATGATGCATGTGTATACATGAAAGAAATCTCTAAAAGTAACTTGTTGTTTCTAGTCATCAATATTGATGAGATGTTAATTGCTGCTAAGGATAAAACAAAGATAAAGAAGCTGAAAAATTTGTTGAGTGATTAGTTTGAGAGGAAGGATATGGGACTTGCAAGTTGTATTCTTGGGATAGACATCACAAGGCACCGAACAAAAAGAGTTATGACTTTTTCACAAAGAAATCATTTACAAAAGGTGCTTAAGCATTTGGGAATGTTTCAAGAAAACCAATACATATAACTCTTGGTTCTCAATTCAGACTTCAAGCAAATTCAGAAGATCAATAATTTTTAGAAAGAAGTTATATGGAAAATATTCTGTACTGCAACGTTGTGGGAAGCCTTGCGTTTGCAATGAGAGGGACAAGGTTTGATTTAGCTCATTGTGTTGGTTTGGTGAACATGTTTATGAGTCAACCAGTGGATCTTCAGGTACACAAATGATACAATGGGGAACCTGCAAGGATTTTGTGATATTGATTTTGTAGTGATCTTGATAAAAGTAGATCAGTTTTTGGATATGTGTTTACATTAAAAAACAATAGTATGAGTTGGAGATCGAAACTTCAACATGTTGTGGCATTATCTACAACTAAATCAAATACATGTCTCTAATGGAATCTGTTAAGGAAGCAATTTGGATGAGAGGTATGCTGAAGAAATTAGGATTTCATCAAGATTCTGTTACAATGTGGTGTGATTCTCAAAGTGCCATTTTTCTAGTTAAGAATAATGTTCACCATGAAAGGACTAAGTACATAGATATAAGGTTGAATTACATTTGTGATATTGTGAACGAGGGATTGATTCAAGTCAAGAAAATCTCTTTTGAAGTCAATCTTGTAGATATGCTCACTAAGGTTTTGCCTACAAACAAGCTTCAACATGCTTTTCAGTTGTTGAAGGTCACTAAGTAAACTACTTGGTGGAATGAGAAGAAAAGCATGTAATGCCTTGAATCAACTCTTATCTTCACAAATGTGGAGAATGGAAGGAGTTAACACGAATTGTTGCTTAGATAAGGCATTGAGAAGCATGGTAAAAACCTTCATCTGGTTCAGTGGGTCTTCGGTTCGGTTTATAGTATGAATATGCAATTCCTCTGGTTCACTAAACATAATCGACCTCAAGTTGAATTACACCAAATACGAGAAAAATTGTTATTCCATTGGACTCTGATTCTTGTATAAAGAAAAAATCATGCAAAGGAGATGAGGGGTGAGAGAGACGAATTAAGCTCGATCTAGGGTTATTCTATTGAGTTTTGTAATCTTCAATATTTCTGGTGATTCTCGATCAGTAAAAAGAGACATCTTCCCCAAAACGTAGGTTGAATCACATCGATTCAACTGAATTCGTAAACTCTTATATCTGTGTTCTTGTTTTTACATTTCGAATGTGAGTTCTTTTTTTCTTGTTCTTTATGTATGGAATTAGCTTCATTCACAAAGGACACCTTCTCTAACTCTACAAATATATAAAATGGGTCATTTCTTTTCATAATTAGTAGTGTTGATTTTGGTTTAAGTTTTAAAGTTACTAATGAAATAACCCAACGTTAATTGGTGTAGTGGTTAGTTAGTATGCGGTAACATGTACACGTTCAATCTATAGTTTAATTTTTTGAAGGGAAGTTATTTATACTTTTTAATTTCAGACAAAAAAGATGTAAAATTCATCAATGTATAAAAGATTTTTTTATTATAAAAATTAGTTGATATATTTTAACTTTTCTTTGAAATTTGTTAGTATGTTTTTTAATTATTTATGAGAGTATATGTTACATTAGCAATCCAATAGAAAGAAAAACAAAATATTTTGTAATTAGAAATTTATGCGCAAAATAAGGTAGATAAACGAAGGTTTTTTTTAATTTAAATAAATAAATAAGGGCATTGAGACAAATATTCCTCATTTTGTTTGAACAAGATTCCATTATCCATTTGTAATTGCGTCATTTTATTAAAATATTTAAATACTAATAATATTATTACTAATAATGTTAATATCAAAATCGCACGAGGAAGGAACAGCTAATGTGGATCCCACATGATCATGCGAAGGTTTGGCAATTCACGCTCGGGCTTTGATCTCTCAAAGCACACACCACCACAGAAGATTCTTTAGCTACCAGTAAAAGAACCTATAATGGAATAAAATAAATAAATAAATAAATTAGATCTTGCAGTTGGATGCAGATTCGATTTTTGGTTCGATACGTTTTTATTTGGTTTGTGATTTTAAAAGAAGTATCCCTAATTGAAACCGAGGTTGACTTATTTACATTTTATCTAAAACGTATATACTTTTAAGAAGTGTTATTTCTATATATTTTTTCTTTGTTTTATTTTGTATTTAATTAGATTTGAACAAAATTTTACATAAATAGTTTGAATCAGTTCTGTTTTTTCTCAATTCTTTATAAAAGAAAATTTTTTAATTACAAGGTGAACATCTTTTTATTACAGAATTGTATATATTCCTATTACATGAATTGTATATATTCCAAAATATTTGTGATTAGGAAACATTTTTTACTAGACTTCTATTGTAATTAGAAAATCTTCTTTTTCTAGATACTCTAGCATTGTATATATATTTAATTGAGGGCTCTGATACCATGTAAAGTCTCGTAAAACCGATCTTAGGATTTTCATTCATCGTTAGTCAAATATATATACAATACTAGAGTATCTAGAGAAGGAAGATTTCCTAATTACAATAGAAGTCTAGTAAGGAAGGTTTCTTAATTACAAATATTTTGGAATATATACAATTCCTGTAATAGTAATATATACAATTCCGTAATACTTTTTGTTTTCTAATGTCCCTAGTAAAATGCTTAACAATGAAGAAGAAGAAAAAGGATTAGTCTTCTCGAACTTTATGTGCGTGTAGTACATTTTGCTTTCCCCGACCTGGAGCAAATGAAATGTTAGGACCTGTGAGCAATCTGTAAGTTTCAAAGTGTTCAAAAGAACATCTTGCAGCATAGGCCACTGATGCAACAAGCATGGACGAGTAAAGTAATACGATTAGTGAGGAAAGGTTATTTTATGTTGTATAGATAGGAGAAAGGGAGAGTTATTTTGCGTTGTAACAAACCAGTGGTTTGTTAAACGGGTGATAGGGTATTAAATTTGAAAATTTTAGGATAACAAGTAACTTATATAATTCGATTGTTTATGTATAGAGAAACAACGAATTAGTGAGAGTTTTGTGAGGATTATCTTTTGGAGCTAAGGTATCTGGAGATCACTATTTATATCTCTTATTTTCACATTTTCAATAATTGATATTATTTTTGTGTTAGTTCTTAATTGATAAAGAAGAAATACACAATTTATCTCTAACATTTGTCACTTAAAAAGGTTCAATCTCCAATATAAACCCATGACAAGCAAAAAATTGAAAACCGTTGAAGTACAAATCCAACAAATTCAAGGAGAACTAACTCATACATGAACAATGTTGCAACAAACCAACAATCAATAGCAAGCCATGTGTCTGCACTAGCGAGGAGATGTCGGAGATGAGACGCTTCATGGAATAGTACCTCCAATAGACAAATTTGACACAAAATCCGAAAACAGTAGATCAATGAAACAAATTCACTACAACAAGCCTCACAATAGATTATCGAACATATGTGATTAATGACTCAAAAACCATTTCCTAATAATCTTGCATACCATGTTATCTAAGAAAGTCCCTACCGTTCTCGCGAATGAACCCGAGAGATAGCAAATGATGGATTACGCTCAAGGATGAGAAGGGTTATTTTCCACGGGTGCTCTTTCGAAAAGGCACGAAGAGGATGGATGGTCACCTGATTTCTTCCATCACATAATATCTAAAACAATATGGAAGCGACTATAATAATGGATTGTGATATGTGGTACAATCTCGTAATTCAGGGAGAATGATTATCACTACAAGAAATTCACGGATTAGGGACGGACGAATCAGTCTCTAATCCGTCCGCAAATCTGATTCGGGACAGATTAAGGACGGTTAGATGTCGTCCGCAAACGAGCGTCGCCAACCCATTTCCGTCCGCAATCCGTCCACAAATACATATGAAATATGTAGTCCGCAAACCGTCCGTAATTTCAGACGAAAAGGTTAATCCGGAAATCGACGCGAAACCCGGACAATATCGTGCCCAAAATTTCCGGACGGCACTGTTCCCGTCCGAAAATGTTTTTTCAAAAACAAAAATCAAAATTTTAAAATTAAAATTGAAATTAAATAACTAGTATTCATACAATATAAAAATTATCTATTTACAAACTAGTTGGTGGCAATTGGGAATTATCATCGTCATCGTCATTGTTTTCGGCTGTATCCCAATTGATAGTGGGCATGTGTTCCTTCATCATTCTGAGCCACTGCTGACGTTCCCTTCTTGATCGTTTAACTTCTCTTTGCAGAGCGTTAAACTCTGAACTTTGTTGTTGTAATTGTGCTTGCATCTCCGAGAATGTGTTTCGTAATTCCTCGACTGCGACCTTTTCCTTGCCTTTGGAGGAACTCACATGGTTTGATGACATTCCTCCAAGACCAAATAGACGACCTTTGTACGGTGTTACGTGCTACAAAAAATATTGACATTTAATTTAAATTTAAATTACTAATAAAAAATTTATTGTAAAATTATAATAAATTTACCTCAAAATACATCTCGTTGTATTCTTCTTAAGAAAGAGTCGGTTGCGTCCCATGTTCTCTTGGCGGGATTTGGGACACTCGTTCCGATGCCATGTTCATAACATCGTCGTGAATTTGTTTCGCCCTAGCATCTACCCACGAACCGTCGGATTTTTTCTTGTGTGTACGTTCCAACAATTCCACGTACGACGGTTCACATCCTTAATTTCTCTTTCGCCTAAAAAAAATTTAAAAAACATGTTTTACCTATTAAGCAAATGTCACTCATAATAAAACTTTTAAAAATTTTAAATCTGATCATATCTTCGTAAACCTCCACGAAAGAGCGGAAACCAACAGTATGCGCACTTATCCCATATCCCGCTCTATCAGAACGACGTGATCGACTAGCGCGCTAACTTCTCTCCTTAAAGATAGGATCATCCCAATAGGCAAGTAGCTGTTCCCAAACATTATCTGGGATCCAAACGGGTTTGAAATTTTTTGTCTCCCACTCATGTTTTGTGTCGTATACAAGGTTTTTCAGTCGTATTGCCGCATGCTTTTGAAATTCGGACTTTACTAGTCCGGTTATTGCAGGATCCCAATAAAATTTTTGCTGAAAATAATGAAATAATTATTTATTTAAATATTATTTTAAGTTTAAAATTTATAATGAAATGAATATTAAAAAAATACCACGAAAGCTTTCCACCATCGTTCCTTTATTTCATGATCGGTTCGCGTCCAGTTATAATATAGACGATCATAATCAGCTTTCATCATCTTTGTGATATGACGATTAAGCTGTTTACAACCAAACCTATTAAAACAAAATTAAAAGTAAATTAAGACTTGATAATTAATTAGTTACAAAATTAAAATTAAATTTAGTTTATACCAAAGTGCTTCGGATGAAGAATCCGGATCTATACGAGGAAGTTTGCGTCTTTCCTCATCCATTGCTAAAAGCTCTTCCAATGTTGGTTCCTGATGCGTCGGAGGCTCGTGATGCATCATCGGTTCAACCGGCGGTGGCATCTGCTAATAGAAGGGAGTGTCTCTCGTGTTGTGGACCATTAGCACTTTCTTCAGATGTTGAACGGTTTCTGTTGTTACCGCCTCTTCCAATACGACACGACATACTACAGTTGTAATTTAAAATATTATTCGACCGAGGGACAGGATTCGATCGATGGACGGGTTTCGCCTGAGGGACGAGATTCGATCGAGGGAACAATTCATAAAACCTTATATATATATCATTAATACAATATAAAGTTAAAAATAACAATTGTTTAAACGTCCGAATTTGATTCAGAGTCACATAATTCTTCTGTTGATTCTTGTGATTCTGAATTTGATTCAAATTCTTCATCTTCTTCATTTCCTTCTATTTCTTCATCTTTAATTTCTTCGACTTCACCATGTGCCAATGCTTCAATTGTAACTTCATCAATAGCAACAATCTCAGTGGTTTGTTGTTGCATGGCCAATTGTTGTTCTTCTGTGTTGTCGATAAATTTACCCCTTGGAAGTATCTTCATTGCGAAACAGCAATGTGAAGATCGTCTGATATGTGGATAGAAAACGTAACAAACTTGATCGGCTTGTGACGCAAGAATAAAAGGCTCGTATTTTGCATATCTTCTTGTAGAATTAATTTCTACGACACCTAATTTGTTTATTCTTGTTCCGCGACCGTTTATTGGATCGAACCAATCAAATCGGAGTAACATCACTCTTAAACCGACGTAACCTACAAAAAATGGAAAATATAAGTCAACATATTCGAAAATATCATACGTGGTATCGAAAAGAAAGTTTTTGGATTAGTATTAATAACTGGATATTCCAATTACAAAATATCTTTCAAAATCCCATAAAAAGTCTGGTTCGTCGGTCGATTCACAATAGCTTTCACCTTTCACACATACACCATAGTTCATAGTTGACTTCAATTTTCCGTGCTCGTAAGTATGAAAGTTATAACCACGTGTAAAATACATTGGCCAACTCGTAACTTTTAGAGTTGGTCCTTTAACAAGATCGTGTAGCCATAACGGGTGATTGCCAATCTCAATCTGCATTAAACGAAACAATCATCGATATAAATGTCTTATCCATGTGGGAAAATTTAACAATAATATATATCTATCATTTACTTACATATTGTCTTATCCACGTGGAGAAATCTCTTTCTTTAAGTTCTTGGAGTTGAGATTCATCAATATTCATATATGTATTCTTTAATACATCATCGAACATCCTGAAAAATGTCAGAAACATTATGTTAATATTACAAATAAAATACGCATACGCAATTGAATCTATGTATTTATAGGATGTTACCTTTCAAAAGGCAGTAGATATTCACAGTTGAGTAAAACATACATGTGTGCGATGTGTAGATCTCGTTGTGATAGCTATCTCTTTCGGCTTACCAACTGTTCGACCAACTCCGCAAAAAATATCTGGAACATCTGGTACTGGATATGAAAATGTCATACCACCATCGAAACATCTGTCTGGATTTCTACTTCGCGTTTGAACATGTGGCTCGGAGTAGTAAGAAGTGAAGAACGATATCTCCTCATTCATGTATTGTTCCACAATTGAACCCTCTGGACGAGCTTTTTGTTTGGCTTTTTTCTTCAAATGGAACATAAATCGCTCGAATGGATACATCCAACAAAATTGAACTGGACCTCCTAATGCGGCTTCGTGTGGTAGATGAATTGTCAGATGCTCCATAACATCAAAGAATGATGGTGGGAAAATCTTCTCCAAATTGCATAGTACTCAACTATGTTACTTTTAAGTCTACGGACCACATCTACACTTAAGTTCTCGCACATAAATCTCGGAAAAATATGCCAATACGTGAAAATTCAAGTATATTAATTAGTTTATTTTACAATTAATATTTCTATAAATTATTAATCACTAATTATACTATATAAAATAATCATGATATCTCCAATTGCTTCGTGTGCATGTTTGTCCATCAATTCAGAAAAACATATGGGAAGTAGTCGTTGCATGAATACATGACAATCGTGACTTTTCATCCCTGATAACTTTCCTCCATGAATATCGACTCGCCTTTTGATGTTAGATGCATAACCATCAGGAAATTTCACGTCTTCCTTTAACCATTTAAACAATTTATATTTTTCCTCATTAGACAATCTGAATATCGGAACTGGAGCTTTACCATCTCCACTTATATGTAACTCCTTCCGTGAGCAATACTCTGTGAGATCCTTCCGTGATTTAATGTTATCCTTCGTTTTTCCTGTGACATTCATTACCGTATTGATGATATTATCGAAAAAAAATTTCTCTATGTGCATGGCATCAAGATTGTGGCAAAGCTTCAGATTTTTCCAATACGGCAGATCCCAAAATATGCTATTCTTGTACCAATTATGGGTAATTTTGTAACCATCAATTCTCGGATGATTGTTTCCTCCGCAATCTATACTCCTAGGAATACCCAAAGCAAGAAGTCGTTCATATAATATCTCTTCGCCGGTCAAAACTGGAGGAGAAGATTTCCGCACAACAATATTCCTTTTGAAATTCCTCTTGTTACGTCGTAGTGTTTCATCAGGAGAAAGAAAACGACAATGACAATCAAAGCAACTTGTCTTTCGTCCATACTTCAACTGAAAAACTCTGTTTCCTCCATGCAATATGGACAAGCCAATCGACCATGTGTTGTCCACCCAGATAGCATACCATAAGCTGGAAAATTACTTATTGTCCACATAAGAGCACCTCGTAATATAAAATTTTGTTTCTCGAAACGTCGTACGCTGGAACTCCCTTCCATAATTCTTTCAATTCTTCAATCAGTGGTTG
>CM071866.1:11171929-11196669 GCA_036759665.1 Gynandropsis gynandra
TAATTATGGTTAGGAGGTTTAGGTTCGGCAGAATCATTCCTTATCTTAGAGCATAAATTCCTCGTTATCAAGATAGTTTGATAGGTCCATGATCCTTTGTTGCATCCTTGCAAATCCCGGTAACCCGAAACCCATAGTGTTCTTAATTATCAAGTTTTTCACGTCACCTCACTGCTGCCATTATCCATTTTAGTGTTCTAGAAATCTGTTCCACATCACCATCACTTCAACCCATCTTAGTTTAGTCGTATTCTTAGCTTAGGTTGCATTAGTCCCCAGAGTTCGACCCTTTTATTACACCGATTCGTACTCTTGTGGTAAGTGGATATTAGGCATTTGTATAGCTTGATTTTTCCCGCGTCAAACACGCTAGAAGCGTGGACGGCCACTTCATTATAAATATAAAAATCCTCGAAAGAGAAAGAAGTTTGATAATGATGTTGATTCTCAGATCATGGAGAACATCTAAAAAGAAAAAAACGAGAAAGATGATCTTTAGAATGAAAATCATGAGCATACAGAGAACAATGAGATTTCCATTAATTATGTCTATGATGAAAAGATTATAAGAAGAGATGAAATAAATGATACTGATAGAATATTCTCTTTCTTTGTATCCAAAAAATTGAAAATGTTAGTGAAGATCCAGAACCAATGTCAGTGTTAGAATGTCAAAAGAGACATGATTGGATAAAATGAAAAAAACTATGCAAATAGAATTAGACTCATTAAATAAAAGAAAAGTATGTGGATCCATCGTTCAAACTTCCAATGGTGTTAAAACAGTTGGATGCAAAGGATTTTTGTACGTAAGAGAAATGAAAATAATGAGGTCGTGAGATATAATGCACGCCTTGTTGCACAAGGGTTTTCCAGAGACTTGGAATTGATCATGAGGAAACATATTCCCCTGTTATGAATGCAATCACATTTAGACATTTGATGAGTTTAAAAGTATCCAACAACTTAGACATGTACCTTATGGATGTGGTTGTGACATATCTATATGGATCTTTGGATAATGATATATACATGAAAATCCCTGAAGAATTAAGAATGTCGAAAACATCAAACTCAAAACCGAAAGAAATATGTGCAATTAAATTGCAACGATCTTTATATGGATTGAAACAATCTGGACGTATGTAGTAAAATTGTCTAAGTCAACATCTATTAAAAATGGGATTTGTGAATAACCATATTTATCATTGTGTATTTATTCAGAAAACAACTAGTGGATTTGTAATTATAGCTGTTTATGTGGATTATCTGAATATAAATAGGACCTCAAAGGAGATTAAAAATGCTTGAAATTATCTCAAAGAGGAATTTGAAATGAAAGACCTTGGACAAATAAAGTTTTATATTGATTTACAAATAGATCATCTAAGGAATGATATATTTGTACATCAATAAAAATTATAAAAAAAGATTATTAAAATTCTTTAACATGGATAAATCAAATCCATTAAACACTCCAATGGTATGTAGATCTTTAAATGTTGAAAAAAAATCCATTTCGTCCTTGTGAAAATACAGAAGAGATACTTGGACCAAAAGTACCATATATGAGTGCGATAGGGGATCTCTTATATCTAGCAAATTGTACTCGTCTTGATATAGCATTTGTTACTAATCTCTTGTCACGATATAGTTCATCCCCTACATGTCGTTATTGGACAGAGATTAAACATATCTTTCGATATTTATAAGGGACTATTAATTTAGGATTATTTTATCCTAGAGATTCCAATCGTGAGTTGATTGGGTTTGCAGATGCATGTTATTTATGAGATCCTCATAATGCTAGATCACAAATATGATATAGTTTCATAATTGGAGGAACAACGGTATTGTGGCGTTCACAGAAACAAACACTAATTGCAACATATTCAAATCATGCTGAAGTCATAGTACTCCATGAAGCAAGTAGAGAATGTGTGTGACTCAGAGCTTTAACTCGACACATACAAGAGACATGTGGATTATCAACTGATATCAACCCAACGATACTATATGAAGATAATGTCGCATATGTTGCTAAAAAAGAAATGATATATCAAAACTTAAAGAACAAAGCATATCCCTCCAAAATTTTTCACGTATACTCAACATTGAGAAAACACATTCGGAATATCAGGATGTGTCACCTTCAAAGCTTGTGAAGAAACGAAGGGTTGTCAATCGAAGAGGATTTTTTATGGCTGCACGTTTTTCTCTCATTATGGTTTTTATCCCATGTGGTTTTCCATGATAAAGTTTTTAACAAGGCAATGAATAGACATTCAAAGAGAAACGTTAAAATATGAATGTCCAAATTGGTGGCTAACCCATATTATTTTTTATTATTCAAAATATGAGATTTGTGCCTATAAATAGGCAATTTCCCATCATCTTAATACACACCTAAAATTAAAATAAATCTCATTACAAGAACTAAATTCTCACTTCGTTCTCTTTTCAATTTATTTTGGTAATTTCTATTTTTATTTTATTATTTACTTTTTATATATAAATATATTATATATATATACATTTATACATAATATATAATATATATAAGTATATACGATTTACTCCTTAATTATATATATACATAACATATATATTATACATAATATTATATATATATATATTATTTACGTATTACATATATTATTCTTATTATTAATAATATTATATATTAATAATACGTACAAGATTGTATATATATATATATTATATGTTGTAGTGTGTAAGTATTATATATAATACATGTACACGTACAAGATTGTATATATATATATATTATATGTTGTAGTGTGTAAGTATTATATATATACATATATTTAAATAATTATATTATGATATAATATATATTGAAATTTTTAGTATGTGAGATTTTATTTATTTTGTTTATTATAGTATAAATATGGAAAACCAGTCTATTCCTCTTTCGAAAATGTTGTTTTAGTCTTATTCCTCTTTGATTTTGACCATCATCTGATTTTCTCCCGATTTTTAGTTTTCATTTGATTCTCCCCTAAACTATCAAAAATTTATCTAAAAACTCCTCCATTATTTACCCGTTAATTATTTATTAACCGGCCCGATTTTAACTAACTTTCGACCCGAATCCGAATTTGACTCAATTTTTATCAAATATTGACTCAATTTTGACTTTATTTTTCACCAGAATTTGACTCAATTTTGACCCAATTTTGACTCAATTTTAATCTGAATTTGTACTTAAATTTGACCTGAAATTTTACTTGATTTTAACCCAAATTTTAACAATAAATAAAATTAATTATTCAACTTAATCGGTTTACTTGATTTAATTGATTTTGAGTCATAATTGAGGTCACAATTTGGGTCAAAATTGGATTGGTTATGGGTTAAAATTGGGTTCAAATTTGGGTAAAGATTGGGTCAGATTTGGGTCAAATTTTGACTTGATTTTAACCCCAATTTCGACTAGAGTTTGACCCGGAACCGATCAAATTTTGACCCAAATTGTGACTCCAATTGTGACTCGTGTTCATCGTAGGAGTTGCATGACCATCTTTGACTCAGTGAGTCGGTTGTCTTAGTGAGTGGGATGAGTCGCATGGCCGTTTGAGTCGCATGGGTCGCACGGGTCGGTTGAGTCGCATGCGTCGCTTAAGTCGGTAGAAGTATAATGTATTCATAATTGGTCATTTTGTAGGTGGCGCTAAAGCCGAAGTTTGTGTATGAATTCAAGCACATGGACAGAATGCCAAAGATCACCACCAAGTGTTATCCTCACGAGACAATAATGACGCTGAGAGGAATCTTCGATGAACACGAGTTACATTACTTCGAGAAGGAGTCATGATTTAGGCATTTATTCCATTTACAATGTAACTCCACATTGACGAAGGTTCAAATGTCTATCCTACTAAATCACTTCGTGATTATACGGGAGAAGACATAGTTCTGATTCGTCATAAACGACATTCCCATCCGGTACTCTATAGTGGAGCGCGTAACAATTTCTGGATTGAAATGCAAACCATATCCAAAAGGATGGGATTCCATAAGGGGTGTCACATTCAGACAGAAGAATTTTGGCCGTGGAAAGGTGACCCCCGAACAAGTCAGTGAAAAGCTTGTGAAGGCGAAGAATTCCGACGACCTGAAGAGGTTGACAACTTTGATGTTGTTGGCGCAAGTTATGGCTCACAAGACTTCAGTAGAAAACTCTATCAGCCATAATCTCATTGACATGGTTGATGACTTGGAATTTTGTGAAGGCTTTCCATGGGGTCGTTACACATTCGAGAATATTGTGGATACTTGCCGCAAGCACGTTAACGGGGAATCACCGAAACCAAAAATGATATTGTGGCGGTTTCATGATCCCATTAATGGTAAGTTGTATATATTATTCGAGTAACTTGAATGTTTTCGTACTTTTTGCATTCTTATCATTTTGTTTTAATGTTTCAGTTACTTCCATTCGAAACCATCCTTAGTTTGGGCGGAAAAGGATAATATGTTGAGGTTGTGGATGCGCATCGATCATGCCCAAGAATGTGCAAGAAGATGGTTAAATCTAGGTTTAACCCGAAGTATGTAGATGTGATAAGGCAGATTGGAGATTCTAAGGTAACAATTACACAAGGGTCACAACGGAAACAAGGGTCACAGAGGGTAATAATGGTTATTTTTTGTTTTTCAGGATATTCTAAGTATTCTTCGTGCTGAACACGAAGAGGAAGCTTTACTTTCTGATCTAGAGGATTACGAGGGATGTGACGATCCCAATGTTCAGATATGGATGGAACATCTTCGTAGAAATCCGAAGGGTATTTGTTGGGAGGATATCCGTAAGCTAGAACTGCTGACACGAAAAGCAGCTCTTGGTGATCAAAAAAAGGGGAAGGAAAAAGGGACTAAGAGGAAGGAGAGCGTGAGTGAAAAAATAATAGAGATCCAAGATGATGTTGATGCTAATGCTGCAGTCCTTCTGACACTGGAGCATAAATTAATAGGGGAAATAAGGAAGCCAGAGAAAAGAATCATCAATGCCGTAAGAGACCTTCTAAGGGATACTGGGATTCATATGCCTAATCCAAAATCAAAGGCTGCCGAGATATTTGCAATCACCAAAAACCAATCTTCTGACACTGTTAGTGATTACGATTTTGAATTCCTTCGACGTCCAAATCCAGTGTGAAGAAAAGAGCCAAGCGAAGAGCCGGTTGACTCTGGAGATGGCTCAGAAAAGGATTTGGCAAACATTTCTCCTAATGGAGTTCCACCAAGTAAGAAATATTTAGTGAAAAGGTCATTTGAGTGTCATTTCCATCGAAAGTTGGCATGGGTCGCAAGAGTCGGATCGGTCGCAGAGACATATAAGTCGTAGGGTCTCATAAGTCGCAGGGTCGCTAGAGTCGCATGGGTCGCATGGGTTTCATATGTCCTATGGATCACTAGGTCACTAAAGTTGAATGGGTCGCATGTGTTACATAATCAATGTAACGAACGATGAGTCTAATGAATGAAGTAATTTTATGCAGATGCTCCAATGGGTCATGTCGAAGAGGTGCACACTAAATATACTTTAGTGGGTCCTGTCGATGACGTCACCGACGAGGTTCCTGCCAAGGATACTCCAGCAGTAGGTCATGTCCAAGAGGTCGCCGCTATTGTCAAAGTACCACCAAGTAAGTACGGTCATTTGAGGTCGCATAGGTCGCATGGGTCGCATGGGTCGCATTGGTCGCCATATGTTTAATGAAGTAAATTTTATGCAGGTGCTGGACCTTTATCGAAGGAGTCTGTGCCTTATGTTGAACCTCCGCCGGCGAAAAGAGCAAGAACAGTGTGAGGGAGAGGGCGAGGGAAAGATGTTGGTGGAGTCCAGGAACCCAAAACGAAGGTTGTTCAAGAACCCGAAAAAAGGGGGTTCAAGAACTTAAAGGGAAGAGGAGTTTTTGTGGATTTCCAAGGGATTAGTAAAGGGCTTGATAACCCGATTTCCTTCCTTCCTTGAGGCTAGTGGTGAAAATTTGAGTGATCTATATTTGTTCCTTAAGATAGCTCGACATGAACGGTGGTGGAAATCTAAGCTAGATATTCCCCGGAGGCCAAAGTTTTGGGAGACTATATTAAAGGCCAACATATGGCTTGAAGATGATGTAAGTTTTTTTAAACCCTTAGTCCCACAGAGTTTTGTGTCATACGTATTCATGTGTGTTAATTTTTTTTTTTTGCAGCAATTGGATGAGGCGTTGATGGTGCTATCTTCTCGCTCGACATTGAATCCCAGCGCAAATCAGAACTATTACGTTTGTCCTATTGCTTTCATGCAGACGCTCTCGCTGTGGATGTACGAGGATATGGAAACTTTGCCGGAAATTTTTAGTGATTTTTTGAATGCCAAGTATCCATTCAGAAGTACGAAGACACCAATTAGTGATTATGAAGGTTTTGTCTCGGTTCTAAACATTCCATCGGACAGAAATCGATAGGTAGGATGTCATTGGGTAGCCATCAAAGCGGATTTCAAAACCCGATGCATCACGGTATACGACTGACAGAGCAGACTTAAGAAAACGCATATTGATCCAGTGATTGAGAAGATAAGAAAAGTTAGAAAATTTGTCCCCAAGATGCTCATTCTCGTAGGGTTTTCTTCTTTGGCTTCTGGAGAAGATGAATGGAAGTATGAGTATTATGAAGGTCTGTCACAGAACCAAAGCGGGAATGACTGTGGTGTTTTCTCCTACAAATTTGTAGAAGCTTCATTAATGAGTAGGAGGAATGTGTTTCACTTAATTGCGACGACAACGTTACTTCCATGCGTGAGAAGATGGCGGCTGATATATTTAGTAATGGAGAACGTACCTATTTACCCCAAGAATATTAACTTGATATTTGGTACATTGTTTTTTTTTAATGGAAAATGTAAACATTTGGTACATTGTTATTTTTTAAATATTTGGTATATTGTCGCAGAGGTACAAGGGTCGCAGAGGTACAAGAGTTGCATGGGTCCAAGGGTCAAAGAGCCTCGTTCGACCCTTGTGACCCATGTGGACATTGCGACCCTTCCGGCCATTGCGACCATTGCGACCCTTGCGACCCATTTGTCTATTTCGGCCCTTTCGACTAGTCTTTTCAATGTCAGACTACTGGCTTTTCTAGGTGCTAGCTATGCTTTTTATTTTACCAATGCCATATTCAAGACCATTGGGACACGTCTCTGTTACCCCTACATTAAAAGGTTCATCAAATTATCTAAGTCTCACCATAACACCCATTTGAGATGAGAATGAATCTGGAGAATCCCATCTCTCTCCTCTCTTCGTCTAAGTCTCTAATCCTAAATTCTCTGAAAAATTCTTGTTACCTTTGTGACCGTTTTGACCTTTGTCATGAAGGTCACATGGTGGATGCATGGCATGGTGTTGTCTAGTTGTTACTCAAGGTCTTGGTAATCGTCGGACTCGGTCTCTTTGCAGATACACACAAGTACTTACAACGTGGATGGAGGACTTTGTGTTGTATCGACACTACATAAGATCTTTGTAATCGGCGGACTCAGACATCAAGCTGTATCCGCGTTACCTATGGTCACGGTTGGAGGTCAACTTGGAGAAGGCGTTGAGTCACGCACGACTCTCTTTACAGGGGAGGGTTCCGATGTGTCTTTAAAGTCGGTAAACTCGACCTTTTATTCTTTTCTTTTCTTGAACTTTTTTCTTGCCTTTTTTTCTTGAAATTCTTTCTTGCCTTTTTTTTAACCGTTGTGACCTTTGAGACCTTATGTAACCTTATGTAACTTTTTTGACCTTTGTAACCTTTGTGACCTTATGTAATCAATATTTAAACATTGAAAATGTCTTATTTTGCATCTATTGTTCGTAAGGTTATGACCCATCCGACTCATGCGACCCAATATGACCCGTTATGCGATCCTCAATCGGATTAAATTAGAATCAAGTTTAAACGGGAACCCATCCGACGCATGCGACCTCATGCGACAACATATGACCATGTACAACTCATGCGACCTATATGAGCCATGTGACTTGTCGTTTTGCTGTCAGACTCCTGTCATCCGACCCATGTGACCCTTCCAACCCATGTGACCCTTCCTACCCATGTGACTTGTCGTTTTGCTGTCAGACTCCTGTCTTCCGACCTTTGTGACCCTTCCTACCCTGTGACCTTCTGACCCAGGTCTATAAGTTAACGTCTACGTCTCTTCTCTCACTATGCATTTCTAACCCCAATTTCTATGAAAAATCTTTTTTACCTTTGTGACCTCCATGTCGTAGTCACCATTGTCGACCCAGGGCATCGTGTTGTCTATGTGTACTCAAGGTCTTGGTAATCGGCAGACTCAGCCTCTATGTAGTCACTGACGAGTTGTGGGGGTGACTTAGGTGATAGTGTTGGGTCACTCTTGAAATGTGACTAGAAGACGAAGTACATGGCAGGAGATAACTCTGGACTGCAATACCAAACAAGAAGAATGCAGAAGACTGGAAGATGGAGACGGACTGCGACCAAGCGACCCATGCGACCTATGCGACCCTCAATTGACATTAATTAGTTTGACATTGTAGATGTATTGTTTTGATTGGGTTTTGTCATTTTATCATTATAAACTAGTAAATTCGTCGATTTCACATCTATTGATCCATATATGCGACCAAGCGACCCATTGCCATTATAAATATGTCATTATCAATATATTTGAGTTGTATATGTCTAATTTAGAATCAATATAGATAATAATATAAATAATATCGACATTTAAATAAAATGTTAAATGTATTGTTTAATCATCCGACGAGTTCTTAAAACACTACTATCACTTTTGAAACACAGGCATTGGTTATACACAACTCAACTAGGTATACATGGGTCATAATCTGTTTTATCCGTTGACTCACGTTATAGATGTATTTTTTATTGGTTTTTGTCATTTTATCATTATAAACCCGTAAATTCGTCGAGTTCGCATCTATTCATCAATATATCCGACCAAACGACCCATGTGACCCTCAATTGGCATTAATTAGTTTGACGTTGTAAATGTATTGTTTTGATTGGTTCCCGTAAATTGTCGAGTTCGCATCTATTCATCAATATATCCAACCAAGCGATCCATGCGACCCTCAATTGGCATTAATTAGTTTGACATTGTAGATGTATTGTTTTGATTGGTTTTTGTCATTTTATCATCATAAACCCGTAAATTCGTCGAGTTCGCACCTATTCATCAATATATGCGACCAAGCGACCATGCGACCTTCAATTGGCACTAATTAGTTTGGCATTGTAGATATATTGTTTTGATTGGTTTTTGTCATTTTATCATTACAAACTAGTAAATTCGTCGATTTCGCATCTATTGATCCATATATGTGACCAAGCGACCCATGCCATTATCAATATGTCATTATCAATATATTTGAGTTGTATATGTCTAATTTAGAATCAATGTAGATAATAATATAAATAATATCGACATTTGAACAAAATGTTAAATGTATTGTTTAATCATCCGACGAGTTCTTAAAACACTACTATCACTTTTGAAACACAAGCATTGGTTATACACAACTCAACTAGGTACACATGGTTCATAATATGTTTAATCCGTTGATTGACATTGTAGATGTATTGTTTTGATTGGTTTTTGTCATTTTATCAATATAAACCCGTAAATTCGCCGAGTTCGCATCTATTCATCACTATATCCGACCAAGCGACCCATGCGACCCTCAATTGGCATTAATTAGTTTGACATTGTAGATGTATTGTTTTGATTGGTTGTTGTCATTTTTATCATCATAAACCCGTAAATTCGTCGAGTTCGCATCTATTCATCAATATACGCGACCAAGCGACCATGCGATCCTCAATTGGCACTAATTAGTTTGGCGTTGTAGATATATTGTTTTGTTTGGTTTTTTTCATTTTATCATTACAAACTAGTAAATTCGTCGATTTCGCATCTATTGATCCATATATACGACCAAGCGACCCATGCCATTATCAATATGCCATTATCAATATATTTGAGTTGTATATGTCTAATTTAGAATCAATATAGATAATAATATAGATAATATCGACATTTGAAGAAAATGTTAAATGTATTGTTTAATCATCCATCGAGTTCTTAAAACACTACTATCACTTTTGAAACACATGCATTGGTTATACACAACTCAACTAGGTACACATGGGTCATAATCTGTTTAAATCGTTGATTGACGTTGTAGATGTATTGTTTGGATTGGTTTTTGTCATTTTATCATCATAAACCCGTAAATTCGTCGAGTTCGCATCTATTCATCAATATATGCGACCAAGCGACCCTCATGCGAACCAAAATTCCCGCCGAACTTTTCACCAAATTTTGAAAAAACATATTGAATTCTATCTGACGAAGATTTGATGTCAGGTCATGTCTTTTCGTATTCCAACCGTTTCTTTTTTTCGAATAACGACACACACTCTCTCTCTCTCTCTCTAACTCATCATCTTCCATCCATTTTTTGCCGAAAATGCAACATTTCCCTACTTTCGTCCAAATCATTCTTTTGAGCTTTTTGGAGAACTACCTCGTAATATCCTTCATCTCTCTCATTTGGTATGTTAATGTAGAGAATGTAAATATTTGACTTTTTCTTCGATTTTTGTTAAAGGACATTCCGACGAAATTCTTCGATGAGCATATTCACGGGAAAACGAGGGACGACAACACGGTAACGCTTAATCAGATGTGTCTAACAAAACATGGGAACTCAAGTTGGATGGCTCAAGATTCATTGATGGATGGAAAGATTTCTCCAAGGACCATGATTTTCGTATTCGGGATTTCTTAGTTTTCCGTCACGAAGGTGACATGGTTTTTCACGTCACTGATTTCAGAGATGATATGTGTAATCTACAATATGCATCATCTATATTATCATCATCATCATCCGTAGAAGCAGAGTCATCTTCTTCTAGTGAGAGGATTTTCACGGTACCAGTCACGCGTTCGATTCATCAAATATGGCCGTATATGCATTAGTTTGGCGTCGTTATAAATTTATTCGGTTATCGCAGACACTTCCGATAGAGTTTGCGAGGTTGAGTGGTCTTTGCGGTAGACGAAGTAAGATTGATCTGATAATCAATTACGGACGGATTTGGGAGGTACATCTAAGGCTCGTGAAACGCGGTGGCGCTAGCATCACCAGGGGTTGGACGAAGTTTTGTCACGATAATGGCATTAACATGGGTTGTACCCTCGAAGTCCAACTGGACACCATTCTTGATGATGTAGCTTGTCTACTGTTTACCCCTCGATCAAGGCCTATAATCAACATAGATTGAATTTGTTGTATTTTGATTGCTTTGAACCTCATTTGAACAACAAAATTCATGTTTGTATTTGGTTGGTTTTTTTTCTATTATTCAATAGAATTTATTATTGTTAGTATCAATATTTTTGTGGATTTACTATTATTGTAATAATGGTCGCAGAGGGTCCAAGGGTCGCAGGGGACAAAGGGTCGCAGAGGTACAAGGGTCGAAGGGAGATAAGGGTCATAGAGGTCCAAGTGGTCGCAAAGGTCCAAGTGGTCGCAGAGGTACAAGTGGTCGCAGAGGTACAAGGGTCGAAGGGAGACAAGGGTTGGAGGGGGACAGCGGTCGCACGGTCCAAGGGTCTAAAATAATGTTTACTCTTTGATTATGGAAGATGTAATTTGGTACATTGTTCTTTTTTAACTTTTGTAAATAATATTTGGGAATGGATAATTCAACTTTGTACATTGTTATTTTTTTAAAATTATTCATATTATTTTTAAATACTTATTTAATAATAAAGCGTAAAGGGTCGTAGGGGTCCAATGATCGTAGAGGTACAAGGGTCGCACCATTTGTCCCTTGCGAACCTTTTACCCGTTCGATCCTTGACCCTGCGACCATTTTATCCGTTCGACCCTTTTACCCCTGCGATCCATGTGACCGTGTGGTCATGTCTTTTCGAATTCCATCTAACATCAATTCGATGTCATGTCTTTTCGAATTCAGCCGTTTCCTATTTTCCAGTCCATTTTTCCTCTCATCATCTTCCATTCATGTTTTCCGAAAATGCCACATTTCTCTCAATTCTTCCGACAGATTCATGTGCAGCATCTGTGCTACCTTGTAATCTTCTTTAAAACACTATGTCAGTATGTTACATGTAGAGAATGTACATATTTGACTTTGTTTTCCATTTTTTGTTACAGGAAATTGCGAAGATCTTCTTCGATGAGTATATTTATGGGAATACGAGGGACAACAACATGGCAATGATCAAATCGAATGCGTCTAATAGAACATAGGAAGTCAAGTTAGATGGCTCCAAATTCACTTATGGATGGACAGATTTCTACAACGACCAAAACATTCGTATTAGGGATGTCGTACTTTTTCGTCACGAAGGTGACATGGTCTTTAACGTCACCAGAGCCACTCTTGATGAGAGGGTTTTCATTGTACCAGTCACGCGTTCAAATCTGGCCCTAGATTCATTGGTAAGTGACCTCATACCAATTCATCATATATAATTTGGTTATTTATTAGACTTTTATTCATTTATACTCATGTAACTCGGTGATGTCGCAGACATTTCCGATAGGGTTTGCGAGGGAGAACGGTCTTTGTCGTAGACGATGTCATGTAATGATGTACCACGATTTGCGGAATCGATCGCGGAACGTTCGATTTTTTGCTAGTAGCTTTAAGGTCCATAAGTCGTGGTGGCGCTTGCATTAGAGGGGGTGGAGAAAGTTTTGTCAAGAAAATGGACTGAACATGGGTTGTTCCTTCATAGTAAAAAAGTTCTCCATTGCAGGAGATCCTGTGCTCCGATTTATCAGCAACATATTTTGATTTGAGTTGTATTTTGATTTCTTTGAACCTCCTTTTAACTTGAACTTCATTTGAGCTTGTGGATTTACTATTATTCAATTGTTAGTGTTATTGTTAGTATCGCTATTTTTGTGGATTTACTATTACTGTAACAAGGGCAGCAGATGGACAAGGGTCGAAAGGGGGATAAGGATCGCACGGGTTCAAGGGTCACGAGGGACAAGGGTCGCACGGGTCCAAGGGTCGCGAGGGATAGGGGTCGCACGGGTCCAAGGGTCGCGAATGTACAAGGCTCGTATATATTTGAGTCAATTATTTGTAAATAACTTGATAAATTATTATTTTCAAAATTTTATTCATATTATTTGTAAATAATAAATTATTTTTACTATATTGTTAGTATCACTGTTTGGTTGGATTTAGTATTATTGTAACAAGAGTCGCAGAGGGACAAGGGTCGCAAGGGTCCCAGGGTCTTAGAGGTCCAAGGGTCGAATATGTACAAGGGTCGCAGGGGTCCTAGGGTCGAACAGGCCCCTCTGTGATACTTGTATCTCTGCGACCCTTTTACCTCTTCGACCCTTGGACCCCTGCGACTCTTTTACCCTCTTCGACCCTTGTACCCCTGCGACCTTATCCTAAACCCTGCGACCCTTTTACCCCTACAACCCTTTGACCTCTTTGCGACCCCTTTACCCCTGCGACCCTTGGACCCCTAAGACTCTGTGACCCAGTGTAACAGTTTTTCTGCGGAACCTGCTTAATTGCAAGCTTCTTTGTTGACAACAAATGATTTCAACCTATTGGCAGTGAATCTGATGTCGATTTCAAGCTACTCACGCCGAATCTGTCGTGGTGTGGGAGAACAGTTATTTTCGCGCCACAGTAGAGAGAGAAATCGAGGTGCTCTGGAGGAGAGAGAAAAATTGTCGATAAGGGTAATATGAGATTATCAATATTTTAAGGATAGATTTGAAGTTGAAACTTTTTTTTCAGGGAATGATATTTTTTAAACACTTTAACCCTATGAGGGTATTTTTGAAGTTTCCCTCTCAGAAACCCTATATATTAATTTTATTTTAGTTTTATTATTTTATTTTTTAATTATTTACTAAATTATCCTTAAACCTAATTTTAACCCACTATAAAACATTTTCTCTCTCTTTTTTTCTACATCTGTCTACCGCTCTTTTCTTTCATTTTTTTTCTTCTTTCTCTTTCCTTCTCATCCTTCTCCTTCTATTTTCTACATCCGCGTCATCTTCCACCACGCTCCCTCTGTTAGGCGTCGACCATTCCCCCGATGCTCCATCGTCGTTCCCCCTTCTCTTTCTCATTTTTTCTTCTTCTCGACGCCTCATTTCGTTTTCTCCATCCGCCTCCCCTCCATCGTCGTTCCTCCTTCTCTTTCTCATTGTTTTCTTCTTTTTCCCGATGCCTCCTTTCGTTTTGTCCATTCGCCTCCCCTCTTTTTTAATCATTTTTTCTTTCTTCTTCCTCCGTCTTCTTCTTTTTCTTCTTTTTTTCCACATCTCCTTCATGTTCCACTGATTGCCTCCACCGCATTCCTTTTGTTTTGCGTTGACCATTCTCCCGATCCTACATCGTCGTTCCCCCTTCTCCTTCTCATTTCTTTTTTCTTTACGGCGTCTCCTTCCGTCATACTTATCTATAGTCTACATCTATCATCTCCCTTTTTCGCAGTCTTCCTCCACTACATCGTCGTCACTGCTTCTTGTTTTTCGGTCGTCGCCGCCACTTCATCTTCTTCTTCTCTGTCTGTCATTTCGGTCTTCTGCCATAGGTACTTCTTAATCTATCTTGGCCACCGTGTGAGTCTTTAACAAATGTAATTAAATCATCAAATCTGAATCACAAGATATCACACGATTTAACAGTCATAAATTGGATCTTGAGTAAACAATAACACAACAAATAGACCACAGAAAAAAATATCCAACTATTAAGACAGTGACACATGGATAAAAACACTATTCATTTAGACTTGTGTTTTAGTATGTATAAGATAAAAAATATATATGTTTAATTATATATGTATATATACACATCTATCTAGCAAGTTTGACTTTATAAATATATATTAAAACACAAGCTAAAGTGAATGGTATTATAAAAAATAAACTTACACCCACGTTAGAATAACAACTATTCTGGATTATTTTAATTACGGGTAGAACTCCTATTCCCACCCAAAGTTTGGGTATTTTGCTTATTCCCCTCATATATCAAACTCATCCTATTCCCCCTTCATGTATCACCCCTAATCCTATTCCCCCCTCAAGTTTTCTAATTCAACCTATTCCCCCTCCGTCTAAATTTCTGTTAAATTTAACAGTTTTTACCCCAAACCCTAAAAAAATATCAATTTTGACCTAATTTCATACCCAATTTTGACCCGAACCGACACAAATTGAAATTGAATTTAATTCGGTTTACCAAATATTAAACCGGTCCGGTTTATTGAAATTTTGGTTTACCAAATATTGACCAAATAACAGAAACCCTAATTTTTTATTCTAATTTTTTATTCTCCTTCACAGTGTCGTTTAGTCGTTTTCTCCTTCTCCGGCCGGTATCTATTCGCCGCCGGTGAGAGGATTGTCGTCGCCGGAATCCCTTCTTCGTCGTCGATCTTCGTTCCCGGTCTGTCGTGCGTCGGGGGTCTCTTCGTTCGGTCTCCTTTCGTGCGTCGGGGGTCTCATTCGTGCGTCGGGTTCTCTTCCTGTCGTCGCCGGGGGTCTCTTCCTGTCGTCGTCGGTCGCCTTTTGTTCGGTCTCCCTTCATTCGGTCTCCCGTTCGGTCTCCTTTCGTGCGGTCTTCAAGTTACACAACTCCCACTCATCATATTGCTTCAAGTTATAATGAGGTAGAGTTTTCTTCACAATGTCAGAAATTAGAAAAGTTCAATAAATCTGCATTTGATGATCTGATGAAAACGAACCCACGTCATTGGTGTCGGGCATTCTTCAAATGTGGGTGTTGTTGTAGTGATGTCCATACCAATATGGATGAATCATTCAACAACATTATTGTGCCTGCTAGATCTAGACCGATGGTAGAGATGCTGGAAATTATTAGGAGACAAGCTATTATTAGGATAGATAAAAGAGCTTCAATTGCAAGGAAATACACGGGTATACACACTTCTAAAGTGATTCAGTCGTTGGAAAAGGCTAAGATGATGAGTGGGAGTTGTGTGACATATCCTAGTTACAATGAGAAATTTGAAGTTGATGATACTGGAACTTCTTATGTGGTTAACTTGCAGCAATACACGTGTACATGCAGACGATGGAATTTGACTGGGATTATTTGTCAACATGTGTATTGTGTGATGATGGATAGAAAATAGATATTGAGCCTTATATCATTAACTATTATTTGGTTTCTAAATGGCAAGAGACACATAAAAGGAATATTTCTCCGCTTTGTGGTGCAAAATTTTGGAAGAAATGTAGTGATCTTATTATCAAGCCGCCCACATTACGAAAGATGCCTGGTAGACCTAAGAAATACCATAGAAAAAAGGATCTGAACGAGTTTCCACGGAAGAAAGGATCTCGGATGAGCAAACATGGTACCAGAGGTCATTGTAGCCGATGTGGTGCATCCGGACATAATGTCATATCGTGTAAACAACCACATGAATCCCAAGTAATTTTTATTTTTGTAAATTACATATTATATTTTGAGCAAAATTACCACTTTCATTGTTTCATTGTTTTCAGCATGACTATGATGTAGAATCCTCTCACCCGCATGAGTCTCAAAATACATCTTCGTTTTTCCCACACGTTTAGGTAACGTGTATTTCACCGATTATGCGTTATATTGTTTTTATTTTTTTCTAACATGCTTTTAACATCTATTTTGCAGAATCATAACGGTGTTGGGAAACTCAATTTAAAGATATTTGTTTATATTCTTTTCTTGTTGAATACGTTAGTATTTACTTTAATTTGAAGATATTTTGTTGAATAGATTAGTATGCCTTTGTTCTTACATTTTACAATGAGTTTTTTTTATAATGGATAATTTTGGGTGAAATTTACATTAAAATCGGATAAGTTAAAAAATTTCAGCAAAACCGGGACAAAACCGGGTCAATTTCAACAAAACCGGGTCAAAACCGGATCAATTTCAGCAAACCGGATAAAAATTCCAACAAAACCGGGAAAAACCGGGTCAATTTCAACAAAATCGAGTCAGTTTCAACAAAATCGAGTCAAAATTTCAATAAATCGGGTCAAAATTATAATAAATTGGGTTGGGCCAAAATTCAATAAACCGGTCAAAATTATATTAAACCGGACCGGGTTAATAATTAGGTAAACCGGATTTAATTCAATTTTAATTTTGGTCGGGTCGGGTTGGGTCAAAATTGGGTATGAAATCGGGTCAAAATTGATGGTTTTTTAGGGTTTGGGTCAAAATTCTGGTTATTTAACAGAATTTTAAACGATGTGAGAAAATAGGTTGAATTAGAAAACTTGAGGGGGAATAGAATTAGGGGTGATACATGAGGGGAATAGGCAAAATAGCCAAACTTTGGGTGGGAATAAGAGTTTTACCCTTTAATTAAACGATTCAAGCACGAAATATAATCTTGAAAAAATTTAACCGAACCGGTATGATCTCGCATCAGAAATTAATGTAATGTGATGGTTAATGGTTCACTGATAGTCAAAATTAGAGGTGTTTGTTAATGGTATGATTTAATGGGTCAATCATCCTAAAAGCATTAGGATACCCTTTTTAGAATAGAAATCCAAAGAAATTACCCGAATGAAAATGGATGGATGGAATCATAGGTTTAGAAAGTCGAAAAGATTTTAGACCGATCACTCCTTGAAAAGTTTAGACCATTTTCCATCAGTCTTTTCTATGGATCCTATTCAGAAAGAAATTACAAATTAGTAAAGCCTAAAGATCGGACATCAATATAAATCAGAAGAGTAACAAAAAAAAACCTTGAATCTGATGGATTCATGTAGAAAAAACACTTTCTTCGATATATTTTAAACATTCTCCTACATATTTCGAATGTTCTTGAGATAATATTATTATTTTCGTTTGATATTGTCTATATATATTTTTTTTATAACTGATAGAATAATCGAGTTCATTCCATTTTTATTTTCAATCAAAATGTAATCTTAGACTCTGCCAATAAATAAGCAAACTGAATATAGAAGTAATTAAAATAGTGAACAAAATGAAAAAGTCTCTTGGGAAAATATCATATCTTATGTAACATGACTTAGAAGCGGGATCAAGCAAGAACCTAAAAAAAACGAAGTGGGACCTACTCGTTCCCTTTTTCCATCCTTGAGGCCCCATTGGTAAAAACATTAGCATCATATCATCAGAAAAGCAAAGGTCAGGGTTTAGGCAAGGCTCTCTCTTCCAACACCTCCGTTTATGTGTGGCTCTCTTTTCTTATCCCTACGATACACATTTCTTATTCCTCATTTCACCTATATATCAGGCATTGCCCTCACCCTCACCATGATATCAAGAACAAGAAGCCATGTCGTCCGAAATCGGAATGGAAAAGCCCGAAGAATCTTCCCAGCCCTGGCAACAAGAACTTGAGATTCATGAGCTTTTGCTGTATAACCAAGGAGTGAAGGAACTGCACAAGAGTATTCAGAATGATTGGGATTATCTCCAACGGTCGGCGTGCCAAACCGCTGCGGGAAGAGCTCTGTGGAAGCACGTCATCCATGACCCCCTTGCTCATCTGTTCGCAGGCGAGATACATTTGCGGAACCTTCACGAGAAGATTAAGAAAGATCTGCTCAACAATGCCAGAGAAATCTCGGGGGTGATTCTCGCCGTCCGGACGCTCTGGTTTGACTCGAGAATTCAAGCTGCTCTCGAGTCTTTCCAAGGTGGAGCAGCTCAGGTCGTTCTTCTCGGTGCAGGTTGGTTCCTGCGTCTAGATAATATTTCATCAAAGTGCCATTTAGTTGATTGGATAACCTGTAAGATCAATACAATGCACATATTTTGAATATATTTATCTCATATTCGCATGGGTCTTCACTCACTTGACTCTATTCGTAAACGCATAAACTAATATGGAAATGATTCCTGAATCGTAATATGCATGTGAGCTTATGTTTACACAGTCTTCACAACTGATTTAAAATAAAGAAAAAAGAATCAAGATAAAACTTCCATAGCATCCAAAACGCGCCACGAAATATTCAGTTAAAAAAAGAATGCATAATCAGAGAGAAGAAAACAAACTCAGTTTCAACTTGAGGAAAGAATTTCTATAAGGATGCCAAAACAAGGAAAACTTTAAAAATCTGTTTTTCTTTGACCGCATTGGAGGGTTTATTTATCTCCTTGAACAAATTATGTATATAATCAGGATTTGGGGGGTTTTACCAAGATAAGGTCCACTCTGACGAAAACGTGTAACTTGAATTTCAGGGATGGATGCCAGATCATACCGACTAACCTGCCTGAGCGAAAGTGACGTCTTCGAAGTAGACTTTGCTGATGTCTTGCAAGCCAAAACAACTCTCATTGAAGCTGCAATGGAATCCAAAGATCATATTAAGATGACAGCGAAATCCCTTATCAGAGTGGTGGCCGATATCAGAGAAAGTGACTGGTTCGAAAAGCTACGGTTATCGGGTTTTGATGAAGAAAAAAACACAATATGGGTTCTAGAGGGTATTCTTTATTACCTGTCACACACCCAGGCCATGCAAGTGCTGAAGCTCATGGCTGAGAAATGTGTGCTAACGCATACTGTTCTTCTAGCCGATTTTATGAACAAACCATCAGCCACGCTCCCCAACTCTGTGTTCCACTTTTACAGTGACTGGCCTGATCATCTCTTGCCATCGCTAGGATTTTCTCATGTCAGGCTTTCACAGATCGGTGATCCAGATGCGAATTTCGGGTTGCTCCCGGATCCACTGAATCTGTTTAACAAGCTTCTTCGCTTGCCAAGGTCCATGCAGACTCACCCAGATGATGGAACGCCGTGTTGCCGCTTGTATTTGGTGGAGGCTTCTGGTTCACCAGCTCAGATTATTCCTTAGAGAACCATCTGAGCATGAATGCTCAATCCATAGACACAGCACATCACGCTTTTGGAAGACAGATTGGCAATAAAGCCTGCAGCTGCACAATGATTTATGAGCCTTTTACACCCCAGTAATCACGAGGAAGATCATCCACCATTCGATGATGTATAATCTAAAACCATAGATGGAAGATATCCTTGTTGGGTACCACCGAACAATTTACTACTTCTTTAAGCCAGATTATTCATTTTCTGTTTCCCTAAACTGAAAACAAGTCGCATAATGTTTTTTCAACAGTGAAGCCTTGTTTCTTGTTCATAGCTATTACAATGAAGAATAGCCGAGGCATCATTTTTCATATGCAACAATAAGACATAAATAGTGCATTTAAAAATATAGATATGATTCGACCAACGAGATGTTCTCCAAGAGTTTTAGCTAGAATAGGCACATGAAACAAACGTATGTACTAGAGGACTGCCGCATGTCAACCAGTTACAAAGATTAAGACTGAAAAGACATACTCCATTGACTCCATGGCGCTCTAAGTCTGACTTCGCGAAGAAGAAAGAGAACTGCTGGGGAAGTTCCTAACAGCAAAATCCCAACTCAGATCTCAAGGCAGCCCTTGACGCCCTTCTCAAATTTGTCAAGAGAAGAAATAGTTTCCACGAGAGCGTCTGCAATCTTTAGTCTAAAAACAAAAGGGAACAAAAGTTAAATTGTATAATAACTTTAGACAAGGAAACTTTAAAGTAAAACAAGTATTTGAAGTTACTTTATGCACCCTAGCAAGACATCCTAACGATTAGTAGAAGTTGTTGGACATTGTAGACTACTTCGGTCAAGGTAGCTTAATATCGAGTGAGAAGCTACATTTGTGAAACTTAGTCTTCCAACAACAGCGATTTGGCTGATGTAGAGAAAAGTTGGAGGAACAGAGAACACATGCAGAAACAGGATTCTATCATCTTCCTTATTTATCAAGGCTTATCAAGGGTACACTAACCTATCTGAAGGAAGTTTAATATTAATGCTATTTGCCAGCCCGTTGAGTGAACTGAAAGACCTGCAATAGTAAAACGCCAAATAAACAGTCATACAAGGAGCAAAAACAGAACAGATCAAAATATGCAGGCTAATTCATAAAGAAATGTTTGTCAACACATTGAAAATGTCTGCATACCTTTTCGAGCTAATTAATAGAAAATAAAAACTAAAACCAGACACCCTGCATTTCTTGAAGCTAAACCCTAAACCCAAATGTAATACAAGGACAAAAAGTAATGCAACAATTATAAGTATCACACAGAACTTAGTAGAGTTCACCTGATAAGATCATTTAGCATATTCTCAGCTTCCAATTTGAGAGGGTCCTTACTATCCAGCAATGAAGCAGCATTCTTCACAACCAACTTGAATGTGCAAACCTGAATATCATCAAACGACCCAGTGCTGCTTTATAAAAGGTAGACCATGTACAATGGTATAACAAATTCCTTCATCGATTCTTATCATTGACACGAATTGTATTCTAGTATACCAATGATGGAAACAACATAAAAAAGCTGAACGAATTGCCACAAAAACATGAAACTTAACAATTCACCACACATTCATTAGACAGAAAAGGGAAGAGTTAAAACCTCAACTCCTGTTTTGGACTGAAAATCCACAAGAGAATTTCTATCTTCGGGAACGCAGTCTCTTGCAGAAGACTTTAACAGCTTCTGGAACTCCTCGAGATCTCTATCCGTAAAATCGGAGTTCGTAGCAGCTTACAAAACAAACAGAGGAAAAAAAACACGAATCAACAATAAATGGCAGAGGCGCAGAAGAAATTGAACCTGACGAATTAATTTATACAGAGTAAACGGTATGCAGAGCGAAGGCTCTGCCGCGATGCATCGAGTGGCGCCAGTAAAAACCTCGATGACTTCTTCTTCTGTTCTTTCAGCCACTCCTTCGGTCCAGCTGCGAGAAACCATTCATTCGTCTAGGGTTTAGGATTTCCGGATCAACATTAAATGCCAATCAAATATTAATCCGCAAAAAATTCACAGATGGACTGAATTTGGCGCACAGATTCCGAGGGAGAACGCAATGGCGGGATCAGGTGGAGAGAGGGAGAGGAGAAGAGAAGCGGAGGACAGGAGAACGGCGCCTCTGCGAGCGAGGATGTACCGCGGAGGTGGTGGCGGTGCGTGAGGAACGTGGTGGTGATCCTGCGTGGTGGTAGGAGATCGAGGTTCCGTCGTGGAAGAGAAGAAGGATGTGGAGCTCGGGATAAGACCTGCCATGGGGAAATTGTTGTTTTTTTTTTTGTAGAAAAAAGGTTAAAAAACACAAGGCTTAGGTGGGCATAATATGGACATAATAAGGAATGATATATATCTTGAAAATAATTATTAAATAAGAAAAAATTGGGTGAAAGATAAATTTGTTTTTAATTTTTTACATGAAAAAAATATATGTTTTGGCAATCTTTCAACGTGAAAAATTGTTTCAAAATTGAGAGTAATGAATACGGGGATTTTGAATTTGAGAGGGATCGATTTAAAGTTTACAAGAAGGAAATTTCAAGTTGAGACCAAGTAAATTTTGAAGTGAAAAAGAAATGGTTAGAATTAGTAGTGGAGAAGAGAATGCGAGTCAATTTTCAATTATATCAATAATATAAGTAGTGAGTCGCTTGAGTCTAAGTGAGCCGGTTGAGTCTTAGTGAGTCGCTTGAGTCTCCGTGAGTTGGTTGAGTCTCAGTGAGTCGCTTGAGCCGCAAGGTTTGATCGAGTCTCATTGAGTCTCAAGGGCCTCAAGAGTTACATAGGTCGCTTGAATCGCAAGGGTTCCTTGAGACTCGTGACCCTCTTCGACTCAAGCAACTCATGACCATCTTCGACTCAAGCGATTCATTGGGTATCAATGGTCGCAATGGTCGCTTGAGTCTCATTAAATCGCAAGGGTCATTTGAGTTGCATGGATCGCTTGAGTCATTTGGGTCGCTTGAGTCGCATTGTTGTTTGAGTCCCATGAGTCAATTGAGTCGTAAGGGTCACTTGAGTCGGTAGAAGTCTAATGTATTCTTAATTGGTCATTTTGCAGGTGCCGCCAAAGCCGAAGTTTGTGTATGAATTCAAGCACATGGACAGAATGTCAAAGATCACCACCAAGTGTTATCCTCACGAGACAATACAGAAATTGAGAAGAATCTTAGATGAATATGAGTTGCATTACTTCGACAAGGAGTCACATTTTAGACATTTATTCCATTTCCAATGTGAGTCCAAATTGGCGAAGGTTCAAATGTCTATCCTACTAAATCACTCTATGATTATACGGGACAAGAAAGAGTTGTGGTTCATCTTAAACGGTGTTCCCATCCGGTACTCTATAGTGGAGCATGCACTAATTCCGAATTGAATTGCGGACCTATCCTAGAGGATGGAGTTCAAAAGGGGTGATACATTCAGGCTGAAGAATTTCGGTCGTGGAAAGGTGATCGCCGCACAATTCAGTGAAAAGCTTGTGATGCGAAGAATTCCAATGACCGAACGAGGTTGGCAACTTTAATGTTGTTGGCACAAGCTCTGGATTACAAACCTTCATCAGACAACTTTATCAGCCATGATCTCATTGACATGGTTGATGACTTGGAATTTTGTGAAGACTTTTCATGGGGGCTTTACACATTCGAGAAACTTGTGGATACTTATCATAACCACGATAGTGGGGAATCACCGAAACCAAAATGGCATTGTGGTGGTTTCATGATCCCACTAATGGTAAGTTGTATATATTATTCGAATAACTTGAATGTTTTTGTACTTTTTGCATTCTTATCATTTTGTTTTAATGTTTCATTTACATCCATTCGAAACCATCCTTATTTTGGGCAGAAAGGGATGGTATGTTGATGTTATGGATGCAAACTCAACATGGCCAAGGATGTGCAAGAAGAGGGTTAAATCCAATTTTAAACCAAAGTATGTAGACATGATAAGGCAGATCGCATATTCTAATGGAATATATTTTCGAAGAGGTTACTGTAGTGGTTGCTCTTGTCGAAGTTCCACCAAGTAAGTAATATTGAGTGAAAAGGGTCATTTGAGTTAATTTCCAGCGAGAGTCGGCATGGTCACAATGGTCGCATGGTTCACATGGGTCGTTTGGGTCGCAAGGGTCTCATAAGTCGCATGGGTCACATGGGTCACAAGGGTTGCATGGGTCACATATGTCCCATGGGTCTCACGAGTCGCATATGTCCCATGGGTTGCAAGGGGCTCATAAGCAGCACGGTCGCATGGGTCACATGGGTCATAGAGGTTGCATGGGTCACATATGTCCCATGGGTCGCAAGGGTCGCATATATCCCATGGATCACTAGGGTCGCATGGGTCGAAAGGGTCGCATGGGTCTTATATGTCCCACGGGTTGCATCAATGTAGAGACCGATAAGTCTAATGAAAGAAGTAATTTTTTATACAAATGATGTCATTGGTGTTCCTGAGGACCTTCTTGCCGAGGATACTCTAGTGGGTCCTGTTAAAGAGGTCGCTGCTGAGGAGGTTCCTGTCGATGATACTCCAGTGGTTTCTATCGAAGAGGTCGCCTCTGAAGAGGTTCTTGTCGAGTGTACTCCAGTGGGTTCTGTCAAATAGGTCACCGTTGAGGAGGTTCCTACTAAGGATACTCTAGTGGGTCCTGTTGAAGAGGTTGCCGCTGAGGAAGTTCTTGCTGATGATACTCCAGTGGGTCCTGACAAAGAGGTCGCCGCTGAGGAGGTTCCTGCTG
>CM071866.1:11209198-11236979 GCA_036759665.1 Gynandropsis gynandra
GTGCGGCTAGGGTAACTCGCGTGGTCTGCTGGCTGGGGTTATACGCCCGCTCGGGTGCTAGGTATGTGCCCGCTCGGGTACATGGCAACAGCTCGGGCATGTGCTTGCCCGAGTCGTGTGGTTTGTCCTGTCCAAAGCCCGTGGGTTCTGCCCGATCGTGTAAGGCTTGTACCCGACCGGGTGGAGGCTTCTCCATGCTCAATCTCGTCCCGTTTGTCCCGTGATGATCCCCGAAGTGCTCCTTAGCTCCGTGCATGCTCCTTTAGCTCCAAAATGGTCCAAATACGCGTAAAAACCTGTAAGAACATGAAAAGCACGAAAGCAAGTAAAACGGATACGGAATCATACGTAAAACATCACATATGTATCGAAAACGTCTCCTAAATCGTGCAAGAAATACGTATGAAAACGAGATGATCAGTGAATCCTATGCATGCAAAAGGCTGGACTAAGTCCCATAATATCCTCTAATGTATAATCTATGACATCCCTATACTTTCTAAGAGCTTATAACAATCATTCTTTTTGAGATTTGTCTAAGTTATCATTCACTATCACGGGATAAGTAGATTTGAGTCCAAGGAATTCGTACCTTAACCCTTGTGTTAAGGGGTTCAAATCCACTTTTGGTGCTTTGTCAACACTCCAGTCAGGTTTTGGATGTTCGGTGTGGCTGTTAGGCATCTCGGGAGTTGTTGAACTCACGATGCAAGCTGCTTGAGACGCGCTGGAAACTGTCTCGGATGTGCGGAGGTTTGCACACTGATTTATGACGTTTTCTTGACCTGAATTGATGTCCACTTGAGCTGTGCTTATGTGTTTGTGAGTTGAGCACTCCTCTTGATAAGGATTGCCCGAAATTTCACCTTTTTCTTGGGTTACGAATTGTTGTGCTCGGATCGCACAAAAATCTGCTCAGAATGCGTCTGGCTCGGTGTTCGGGATCTCCCTCGTCTTTCCTTCGCCTAGCAGCTTTGTGTAATGTTTCACTTTTTTAGGGTCTTTATATATGCCTTCTCCAGCTCCATATCAAGAGAATCCATGTTGCCGAACTCTTCAAGAACTTCCTCGGCTAGTTTCTCTAAGACGTTGATGTAGAACACCAAATCCATCATACAAGGCTGCTTGAGTGTGTCGTTCAGATTGAACTCCACTTCTTCATCTCAGAATTTAAGCATAAGTCTTTCTTCAGCACATTGTATGATCATCTTTGTCGTATTAAGAAACGGCCTACCGAGAATAATTTGGATTTTCTTGTCTTCTTCCATATCTAAGACGAAAAAATCAACCGTGACGAAGAACTTCCCAACTTGTAATGGCACGTCTTCCAGCATGCCGTCGGGTATTCTAATACTTCAATCAGCCATGGTGAGCATCATTCGTGTAGTTTAAAGATCCATCCTACCTCTAAGATACAATTTTTCATATAATGACAATGGTGGCACGCTGACGCTTGCTCCGACATCGATTAGTGCATGGTTAATTGCATAATCACCTATTTTACAAGGGATCATGAATATACCTAGATCAGACATCTTCTTGGGTAGGTTTGGCTGCAACATCGAATTAGTCACCATGATAGTTTATGTCTCCACATCTCGCTTATTTGCAAGTACGTCTTTAAGGAAATTAACGTATGAAAACATCTTCTTTAACGCTTCGTGGTATGGAATGGTGATGTGCATCTTCTTCAACATCTCATCAAACTTTGCAAATTGAATCTCATCGGTCTTCTTGCGTTGGCGTTGTGTAAATGACAAAGGAGGAGGCCTCGGTTCGGGTTTGACGTATTTCGACTCCTCTTTCTCTTTTTTATGCTCTTTGACGTTGCTTCCCTTGTCCACTATTGTACTAGAGGATTCTCCCTTTTCAAATGTCGATTAAGTGGGCTGATCCAGTGTCTTACCACTCCTTAAGTGAATGGAGTTGATTTGCTCACAAGGATTTGCTTCTGGCCTCCTCGATAGAACTCCTTGTGGTTGTGAGGAGTTCGCAGCGAGTTGTGCAAGTTGAGTATCCAAGATCTTTAGGTGCGTCTTCATCTCCACAACTTGTTTCTTTACATCGTCATGATCTTCTCTCATCCCTCTAAACTCGTTGTATTGATCTTTTTGTCCTTGTAAGATTTGAGCTAGCATAGACGTGATATCGGCGTTATATTTTTGTTGCGACGGAGGAGGCGTACGTGGCTGATAATTCTGGGTTTGGGGCTATGTCCTTGGCTGAAAATTCTGATTCCTTTGCATCACTTGTGGATAAAAGTTTCCTGATAGTTGTTGCGCGTTCAATGCACCGTCAGAATTATTGTAGGAGAAATTTTGGTGATTTCTCCATCCGAGATTGTACGTATTTCCCAAGGGCTGGTTGTTGCTAACTTAGTTTACTTCCTCATACCCTTAGACTCCTTGATCCTCTAATTGCTCTGAATATTGTGGATGACGTGATTCATATAGGAATTTTTAAATCCCAGCGACTTGATCCTTCATCTCGGCTAAACCGGCATATAGACCATGTGTGTCATTCACATGAGCTACCCATGTTAGAGTGTTGCGGCTGTATTCTCCAGCGGCGTTGCTACCCTCATCGGCCATACGATTTATCAAGTGTTTGATTTGTGGAAAAGTGAGGTTGCTCAAAGAACCTCCAGTTGCGGTTATGATCAGAATCCTCGTGTTATCCATGAGTTCTTGCAGAAAGTTGTGTATAAGATAACTATGATCCATGTCGTGATGTGGGCAAAGGCGTTGATAGCCTTTGATACGTTCCCATGCTTCGTATAAACTCTCAGTTGCTCCTTGGACGAACATATTGATTTATTCTTATCTAGCTGAGCTTTACTTTGAGCGAAGAACCGTGTCATGAACTTTTCCTCTAGTTGCCCCCACGATCGTATAGAGTTTACCGGTTGGGAATACAACCAGTCTTGCGCTTTATCCTTCACTAAGAATGGGAAGGCAACAAGCCTGACATCCTCATCTGAGACTCCTTCTGTGGTTTTGATAGTTCTTCAAAGCATCATGAAATCATTAAGATGCTGGTTCGGATCCTCGGCGGGTCTCCCTCTGATTGCTGCGTTACTAAGCATTTGGATGAATGCTGATTGCAATTCAACGCGAGCGTCCCTCCTAGTAATGCAAGAAAAGAGTTGCGTATGCTTAGGGACCGTGTATGATCTATAAGTTAACGCGGTTGAGATTTGTGGTGCAACTAGACATGATGCGTTTTGGTTGATACGTTTTGCCATCTGTTCGTCTTTGCTCTTGTCTGCAAGTTTTGGTTCTATTACTTATTTAGGCTCGCTGTCTAAAGTTGTTGGTGTGTCGTGTATCGGTTTACTTGCAATAGCTCTCGATTTCTTTCTCAAATCCCTGAGTTTTATCTATTTCTGGATCGTAAACTAGATCATCACTACCGACACTTCTCATGCACTAGTGATCTGCATAAGAAAAGACAAACACAAAGAAAATCATGTGAGTTCCGAAGAGTAAAAGAAATTGACTCAAGAAAAAGAAAACAAAACAAAAATCACAAAAAAACAAATAAGACTCTGGAAAGGACTATGTCCTAATCCAAAAGTATCCTAACTCTAAAGCCATAATAAATTCCCCGACAACGAAACAAAAAACTTGATGTGGTTAATCTCAAGTAATAATTACCTAGACTAACGTTTCCCGAGAATACAGATGGTATAGTACCAGGGTCTAACACAAGGAATTGATGCAACTCTAAAGCTAGTAAACTGATGAATAGGATGGTAAAACTCAATGAGTGTTTGGAATGAACATAAAACTAAACTAACTAATTAATGGTCTAATTTCAATTAACTAAATACGAAAGGTTTTGAGAGATGCACGATGATGCAATGAAGTTCTAACATGATCATTAGTCTTAGATATTATCACGAGTTCAGGGAATTCATGCTCTAATATAGGAACTAACTGGTGTAGACTTGTCCACTACCTAGCATGTGTACTACCATTTTTCCAATTGTGTAATCTCACCCACTAGACACATTAAGACCGCTATCCTAATTTCTAGATTCAATCAACCGATCTCGCGTAGATTCTAAATTGATTAAATCCTAAATCATGGCTAAGTTCCAAAATCTAATCCCCTGGAATAGATTCATTAGACTTTTACAATCATTAATTCAAGTGGCGTACAAGAACGAAAGCATTAAAAACAACCAATCATTCTGAAAATGATCAAATACCAAAATCATTCATTCAAGTGGCGTACAAGAACAAAAGCATTAAGAACCACCAAGCATTAAGAACAAGACTTCATTACATATCGACAAAGCTCTCTAACCTATGACTATGGATCTACTCGGACATGATCTTAGAAAACGAAATGCAAAGGAATCCTATATTCAACATAGATAAAGAACAAGATTACTCCCTATTCTAATGCTAATGTCTTCAACAACTCCTCTGTGATCTGGCTTCGTCGCCCCGTCCTTGTCCTCGTGTGCGTTCTACTCTCTCTCCTATGTTATGTTGCCTTTGAGTGTGTACGTTTTTGTTTGATTCCATTCCGAATGTAGCCTTCCTTTTCTCCCCTCTCTTCTCTTTCCTCTTCTCTTTTATTTCCTTTTCTCTTCTTTCCTCTTTGGCTGAGTGTTTTCCATTCTTCTCTCGTGAGTTTTCTTTTGTTTTCCATGGTTGAAGCTTTCCTTTTCTCGTGTTGCAATCAGCGTTTTTTCATGCCCGACCGGGCACAAGAGTGAGCTCGGTCGGGCACCTCATGCATTGGGTGAGCGCTCGGGCTTCATACACGCCCGGGCCGTGCTACACGTTCGGGAGTTTCGTCTGTTCCATGAGCTCGCTCGGGCTGGGGTGCTCCACGGTCGGGCTTTACTTGTTGTTTTCATGAGCCCGGTCAGGTTGGTAGTGTTGCACGATCGGGCACCTCATCTCTCTTGTGTGCCCGATCATGCATATGAGGTGACATCGGTCGGGCACTCCATCTTCCATATGTGCTCGATCGTGCAATGCTTTGTGCTCAGCCGTGCAGATTGGTAATGTAAGGCATTTGCTCGTGTTTGTGTTCGATGTCTTCATTTCCTGCAAATACATGAGAAACCGATGAAAGAGGACTAAGTGATACTTAATGCTCGGTATCATATTAAAGGCTAATATATGGCTTGAAGATGATGTAAGTTTTTTCAACTCTTAGTCACGAAAGTCACAGAGGTCATTTTGTCATCATATGTATTCATGTGTGTTAATTTTTTTGTAGCAATTAGATATGGCGTTGATCGGTTTATTTTTTTTAATTCCATATTGATTTGAGTTTTTATTGGTATGAAAATCGAAATTTGGTCAAATTGTACACGATTCGAGTAAAATCATACTAATTTCGGGTTAAAAATCGAACAAATCGATAATAATAGATTTTTTTAAATTTCGGTTTAATTTTATTGAATTTCATATTGATTCAAGTTTTAATGGTATGAAAATCAAACTATGGGTCAAATTATACACAATTCGAGTAAAAACCATATTAATTTCGGATTAAAAATAGAACAAACCGATAAGAATCGGTTTTTATTTAAATTTCGGTTTAATTTTGTTGAATTTCATATTTATTCGAGTTTTTAATGGTATGAAATCAAAATTGGGTCAAATTGTATACAATTCGAGTAAAAATCATACTAAATTCGGGTTAAAAATCGAACAAAACGATAAGAATCGAATTTTATTCAAATTTCGGTTTAATTTTGTAGAATTTCATATTGATTCGGACTGGATTTGGATTAAAAACAAAATTGGACCTAAATTGTGGTCAAAATTGAGTCTAAATCGGGTTAAGCTTGAGTCGAAACCAGATCAAATTTGGACCTAAATTCTAGACAAAATTGATCCTAAACCGGGTCAAAATTAGGTCTAAACCTCATCAAAATTGACCTTAAACCAGGTCACATTTGATATATTTAATGGAGTTTAAACGGAGGGGATATAGACAGAATTGCAAAAGATGTGAGGGAATAGGATGAGTGCGAAACATGAGGGGAATATATAAAATAGGTAAATATGAGGGGACATAGGAGTTTTACCCTAAATAATATCATATTTTTTATGGAGATAATTAATATGATAAAAAAATTAATTTTAAAAATCACAAAAATGACATGCACAACCAGAATCCACCATTTTATCATTTTTTATATATAAGATTTAAGTTTCAAATTATATAGATAACTTTTTAAATTTTATTAAATTCGTATATAAAAATATAAAATTTATATCAATTTTAAACTATTAATTAAAATAAAATTTAACGATTATTAAAATTTTAAATTTATTTATAACTTTAATTACGTATTATTGTGATATTTTTATTTTTAAAAAATATTTGTAAATATATATATATTCCCTAAAAAAATTATTAACTATTATAACTAATATTTTAATAATTGATTAAGTATAATAAATTAAAAAATATTTAAAATAATTTTTATGAAATATTATAATGTTAGATTTGCTAAATATATTGCCACATCATTGTCGACGTGACAACATTAGAATTCAACAAAACTAACTTTTTAATATATAAGATTTTTTAGAGTGACCACAAAATAAATGTGGTTCAATCTCAAATGACCTCCATCAAAAATCAATTTTCTAAAATGATCTGGTTTTACTAATTAATTTAATAAACTTTTATTTTTTTGGATAGAAGATATATTATTACTTATAATACCCTACTATACACAAATATTACAAAAAAAAAACTAGTTTGTCTTATATGAAAAGTTTTAAGGTGTGATTTAGGAGAAATTTTCGAAAATTCTCCAAATCCTAAATAACTGTCTCAAAATCTTGAAATTTCAACATGCTCATAGCTATGTTTTCACCAAATTTACATATGTTGTGGGACTATCATGCCACTCCGCGTTGTGCAATAACGTGGTACAACTTTAGAAGTGTACATTGTTCAACATACACGTTATACCACACTCTACATCATACATGTCGTACCACACATTGTACCAAACAAATCGACGGTACATTCATGGTCTTCCTTCACTAATACAAACTCCAAATGATGTCGTTGTGTTAAAGGCTCGACATATTTAGGAAACAGATATCACGTTTATCGCAACGATGCATTTAGAGTAGAATTCGTGTGATGAAAGAAAAATACAGATGTACCCGATACTTTGTACAATCACACACATTGTATATTACGTTTGATGTAAAAATTAACACAAATGTCATACATTACGAACATTATATTTATATATATTGTGGTACAACGTTGAACATTATACATATAAGTACTGCAACATTGTACCACACATTATACAATGTTGGACATAATTTGTACACATTTGATTGTTTCGACTTTATATTATTTCAAAATATAAGAAAAATTTCAACTTCATTAAAACTTTTTTAAATAAAACTAAAATATATGCATTAAAATATTAGGTATAGTATAGACCAAAATTCTACTTCCCGACATTTATGTACGACCACAAATTCGTAATAATTATTAATTTTTGTACCTCGTTCATATGAGAAGAGCGACGTTTGAGAAACCATCCCTGTAACGCTACAAGTTTTGAACTGCTGAGCTCTGGAGAGTTCGAATTAGGGTTTCTGGTTTGGTACCTCCCCCAATTCTTTGTGATTTCAAGTTCATTCACTGGAATTTCTGAGTAAAATGGATGCCGATCGTTGTCAGTTCAAGGTTCGGTTCTTCCTTTTCTCGTCATCTTCTCTTGTAACCGGTTCGCTAGATAGAATTTAGGTTTCCAGGAACCGGGCATCGTCTCATGAATCTTATTGAACTGTCGCTGGATCTGTTTCTGCGAGATTTCGAAGTAGAAAATCCCTGTCCGAAGCAATCTGCCAATCTCCCAGAAAGTAGGAATATGTTGTTCTGCTGTTTTTGAATATATATTTATAATCTCTTCGTTTGATATTTTTTAGCAAAATCTGAATGTTACGTTAATATCTTCCAAAAGGTTGGAAGCTGTAGTTTGCTGTTATGCTTGAATATAAATGTTCAATCCCTAGTTTTGTTGATACCGGGTTGAATTAGTATTGTACCAATCTCTCTTGAAATGTGTGAATTATAGCTTGTTGTTTGTTCTTGAAGTCTTCTTACCTTTAAATTCTGCAGCTAATTTTGGGATCTTCCTCAGTTGCTCGTCGTAAGATATTGGCAGACATGGGATATGAATTCACTCTTATGGTAATCTTTCGGTTTAATTATTCTTTTAAAAACTTTTGGTCTTTACAATTTGTTTCTGTGATGAATTTGATGCAATCTGGAGTTCCTCTACTTCTTTTTTCCTGCAGAGCGCTGATATAGATGAGAAGAGTATTCGAAAGGAGAAACCTGAAGAGTTAGTCATGGCTTTGGCTGAGGCAAAGGTACTTAGATAAATCAATGACAAATTTGTTATAAGCTGTTGTTATTTACAATAGGTTGTATTCTAGTCTAGATTTTCTTAACACAGTGTTTGAGTTCTAAATTTAGAGTTGATAATTGGATTTCTTTTTGTTTGCCTCCAGTCAAATAGAAGTTGTAAAATGACATGATGCTCTGCATAGTTTATGCTGCTGCTGTTTCCTTTAGGTTTTTGCAATTTTTGTTTTATCCTGCCTTCTTAATCTTGATAAAAAAAGAAAAAAAAAAGAAAAAAAGGAACATGTTGCTTCTGCTTTTCTTTATATATTTTAGTCTCATACTTTCCTGTGTTTTGCTAAACTGCATACAGGCTGATGCTATCGTGTCAAAACTGCAAACTGCCCAAGTCCAAGAGGAGGCACAACCTACAGTCTTGATCGCAGCTGATACAGTATGTTGTGTTCCGTTTCTAAAGAATGACACTCCAATTCTGAACCAATGGCAATACCACTGCATTCACTATTACCTGTTACCATTTTATGTTCCTGGGATTGGATGATATCACAGGAAATATATGTTCTTTCTTGCTCCACTTAGTCAAGCTCGACTGATAGACCCAAGGTCTATATTGCTTTAGTAGCTTAAAGGTCCGACTTCATTTTACTTTGAAAAATCAATAGGATTTCGAATTTGCTGTGTACAACTCCAGTATTAAATTTTTGTGCTCTCGGCTGTTGTTTTCTTTTTAGCATTTGCATCACAAAACCTGTTCTGAATTATATTCCCTGTCAATGTGCTTTTAAACTGTTTCACATATGCATGTGGCAAATTTTTCAGATTTTATTTCTGGCTTTCTTTTGCCGTTGATAGAAAAAGTTAAGGACCTTCATTATATACTAGCAAAAATTCTTTCCAGGCTGAAGCAATCACACAACGGATCCCTGATGATGACAACATTGAGGAGGCTGAATCCACATTACTCATCACCTGTGATCAAGTACTAGTCAATCTTTTTTTCATATTGTGCTCTATGCTTGTGATTACCGAGTTTCCAGCATCTGTACTATAATGTATTATTTCCTCAAGCTTGCTAGTCATGTTTGAGATAAAATACATGAACTGCTTTGTAGATTTGTTAATATAGCTTCACTGGTTTGCTGCTTAATCGTCATTAACTTATAGGAACTGATATGAATTAATAATAGGTCGGTCCAAATCCCAGGGCATATATGGTATTTGGTAATTTTGGATTGCCCTTTGAAGTTCCATTATCGTAGAGACGTTGGCCAAGCCAATGAATAATATGAATTTATTTATATTTGAATCTGATGAAGGTGGTGGTTTATGAAGATGTCATTAGGGAGAAACCATCAAGCGTTGAAGAAGCGCAGGAATACATCCGAGGTCCGGTCAAAACTTTTTACTTCATGACCTTTTTTGTTTTGCTTTTTCTCAAGACTTGGAGCATGACAAAAGGGAAAAAATGCAGGCTACTCCAACGGACATGCAGCAACTGTGAGTTCCGTGCTTGTAACAAACCTTAAAACAGGATTCAGGAAAGGCGGCGTGGATAGAGTGGAGGTAACATCAACTTCTTGGTTGTGTTAATAGTCTCATTTTGCAATTACAATTTGTGAATAAAAACACTCCTTGCAGATTTATTTCCACGAAATACCTGAGGAAGTTATTGAAAAACTGGTAAGAAAGTAGTCAAATTTGTTGCCAGTCAAAATCCTTTGTGCATATGGTTTTGGACTAAGTGCTTTCTTCATGACCAGATTGAAGAAGGCATGGTGCTTAAGGTTGCCGGTGCGCTTATAATTGAGCATCCTCTAATATTACCATATGTAAAGGAAGTGGTTGGTTTACTTATCCCTGCCTTTCGCATCTCACACATTGCGAATTGTTACCGCGAATATGATGGTTTCAAGTTAATATTTTGCCATTGCGGATAAACCTCTGTACAGTTTCACTCTCACCATCGAACCACCCCTTAGATGCATACTATAGATTAATACATTTGAAAAGCACATACTATCTTCTCTCTTCATCTGTTCTTTTCGATGGAGAAACTAATCGACGTCTGAATGTTGATTTATGACGTATCGTAAACAGGTCGGGACAACGGACAGTGTGATGGGTCTCCCGAAATCTCTAACAGAGAAACTCCTAATGGAAGCTTTGGGAGCTGAATAAGTTGCTCAACCGGTGGACCGCTCGTATAACATCGGAGTTGAACCTGCGCTCTAGCCATCATCAGGTATAAAAGAGTTTAGATTTTGGTGTTACCATTCTTGGCGTGAGTGTGGTTGTCGTTATTGACTTTTCCCTTTTACTCCATTGAAATTAACTTAACATACATGGAGTTCTAAGCACTTTCTTACAACATTCCGACCTTTAACATATAATGCTTTTTGAATTAAAAATAAAACATTTTCTATTGCCTTTTTTAGTTAAAAAATTATCAAGAAGCATTAGATGTTTATATATTCTCTTATTAATATCTCTCTTTTCTTTTTCTTAGATTCAAGTTAGATTAGAGTCTTACTTTTGAAGAGAGAGTGATGTTAATGAGAGTTCAAATTAAAAAAGAGATTTAATGAGTTCTAAGGTTCAGGAAATTCATCTTATTAAACAAGCAAACGGAAAAATGGTTTGATAACTCTTGAAATTAATAATCAATGCTTGGTTAAACCTTCCCTTCTTAGTGTAGCTGTATGGTAAAAGCCTATAAAGTTGGTTAAAAAATACGAAAAGTTAGCAAATAGGATTTTTTTCTTTTACTTGTTAAAATTTGTAATTGGTGTATGATTAATCTTAATAATTTATACAATTTTGAATAAAATGAAAACAGAGGGAAATTATTAATAAATAGTTTTAGAAGTGTTTTTCCTGTGAAGAACTATATCTTCCAAAATGTAAGCATTTATTTTTATATACAGTGCCATATTTTAAATTTACACTGAAATTGCATTTAACTTTGTATCAGAGCTTTACTCTTCTGACTTCTTCACGCTTCCGCCCATCTCACTGAAACAAAGGAATATATATATTATTAAGAAAAACAATAAGGCGATTATGATTAAATATTATTGCATTTATGGTTAAATATTATTATCTATGCAAACTAGAATTTTGCATGATTTATAATGTAATCTGCTAGATACTATTACGGTTTTTTAATGTTATTTTTTTAATTTAAATGATCTCATCTTGAAGAATATTACAAATTATTAACTCTAGTATTACGACTATTATACCTAAATTTGCATATCTTAAAATCGTTTTTATTATTCTATTTTTTACAGTTTTATTTCTTAAAGATTTTTAGTACCACTAAATATAACAACATTGTTCTGTAGTTTGTTGAACTTTAGGATTCTTTTTTTTTTAAAAAAATTATTCTTCATGATCGATGAAATTTTAAATTGTAATTTAAAAGTTTATATACACAATCAAAATAACCATATAATTATATATTAATAAAGACAAATTAATATCCTTAATCTATTAAATCTAAATTTATTAAAAATTAGAAAAGAAAAATCAAAATGAACACAATTTGTAGTTAGGTGAATTCAATTATATATATATATATATAAATATTAAATAACTATGTAATTGACTTGTGTTGGATAAAAGTTTTGTTTTAAACAAATTTAAAATGATAAATGAGGAAAGATCTAGTAACGAAGCACATAGATTTTAAAATGAAAAGTTTTAGTGGATTAGATTACGCATAGATTTTTTAATTTAATTCATGTAAAATATGGATAAAGTTGGATTAAAAAAAGATACAATCTCTTGCGAAAAAAAAATTTGATAAAATTGTTAATTCATTTTAACATGATTATTTTTTTTAAAAACATAACGTTTTATTAATTTAATTTTTTCTTGATTGAATCAAATAACACTCCACCGTATAATTTTAAAATCTAAAATATGGAATTTAAAAATTAAGAAAATTAGAAAAAAGAAAACAAAACGAAGAAAATTTTATTTACCTCATCTTTTGAGTCGCCCAATCGACCCACGTCTTGGTACCCTGAGCAATGTCTCCGACGCTGTTCTTGAAGCTCTCGGCGGCTGCCTCCGCTGCAAGGTTCATTTGATTCGCCGGAGGCTCATCTGCTATCACCGTCGGAGTCATAGATAACGCCATTATCACCATACATATTACCGCGCATATTTTCACTTTCTCCATTTTTATTTCTATAATTGGTATTAAAATGAATTACTATATCAAGATTTTTGTATTTAGTTTTGTGAGATGTAATTCTTTTGTATTGCACATAGGATGTAATATTTATAGTGGTATTAGAGCGAATGAATAGGCTAAAATAACGGGGGTTTATACATTCGCAATTAGTAAATTGCGAAATAATTTGTATGAAAAATAATAAAATGTTTTTTTAAAACAACCTTATGCCTTTTATTGTAAAAGAAATTGTTTCCAAATATCCAAATTCTTAAAAATAGTCAGAGATAACCCTCTAAAGAGAAAGAATATATTAATGAAAGCATATTTTATTGTCGCACCGGAAAATAAAAAAACGTAATCCGAGAGTATTGATTTAATCTATTAATTACTAAAAATAATATGTTTTATCATTATATAAGGATGATTTATGAAATTAATAGTTAATAACTAATTGATTTTGTAGGGAACGTAATATCCGATTTTCTCATTATATTGAATGGTTAAAGTGATGCCATAAACTTTTAGGCTAAGAGAGAGAAAAACGAATGGCCACGTCTAACTCATTAAAAGGCATCAGTGCGTATATAAAATTATTGGGGGAAAATTTGTTTTTTATAATATTTTTGTTATAAATATTAATATTAATCAATTTTTAATTTCAATTTTAAATAAAAATAATATACAATACATGTGATGTTATGGTGTTTTATACCTAACTGTATTATAGATCCGTTTCTATTTACAATATTGATCTAAACCTACAAGTAAACCCAATATAAGCTTTTTGATTTTGTTAATTCGAATGATACCAAAAAACAAGGAAGACCGTAGTAGATTTTTTTTTCATAAGAAGTGTATGAATTTTATAGTATATTCTGACAAATGTATTTGGATTTAATTCAATCTAAAAACTAATTCAAAAGTTTAAACTGTTTAAAACCATACAAATTCATATCCTAATCGATGTGGAGCAATACAATATAAAACTTTTTCTCAGATCCATAATCCATTCTCAAAACGTGTACACCATAAATGGAGGTCGAATATAAAAGTATACGCATTATTACGAAGCAAGCTTTGATGCCATTTATTACGAAGCAAACTTTGATGCCATGACAAATGGATTTGAGTATAACTCAACCTAACATGTAACTAAAAATATAGGTTGTTTAAAAAATTATATATTAGTTAAAAAGAACACGCCATGACGCCACAAACGTTAGTACATGAAACCTTTCAAGCGACTAGGGTTGATAATTGCATTACCAACGCTATCCTCGTATAGGTAACGAGAATTTGCATTACACGTGGTAATGCAGAGGTAACATCAGATGGCGTTACCCATGGAGACACGATTCTAACACCACCTTGACATGGTTATGTGTGTTGGAATCCCTAGAAAATTGCAAACATAAATGTAATAGAGCTTGAGATGGAATATTGAACACAATTCGAACGTGGATTCCGTTGGTATAGTCATTTTTTTTAAACAAATTAATAAAAATAAAATTTGTTATCATTAAAAAATTTTTCTACTCTTAAAATATCAATCTACAGTGGTGAAGAAGACGATGAGTTCGTTGCGGGTGCAGATCCGAGTGTAGACGTATTACCGATTCAAGATCGATGAGCTTTGCTTTGGACGTCATGAAATCTTTCCTATGCGACGTGATCTCTTCTCGTTGTGGGAAGATCTCTTCCCATTGCGACCCAAGCTCGACCTTTTGCTCGCCGATTTTGCGAAATTAGTCTCGCTACGCCGTACGAGGATCATGATCTCGTGCGTATTCATTGATGTCTTGTTGCCTGAAGTCCCGATAATATAAGACTTTAATGAGTCTACAAATGAATGTACGTCTCTTTTCGTTTAGCTGGATGATCTAAAAAATTGTTATTATTAGATGATTATTGGTTTAACACATAAAAACATAATATTTACATTCATGTATAGCTCGTCGAGCATGACCTAAATAGTCTTAGGAGATCTCGAGCCTTCGCTTTGACTCGGAAATTTCTTCTAGGATTGCGTTAACTCTTTCAACTGTTAAAAATATTTAGTTAGTAGTTTTTGCGAAATCAATAGTTTAAATTTCTCTTAGTCCTTGTTCTCAGTATGGTACTATATGATATGTATCCTTGCAAAATATTTAGTATAGGTATAAATTATAAAACTTGAGATGTATTATATCACACCTAAATGACACATCAGGTTTTTGGTACCGTTGTCGAGCAATTAGGCGATTTAGCTATTGATTTTATGAATCTAGGGCATTATTTTTATTTTCTTTATTTTTAGTCAGCTATGGACATTTCTTCTTGTCTCTCCCTTGTAGGTACCTAGTTTATGAACAAAATTATCTGGAGTTCTAGATTCATATCACCTGACCCAAAGGTTGCGAAAACCACTAGGAGAATTCGCAAGGAAGCAAAAGGACAACCAATGGCTAACAACGTTGAAAATAGGGTTTTAGAGGAGGAAAATTACAGGGTATACATTGCTCCTAAGCCCACCATACTCTTGTCTTGTATTCAACGATCGAATATGAATCATAGTTGAGTTGAACTTCAACCATGATTTCTATAGATGCTGAATCCAATTGCATTTTGTGGGAGATCAAATGAGGTTTTAAACCTTCACCCAACACGGTTCAAGATGTTGTGCTACTCACTCAAGAAAGTTCAAGGAGTGACAAATGATAATATGATGTTAATGGTCTTTCTGTTTTCTCTTATCAGCGAACATGTCCACATCACAAGACAAATTAGAAGTACCTCACTTCTTAATTCATTGAGGGACTCCGAGAGAACATCTGCACTTAGAGTAGTGTAGAAAGTAGATGTTCACTACACGACCTTCACTTCATTTAGATCAAAGAAAAAATCGAGAAAATGGAAAATGAGAGGAACACTCCAAGCGATCACGTAACGAGAGTTTCACCAAGAGAGTAGAAAAATGAAGTCTCAACCCAATGAGCTGAGCTTGCAGAGTTGAAGCATCGATGGACACCATGAAACAATGATCCTTATTATCCTTTTCAGATCTCTACGGGCTCCAAGACGATCCTTTGACAATGTATATAGTAAAGATCAATCCCTCTTTGAACGCGTACAATCCAGTTTGGAGAAATTAGCTATAATTCTCCTACAAGAAGACCACTAACACGTAGAACCCACCATTGATGAACATTCAGTCCCACATCTTCTAGAGACATCCCAAGGAATACAGTATCAAAACAGTCCACCACACTAGAATCTGACACCTTCGATGGCGTATCAGTAATATGAAGCAAACAACGAGATCAAGTCCATGTTTTATCACTCGTTGTAGGAACTAAATGTTGGGTTACTAAATCGGGTACGAAAACGTGTTTTACAATCCAGTTCGAAGATCTAGTCATGTTCGAGAATAGTTTTTTTTTTGTTTCAACGAGGAACAAAAATTAGGAACGATTCCAAATTACCTTTTACGTTGAATCTGATGATAATCGAAGGTTAGACTTGATTGTGCAAGTCCTCTACCGGTATCCGCGCCGAGATCGGGATCTGCTATCAACCTTTGGTGCGGATTCTGTAACGAACGAAAACTGTTTCGTTCTTTGTTTTTCTCTGATGGTTTTTAGGGTCTAGATTTGCGTGAAAGTGAAAACTATCCTGAAAAACTGTTTTTTTATCATATATATATTATTGAACTTTTCAATAATTACAGTTTGACCCTGTGACTATCTTAATATTACACAAGAGGCATTAAAATTTCAATCTCCCACTTGTCTTTATGTAATATCTCAAATAGTCGAAGTACATGTATCTCCATACATATACTTACTCGCACATCTAATGTACTAACACCAAAAGAGAACCAAGTACAATTATATTCTTTGGTGCTAGCGGATGAATATAATTGCATTCCACACTGATTGTCTAACAATTAAAAGCAGATATTGAGACACTCGTATGCGTGTGACCTTGTAGATTCATCACTAAACCGATAGCCAATTAGTCTTCACTAATTAACTAATTGAGGTTGGTATCTAACAACACTCCTCGACGACCGGATAGCGTGAAGTAACATCCTTACTCATTTGAGTCACAATCTTACCTAAAACGAACTAGGGTGAAGTTGAGGTTAGTATTTCCTTCCATCTTTACAGCTCCGGATGCATCCTAGGCATGGTCATAACTGTCACCCTTACAGATCATCAGCTATGTCTCATGTCAATCACAACTAACTGATGAATGAACCTAAGAAATACCTTTGTTCAGTCATGCAATGTACTCTGGCCAGGGATTCCTACAGTCATTGTGATTACTGACAACATAGAGCTTAAACTCTTACCAAGAGTTAACCGATCCCATCTTGATCAGACACCAACTATGCAAACATCTAATTATTTCCAATATCTATTCAACTAGTACTCTAAGATACTAGGTGTCTAGAATCAAAGAATAATAGATAGGATACTAGTTACTATGCCGATCTCAAGTCTAAGGAAAAACTAACAATCTCACTATATGGAGAAATCTTAACGACAGTTCATTGGTGATTTAATCATTAAGCATTTCTCCGTTTAGGTCAGTTCAATGATCACATCATAATGTGTATCACCCACATATGTGATTTAGTAAAAGAGATCTACTAATTCTATCAACATAGAAACTTATCACATATATGTTGTTCTTTTTAGATCACTGTAGTCCGGATAGTGATCCTATGAACACGAACGTTTCAGATTAAATCATACCAAAACCTTGACTCTCTTTATTATGATCTCTATCATAATGTCAAGTTTAGATTTAATCTTGGACTCTATTATACACATATGAAATTCATCAAATGAAAATAATGCCATATATTATTAAATAAAAACGATGTAAAAAAATTACACAGCTCGCTACTAGTCTACAAACTAATGTCAGCTCGTCATCTCTCTCAATCCGATCATCAGCTTATTCTTGTCAAACTCCTTTGACCCAAGCGCCTTCGTGAACGGATCTGCTGCGTTTTCCTTTGCATCCACCTTTTGGATTTGCACGTTCCCACACATAGTGATCTCTCGTATCACGTCATACTTCCGCAGAACATGTTTCAATTTCTGATGAGACCTTGGTTCCTTCGCCTGGGCAATAGCCCTGCTGTTATCACACAATAAATGAACTGTTTCCTTTATCGAAGGCACCACACCAAGTTCATCTATGAACTTTCTCATCTAAACCGCTTCTTTAGCTGCTTCACAAGCCGTTATGTATTCTACTTCAGTCATCGAATCAGCTATAGTAGCCTGCTTGAAACTTTTCCAACTTATTGCGCCTCAATTTAGACAACACACATAGCTTGAAATGGATCTACTATCATCCTTGTCTGTCAAGAAACTCGCATCAGTAAATCCTTCTAACTCCAAGTTAGAATTAGCATAAATGAGGAACTGGTCCTTAGTCCTTCTCAAGTACTTAGGGATGTTCTTAACAACCTTCTAGTGTTCCTCACCAGGATCTGGCTGATATCTACTCACTACACTTAGTGCGTAGGCTACGTCAGAACTAGTACATGTCATGGAATACATGATGGCTCCCATTGCGCTAGCGTAGGGAAGCCGAATCATGCGCTCTCTTTCCTCTGTGGTCTTAGGACAATCCTCTCTAGAAAAAGAAATTCTAGTGTCTATCGGTAGATAGCCCTTCTTGGAACTTTCCATGTTGTATCGTCTCAAGATACTGTCAATGTACTGAGATTGTGACAATCCAAGCAACCTCTTCGATCTATCCCTATAGATCTTAACTCCTAGAATATAGGCTGCTTCTCCTAGATCCTTCATGGAAAACTGATAAGACAACCATGACTTAGTCTCTTGCAACGCTGGAATGTAATTTATGTCATCTGCATAAAGCACAAGAAAGACAACAACACTCCCACTAAACTTCTTGTACACGCTAGGTTCTTCATCGCATCTAACAAAGTTGAACTTTTCAACTGCCTTGTTAAAGCGAATGTTCCAGCTTCGAGAAGCTTGCTTCAGTCCATAATTTGACCTTTGAAGCTTGCATATCATATGACTTTGAGTTGGCAACGTGAAACCCTCAGGTTGTGCCATGAAAACCTCTTCCTGGAGCTCTCCGTTAAGGAAAGCTGTTTTCACGTCCATTTGCTAAATCTCATAGTCATAGAATCCTGCTATCGCAAGCAAAATCCGAATAGATTTGAGCATTGCCACACAGGAGAACGTTTCTTCATAGTTAATCCCTTTTTGTTGACTATACCCCTTGGCAACTAGACGAGCTTTATAGGTCTCTACCTGCCCATCTACTCCAATCTTCCCCTTGTAAACCCATTTACCACCAATTGGTCTGGAAGTCTCTGAAGGATCAACCAAAGTCTATACTTCGTTGATCTTCATAGATTCCATTTCAGATTCCATGGCTTTCCACCATTTCTCAGAGTCTGGACCTTGTATAGCTTCTTGGAAAGTCAATGGATCGTCATCTCTATGACCGATCACATCCTCTTGCACCATCAGATTAAGTCTTTCAAGTTCACGTCGAGAACGTGTTGACCTTCTCAAAGAAGCCTGTGTAGCAGGTCCAACCTGCACTAGGATATCTTGTTGGACTTGTTCTTGAATAGGTTCTTAAACTAGTTTTTGAACTCGTTCATGAACGAGCACTGTCACTTCAACATTTGAAGATGAAGCCCCAGAGCCTAACAACTTATCACCCAACCAAGATCACTCGTTTGACATCTCTTGTCCCTGAGCTTGTGTTGGTACGTCAGGTTCTTGAACTTCGTCAAGAACTATTTCTCCACCATGAATTCATTCCTCAAGGAACTCCCTTTCAAGAAAGGTTACAGTTCTGGCCACAAACATTTTGTGCTTAAATGGATGGTAGAAATAATATCCCATAGTTTCCTCGGGATAACCTACGAATCTACACCAATCAGACCTAGCATCTAGCTCGTCTGGCTGAAGTCTCTTAACGAAGGCCGGACAACCCCAAACCTTGATGTGTCTCAGGCTAGGTTTCCGTCCCTTCCATATCTTATATGGAGTCTTAGACATTGCTTTAGTGGGAACCTTTTTAAAATGTACGCGACTGCTTCTAAAGCATAACCCCACAGGTTGATTGGAAGATCCGTGAATCCCATCATGGATCGGGCGAAATCCAATAAAGTCTGATTTCTCCTTTTGGACACACCATTATGCTGTGGTGTTCCATGAGAAATTCACCGAGATAAAATCTCATTTTGCCTTAGATAATCAACAAACTCATGACTACGATATTCACCATCCCGGTCTGATCTCAACACCTTGATACTATTTCTGGTTTGTTTCTCGAATTCACTACAGAATCTCTTGAACATTTCAAAAGATTCGGATTTGTGTTTCATCAAGAACACAAATTCATATCTCGACATATCATCAGTGAATGTGGTGAAATATGAATATCCACCCCTGGCTTGAACTCTCATAGGTCCACATACATCAGTATGTATGAGTCCTAGAAGATCTGTAGCTCTCTCCCCGATTCCACTAAACGAAGATTTGGTAATCTTACCAGTGAGACAAGACTCAAAAGTTGCATAAGATTCATAATGAAAATGACATAGAAGGCCATCTTTATGCAACCTGTTGATCCTCTTCTCACCGATATGACCAAGTCTACAATGCCAAAGATACGTATGTTTTTGGCGATCATCTATCTTTCTCTTTTGGCCCGAAACATGCATGTTAATTAATTCAACATCAACATTAGGTAAGATATAAATTCCTTGTTGTAAATAACCATTCACACATAAATCATCACTATGATAAATATAACAAATGTTATTACTGAAAACTGTTCGAAATCCACGTCTATCAAGCATAGAAATAGAAATTATGTTCGAAACAAACTTAGAAACATAGTAACAGTCTTCTAACAACAAAGTCTTGCCCATAGGCATTACAAGAGAAATCGATCCTACGGCTAGAGGAGCAACACTTGCGCCATTTCCAACCTTGAGACTGAATTCTCCCTTCCTGAACCTCCTACTGATCCTCAGCCCCTACAACATGTTGCAGATGTTAAAACTGCTACCGGTATCCAATATCTATCTAGATGAATCAATAGTAGTCAAGGAAACCATGAAAACATTTTCCATGGAAATCTTACCTTGTTTCTTGCTCTTGAGAGATTGTAGGTATTTCTTGCAGTTCCTCTTCCAATGTCCTTTCTTCTTGCAGAAGAAACACTCAGCATCTGATTGGTCGGTCTTGCCAGCAATGTCCATTGCCCTGGTCACACCAGTCTTAGGCACGCTTTGCCTAGTGCTGTGCCTCTTCTTGCCCTTCCTCTTCTGCTAAGAGGACTTCCCAACCATCAGAACAGATCCTGATCCTTTCTTCCCGATGGACATCTGCTTCTCATACTCAGTGACCATGTTGTGCATCTCATGCAACTCGACATCCAGCTTGTTCATGTTGTAGTTGACCATGAACGAGGAGAAGGATTCCGTAAGTGAATGCAGGATCATCTCCTGCTGCATCTCCTTGCAGAGGCTGCACCCTACCATCTCAAGCTGTTCTATCAGACTAATCATCCATAGAACATGGGGTCCCACAGGAGAGCCCTCACTCAGAGCGGACTTGAACAAAATCCTCGACAACTTGGACCTTGCCGTGCGACTCTGTTCACCGAAAATTTTCTTACGATGCTCCATGATCTGCTTGGCATCCATATGCTCATACTGCTTGTGAAGTTTGCCACTCATTGACGCCAAAATGAGGCACTTCACAATCATGCACTTCTCCTCATACTTAGTGAAGTCACTGAAAGCTCATCATTTGCTGGATCTGGCATTGGAGGAGCTGGTTTGTCGAGCACATCGATTAGCTTCTCACGAGTCAGCACCAGACGCAAGTTGCGTTGCCATTCATCGAAGTTTTCACCAACCAGCTTGTTGGTCTCGAGAATTGGACGCAAGTTGAATTGAGACATTCTCAAGAGATCTGAAAAACAAAGGAAAAATTAAACATCAGAGAGTTAGACATCGTAAATATCATAAAGACATGGACTTCATCTAAATGATATGCTCGCTAATCAATGCTACAATAACATCAAAAATCTTATTTCTCATTAGCATTAATCTATAACTATATGCCCGAACCCCTTCGTATTCAAGACGCTTCCCAAACATATAAAATAGATTCTTTACAAATTTTATCCCCATAAAATTCGTAGTGAATTAGAATGCAGCTCTAATCACATAGTCACCTGGTACTCAGGTTGTTCCTATTGATACATTTGAGTTCATCTTTCACTCATGGTCGGATAACAATTAAGTTCATATCCCCCGGGTAGTCCGGATGTTTACAAGAACTAATTGTTCCTTTCCACAAGTGATCTAATGTCATAGACGTATGAATCAAATCCTTGAACTACATGCCTCCTGATAGTCAGGCCGTACCATGTAAACAAGAGCCCACTCATACATCTAGGACGAAGGAAAAGCCTAAAGATAAAAAATTTATCATTCCAGAACTCAATAATTAATATTTTTGGAACTACATGGCCCACGCGTGCTGTCAAATTAGCGCACACGGGTTACGTTTTCTAGAAATTCTCGCACGAGCGAACTTACTACGCACATCCGCTCGGGCTCGTGGGATGCGGTTGCTCGGGCTCGCATGGAGCGTCCGCTCGGGCTGGCAGAGAGGAGCCCGCTCAGGCAGGCTGGAGATGCCCGCTTGGGCTAGAGGGACGAGCCCGCTCGGGCTAGCGGGACGAGCCCGCTTGAGCTAGGGTTTCTGAAACCCTCGTGCCGCCGCCCTAAACATCACCCAGCCGGGCTCGAACAGATCGCTTGCTCGGGCTCGAGCTTGGTTTAGAATTTTCCACAGCACCGTTCCTGGTCTTGTTGCCCGCTTGGGCTCGCGGAAGCGCCCGCTCGGGCGTAGGCTCGGGCTGGGATTTTCACCCCTCGCGCTGCGCCGCTGCCCGTTCTTCCTCACCGTTCGCACATCCTTCCTCGCCCGCTCTTGGTTTCCGGTTCGCCTGCACAGGTTTCCGTCTGACGTCGGGCGCTTGTTTGCGTCGGGCACTTGCGCACTGCTTGCTCGCGATCGCATCGCTTACACAGTTGTCGCACATATCGTCACCCATTCGCCCGTTGTTGGAGTGCCTCCACCGGCACCCTCCCTTCGCTTGCGACTGGCAACCCTCGCATGGTCCGCTAGGGTTTTGACTGCTGCCCTTGAGTCGTTTTGCGGCCGTGCGCCGTTGAGGCGTCCACGCGTTCGTTCGCATGCGCGCGCGCGGTTCGTGCCGCCTAGGTATTTTCGGTCCGATTCTCATCCAAAAATAAAAAAACTAATCTTGAACAGATGACCAGACGCTCTGATACCACTGTTGGGTTGCTAAATGGGGTGCGCAAGCGTGTTTTACAGTCCAGTTTGAAGATCTAGTCATGTTCGAGAATTTTTTTATTGGTTTCAACGAAGAACAAAAATTAGGAACGATTCAATATAACCTTTTACGTTTAATGTGATGATAATCGAACGTTAGACTTGATTGTGCAAGTCCTCTACCAGTATCCACGCCGAGATCGGGATCTGCTATCAACTTTTGGTGCAGATTTTGTAACGAACGAAAACTGTTTCGTTCTTCGTTTTTCTCTGATGGTTTCTAGGGTTTAGATTTGCGTGAAAGTGAAAAATATCCTGAAAAACTATTTTTCGTCATATATATTATTGAACTTTTCAATAATTACACTTTGACCCTGTGACTATCTTAATATTACACTAGAGACATCAAACTTTCACTAAAATCGCATAATGCAGCACAACACGAGATGAAGGTTGAACGTGAGGAACTAATGCAAATGACGAAACAAAAAAGGGAGGGAATCTACATGGGTTATTAGGAAGGAGATGGTGTCACTAAATTCAGAATGCAACACCATCATCAAACACGATATGCCCCTAAACATGCACACCCAAGTAGGTTCTTTATCCCATGTAAATTGGGAAATTTTTTTATTGGATCACGCTCTTTATGATTTGGATGCTAGCACATGTTTTTTCCACTATTAATATTCAAGAAACTCAATTTTGGAGAGCTCAAACCAATGAGGATTGCACTATAGTTGGTGGGTCATTCGGTCAAGTATTCGTTAGGCATCCTTGTAGACTTGCCCTTGAAGATCAGAGAGTACTATGTGCTGGAGGATTTCGTAGTACTAGATATAGACGAGGATGCAAGAGTATTCATCCTCCTTGGGTGGTCATTTCTTAATACTGTAGATGCCAATGACCATGCGAGAGAAAAAAGATTGATGACAAGTATCAGCGGTGAAATCGAAGAATTGAACCTATACCAAAACTTTAGACAAGCCTTAATGATGGATTCCATATGTTTCATCAACATCTTGGAGGCTATTGTGGAAGACATGATTGACGAGATAAAAGATGTAGAACCTTATGAGACGATCCTCTTGTCTTCAAACGAGGGCATATATTCGGACCACATTGAGGTGGATACATTCAAACAACGAATGCTCAAAAACATAGAATAAGCAAGTAATTTGGCGAACTGCTCGGTCGAGCACTATCTTTGCTTTTGTCAAGAAAATTCAAAAGGAGCTGCAAACCCTATTTGCTCGATCACTATGAATCTTAGCGTAGTTTAAGCAATTGATAATATTCTTTGCGGGACTGATGGACGCTAGCACTCTAGCCGAGCGAATCTTTTAGATACCTATACTCACCAAGTTCAGATGGGGGAGGATTCATTCCCTTTGAAGCCATGCATCCAATGATTTGGAGGTCAATACTGCATCATAGGCATCTCCAAAAGAAAGGAAAAGTGCACAGTCGGCTTGGAGCATAAACATAGGCTAAAACCGACCATGAATGAGGTAGTGAAAAATGATTTCTTAAAATAGTTTGATGCGTGTATTATATACCTGATACGTGATAGTTCATGGTTTAGCCTATCCAAATTTTGCATAAAAGGGTAGGGATTATGGTAGTTCCTAAATAAAAAATGAATTAATTCCAATGAAAACAATAACATATTGGAGAATGAGTAATACTACTTGAAATTGAACTCAAACACTAGAAAATATAATTTTTCGTTTCCATTCATTATCCAAATGTTTGAACGTCTTGCATTTTATTCTCGTTTTTTTCTTAGACGACTATTTGAGATTATTTCCAATCTTGATACATCTGAACAACCAAGAGAAAATGACATTCACATGTCCTTTTGGCATTTTTGCCTATCCTCGGATGCCATTTCACCTCTATAATCCACCTTCAACCTCTCACCGGTGCATGATGTCCATCTTCTTGGAAAATATAGAGAATGTTATGGAGGTCTTGATGGATGAAGTTTTTGGTCCATGGAACCTCCTTTGATCCGTGTCTAACAAAACTTTATAAAGTTTTAGACATATTCCAACATGCCAATCTCATGCTAAATTGGAAGAAATTTCACTTTATGGTACAAGAAAGGATAACACTTTGATGCTAGATATATGCCAAGGCATAGAGGTCGATAAAACAAAGATCGAGGATATTGAGAAGTTACTACCTCTGAATATATGCTGGACACATTGTGGATAGTCCTCTTGGTTGGAAAATCTTTTGGATAATGGTCACGAACTTGACGTTTCAAACTCGTATTGTCATGGTTATGAGTAGAAATTTCATTGGTACATCGTGTTATTGGCTTTGACATCTCGAGTTTTGGCTCGATCTTGCTGTTACTATATGATCTCTTGTGCTCTTGAGTTGGGTTTCCTCTACATTTTAGTTGCTTCTCAATCTCAGTGGCCAGGTGAAAAAGATCCTCATCTCCACTCATTGATGAGTTTCGATGTAGTTTTTAATGTTGGGATTAAGATCCCTTATAAAACAATCTATGATCTCATCGTGATCCTCATCAATATTAACACATATCATTAGGAAATCCATCTTCTTGTAGAAGTCTTCCACGTTCCTATTATCCTGTATCAATTGCTTTAGACATTGATTGATCTCTCGATGATATTGGGAAGGTTCAAATCAATGCCTCAAGGTTATAAGAATCTTTTCCCAATTGACGATTGCATAGTCACGCTAGTGTCAATTTCACTTTCTTCAGTTTGGAGTATTGACAACAACAAAAAACATCTCTATCTTTTTCCCCATTCACAATAATTTTTCACATCGCTTCGGCCAATGAACATAGAAATTTTCATGTTCATGCTACTAATTTCATCATCAATCATATCCCTTGTTCATTGTTAGTGTCACATGGAACAAACATATTCCTCATCCTGAACCTCAACATACTCAATCTAATCCATGTATCGAGAGTAAGGATTACAAGCTGCATTTTTCCCTTCGGTAGTGGTTCTTGGTGATCCCCACGTGCTGCACCTTCCAATCGATGACGTTGTTTGTTGAGAGTAATGAGTTATTCTCGCATAATTCAACAAAATTCATCCACTATCAATTGAGATTGTGTCACCAAGTGAGTTTGTCCTTCACCCTACGGTAGTTGGTCACAATTTTTTTGTTGAACTAGACATAAAAACGATAGCTACAAAATAGAAAATTTAAAAAAAAGGAAAGATATTGAATGATAGATGAACAAAGTTAATGATATCCCGAAAGGTGTTTTGCTTAATTTTCAATCCTTCGCTGTTTTCCTTGGATTATCCCATATTCTGAGTTATCCTTCATTGTGTTGTTCCCAAAACCTAGGAAAATCGAAATAGCGAAAATCTTGGGTCATCTCAATGGGTTCTGAAAATTCGTTCTAGTTTAAAACATAAGAAAAAAAATTCAATGTCAGTTCATAACAAGTTTAAACTAAATCTTGACACTAGAATTCTATACAGTTAGTTTCTAAAACATTAAAACTACACAAAGATCTTCGGGTTGAAAAAACCACCTTCTATAATCCCCTGTTTGCATGATTGGCGTATTACTTTATTGCAACACATTAGTACACACAACTTATGCACCGATGATGGTAAAGGAGATATCTGTAATGGTGTTAATGGATTAAATCAATACACAAATTTCAAATGATGAAAACTATCTAGCACTATGATCCGCCTTGTTGTATGCAAACTCGACATGTGGTAGACACTCTTATCATGTTTTAAGGTTATTCTTAAGTAATGCACGTCACAAGGTCGACAAGGTCATATTGACCATTTCCGTTTGACTATCGGTTTACGAGAAACAAGTAGTTGAAAACAAGAGTTTTGTCCTAAATTAGCCTAAAATATTTTCCAAAAGTAACTAAGGAAATTAACATCTCTATCCCAACTATAGTAGTAGGCATTCCATACAAACGTATAATATCCCAAAAGAATAATGCAACCACATGTGATTCATCATCGGTCTTATGAAATGAAATGAAATGAGCCATATTCGAAAACCAATAAACTAAGACAAATTTCGAGTCATGTTCTCATTTAGACCAAGGAAGACCTAACACAAAGTCCATGGAAATATCAGTCTACCGTGTACAAGGAATGTGTAAATGAGAGTACATGCTATGTGGTTGCAACTGGGATTTGGCCTTTTTATAAATCACACACCTTCCACAAATGCGTTTGACATCTCTCCTCAAGTGAGACCAATAGAAGTGTTCTTACAAAACGAACCATTTTTGGCCACTCTAGTGAGTCCCATTAGTCCTCCCTCATGTGCATCATAAACAAAAAAATCTCTGATGGAACACATGAGTACACACAACTTATTCTCATGTCATAGACTTGAAAATACTTACATTTCCCAATTTTCTCACACGAATTGAATATATCACAAAATTTATGATCCATCTTATAGATGTCTTTGTAAGAATATGTAGATTAATTTAGAGAGATTAAGAGTTTATTGTAGAGTGAAGAGAGATTGAAAGAGTTTGGAGATTAAGAACAAGGAACAAACATTTTTCATTCCATTATATCATAGTGTTACATGAGTGTGTTCTTTAAATAGAACAACCAAGAGAATAATTACAAAGACAATTAAGATGATCTAGTACAACTAATAAATGCAAAAGGGACTTGTCTTCAACGACTATCAAGGGAGAAAGGGACATCTCCATGTTGCTTATTCTTAAGTTGTACATGTGACTTTCCTTTACCCAAAATAGCAACTCCCTTATGTAACTACCAATGAACATCTTCCTTTTCTTCTTATAGAAGTGGTGCTAATTATATGAAGTAGTATTAAGAATTAATTC
>CM071866.1:11237243-11261108 GCA_036759665.1 Gynandropsis gynandra
ATCGCTTTGGTGAAGATGTCGGCCAATTGGTCTTCACTTCTTGTATAACATGGTATAACTACTCCTTGTTCTATCATTTGTCTAAGCTTATGGCAATCAACCTCAATGTGCTTTGTCCTCTCATGAAACACCGAATTAGATGCAATGTGGATTGCGGCTTGATTGTCACAATGCATAGTCATCGGTGATGATGTCTTTATGCCCAAGTCCGTGAGAATATTTTTGATCCACACTAGCTCATTGGTTAATTTCCTCATTGCCCTATACTCGGCTTCGACACTTAAACATGATACCACCTTTTACTTCTTACTCTTCCAAGTGACTAAATTCCCCCTAGGAATGTGCAATATCCCGTAGTTGATCTTCTATCCACTCGATCACCGGCCCAATCCGCATCACAATATCCTAAAATCTCGGTGTTCTTGTTGCATCCCATCCACATTCCTTGATCCGTGGTTCCACTAAGGTAGCTTAGAATCCGTTCTACCATTTTCCAATGGTGAACCTTGGGAGCTTGCATTTGTTGACTCACTTGGTTCACCGCAAAACATATGTCCGGCCTAGTGATAGTGAGGTAGATAAGCTTTCCAACCATTCTCCTATAGAGTTTTGTGTCTTCAAATGGCTCATTTTCTATCTCCCCCTCACGCATGACCTTGACCTTGTATTCAAGGGGTGTTCTCGCAATTCTTCCTCCTAGCTTACCTATCTCATTTAACATATCAAGGTTGTACTTTCTTTGGGATAGAAATAGCCCTTCCTTGGAACGACATATCTCTATTCCTAGAAAGTACTTTAGTTCACCTAAATCCTTAATATAAAAAATGGTTTTAAGATATACCTTAGTGGCTTCTATCCCTTCCTTGTCACTTCCCGTAATGATGATATCGTCAACATATACTAGCACCACAATGATCCCACTAGGACTAAGCAATGTAAATAACGTGTGATCGGCTTCGGATTTCCTAAATCCTCTTCCATTGAGTGTAGTGCTTAGCTTGTGATACCAAGCCCTTGGTGATTGTTTAAGACCATAGATTGCCTTTCTTAGTCATAAAACATTTCCGGGCTTTCCTATATGCTCCAAACCGGGTGGTGGATACATGTAAACCTCATCTTCAAGTTCTCCTTGTAAGAATGCATTCCTGACATCCATTTGCCAAAGATCCCACTCTAGGTTCACGGCAAGTGAGAGGACAATGCGAATAGTATGAAGCTTAGCCACCGGTGCAAATGTGTCTATATAATCTTCTCCATACACTCGAGGGAATCCTCTAGCTACTAGCCTTGCTTTATGCCTTTCAATTGATCCATCACTCTTGTACTTGATTGTAAATACCCATTTGCTAGACACGGCCTTCTTCCCTTTTGGTAACTTGGATTCAAACCATGTTCATTTACTTCCATGGCATTGTGCTCATTTCCAACCGCATCTCTCCATAATTTGTGTTCCTTAGCCTCTTCATATGTCGTTGGTATATATGCCTCATCTAGATTTGCCATGAAGACTTGGTGTTCTAGGGGATATACGACCAAAGAACATGTCGCTTGAATTGGATGAGCCACCGCTTCAAAATTGTAATAAACTCTTGATGGATCCCTCCAATTTGATGGATCCCTCCTAATCCTTGTGCTTCTCCTTAGTTCTTATACCTCCTCTTGTGGTTCAACTCTCGGTTCTTCTTGTACTTCTTGTACTTCAATCCCATTTACATTCATTTCTCCTTCTTGTTCTTCACGGCTTTGAGCAATTTCTTGATCATGAGCTTGCAATTCTTCTTCTTGAGGATATACATCTCCTCCTTGAATATATACATTAGCCTCGGGCTGACCTTGATATCCATCATTTCCCCCTTCATGATCAACGACATTGCTCTCTTGTTCTATTTGTGTTCTCCCTTCATCCAATCCGGTTTTCTTTGGGAATTCAAACGTGTTTATTCCAAGCGTCTCCAAGATCTTTTTGAGATTCATGGATCTATCCGAAGGTGAACTTGATAAGTCTAAAGGTGAACTTGTTAAGTCTTTAAGGCTCTCCCAATTTTTCTCATCATAGTACCCTTTAGACTCTATGAATTTGACATCTCTTGATACTATCACTTTCTTTGTCTCCGGGACATAACATTTATAGCCTTTTTGCGTTGTTGAATATCCAATAAAGATTGCCTTGATGATCTTTGCTTCAAGCTTGTTTCTTTGTTCTCCTGGTACTAATACAAAACAAACACATCCAAATACTCGTAAGTGATTAACAAATGGTTTGGTTTTGTTGAGTACCTCAAATGGGGATATTTCTTGTAGGATTTTGGTAGGAAGTCAATTAATTAGATAACATGCCGTTACGACCGCATCACCCCAAAATCTTTTAGGCGTGTTGGTGTGGAACATCATTGATCTAGCCACTTCCATCAAGTGTCTATTTTTCCTTCCGACCACTCCATTTTGTTGTGGAGTATATGGACAACTTGTTTGACGGATAATGCCATGCTTGGATAAGTGCGCCTTGAAGTTGTTACTTGTATATTCTCCTCCATTGTCGGATCCAACAATTTTAATCTTGGCATTGTATTGGTTAGTTATATAATTTTGAAAATTTATAAAGGCTTCTAACACCCTATCTTTCGATTGCAATAGAGTAATCCAAGTATATTTTGATTTTTCATCAATGAATGTGACAAATCCGAATGAATCAAATCAAATCATTTATAATAAATTGTGAGAGACTTAGGAAAAACGGTTCTACAATGTTTACCGAGAATACAAGCCTCACATTCATGATTTTTAAACGAGATACTAAGAATTACTAATTCTAAGGCACGAGAATGAGGGTGTCCTAATCTAACATGCCATAACACATCATTATTTAGAACAACAAAAGACTTAAACTCATTAGAACTATCGGACAATGATTTGGCATCTTCAAGCATATATAAGTCATCCTTGATTATTCCTTTGTCAAACACCTTGCTCGACTTAATATCCTGAAAATGAACCTCATTAGGACTAAAAATTACATTGCAATTCAAGTCTTTAGTTGTTCTTTTGATCGATAATAATTTTGAAGTAAAACTAGGCAAGTATAGAGCTTTAGATTCTTTATCAAATAATTTAAGTGTTCCTTCTCCTTTAATGGGAACACCATAACCATTAGCTACTATAACATTCCCTATGGCCGGTTTAATATCACTTATAAGGCTAGAATCACTAATCATATGGTGTGATGCACCCGGATCTATAATTAGTGGTTTAAGCTTATTTGATGATAAAAAAGATTTACCGATTGTTTTACCATTATTTGCGGTTAAAGCCTTGATTAATGCCTCAAGATCTGACTTCTTGACCATCTCAGCTTGTGCACTAAGCATTGACGCAGCCATGGCTTTGAGTTCTTCACCGGCAGTTTGAGAGGAAGAAGCACCAGCTTGTTCTTGCGGTTTAATTGTGTAGTTTCCCTTCTGATTTTTGAAGTTGGTTCCTCTTGGAGGTCTAAGGTGTGGATGGAGTATCCAGCATCCATCTTTAGTGTGGCCTTACTTCTTACAATATTCACACCTCTTGTATCATTGTTTGTTACCATAGCCCCCATTGCTGGCTCGATAATGCCCTTTGTTTTTAAGCTGGACAGTTTCTTCTTTTCCTCCAAATAAACCAAGAGACCCTTCTTCCTTTTGAATTTGAGAACATACTTCTTCAAGGCTAGGTAGAGTATCAGCCCTAAGAATATGTTTGATCAAATCCTTATAAGCTGATCCGAGTGTTAAGAGCAAGCTAAACACTTTGTCTTGCTCTTTTCTTTCATTTAACACCTTGATGTCCACGGTGCTTGGCCTCAACATGTCCAGCTCTGCCCAAAGTGATCTAAATTTTTCAAAGTGTTGGTTGAATGTTGTACCTTCTTGGCTGAGATCATTGATGGCTCTTTTCACTTCAAATATTCGGCTAATGTTTGAAACATTACCGAAAACTTGCTTGAGAATATCCCACAATTCCTTTGCATTTTCGCAATAGGAATAAGCTTCAAGAATTGATGCATCAAGTGAGCTTTGGAGAAATGATAGCACCATTTGATTTTCTTGACTCCATTTCTTTGAGTCCACCGTAATTATTTCTTTGCCACTTTCTTCTTGAATGGTGATCTTTGGAGCTTCACTTTCTTCAACATGTTTCCAAAGACCCCTTCCTCCTAAGGCTGATTTTATCAACCTTGACCACAACAAGTAGTTTGTCCCTTTGAGAATCACTGGAACCACAGTCGTCCATAGCGTTTTAGAAGAGTTTGAGCCAAAGCTCTGATGCCATGTAAGAATATGTAGATTAATTTAGAGAGATTAAGAGTTTATTGTAGAGTGAAGAGAGATTGAAAGAGTTTGGAGATTAAGAACAAGGAACAAACATTCTTCATTCCATTAAAACTTAGTGTTACATGAGTGTGTTCTTTAAATAGAACAACCAAGAGAATAAGTACAAAGATAAGTAAGATGACCTAGTACAACTAATAAATGCAAAAGAGACTTGTCTTCAACGGCTATCAAGGGAGAAAGGGACATCTCCATGTTGCTTATTCTTAAGTTTTACATGTGACTTTCCTTTACCCAAAATAGCAACTCCCTCATGTAACTACCAACGACCATCTTCCTTTTCTTCTTATACAAATGGTGCTAATTATATGAAGTAGTATTAAGAATCAATTCTATCCTTACATAATTAATCACATAAGTAGAATTAAATCTCAATAGTCTTTAATATTCTCGAGGTCGATCAACCTTGCATCCACAAGTAATGTTGTGACATGTGAAGCACCTACACCAAAACGTATAGTGCCTTATCATATGCGAGGTAGCTTAACTGATCTCCATTAAACTTATAACTCAAGTACGAGATGGATTTGTGCTCTTGCATCAACGCTGATCCGGTTCCTACACCTGATATATCCGGTTTAATCTAAAATATTTCAATTAAGTCAATTAACAATAATAGAGGAGGTTGTATTAGTTTATCTTTTAGAGTTTGGAAGATCTTTTGTGGAGCTTCACCCCAAATGGAATCTAACGTTTTTTTGTTGATTACCTCGTTCAAGGGCGCAACCAAGGTACATATTTTTTTTTTTACAAAGCATCGGTAGAAACTGGCCAATTTGTGAAAGCTTTGGACCTCCCCAACCATCTTAGGGCTTGGTCAATTGTGTATGCCTTGGATCATTTCTTCACCGATGTGTATTTCCATTTACTTACCAAAAATACTAAAAAAATAAGTTTCTGAATAAAAAAAATATATTTCACAATATTAGCATACATCTTTTCACATCTCAACAAGTCTAGAACCGATCTCAATTGCCCTACATATTCTTCTAAGGTTTTTTTTGAACACTTGTGATCTAGTGTTGATAAATCATTGAATATTAACATTCTCTCCAAGAGTTCGGTAGCTAAAAATTAAGAATGATCAATGTAAAGACTCTCTCAATTAGATAAAACTTAATTTAAAAGTCATACAATTGATCCTTATTTATAAGAACCAAACCATAAAGGAAAATCAAATAAAATAAGTCAACTAAGCAAAACATGGTAAAAATAATTGGTTGAGCAATGTAACCATTCAGTCAATTGCCACATAATGTTGTAACCCTAAAATATAAAAAAATATAGCACGTTCAGTTGAGTAACTCCACTACTTATTCTTAGTCGAGCTATGTCTCGAGTCGTGTGGTCAAATTCTTCAAATAATCTTTTTACTTATTAGGTTTACTCGGGTTGAGTACATTGTCGGTCAGGTTGAGCGACCAATGATTTCATATGTATATTGGTCAAGAGAGTTTACTCGGGCCAAATGACTCACTACTCAAGCAACACATCTTTAGATCCTCCTGCTTCTTGCTCCTCTCAACCCCCTCTCCTTTTTTATTGTTCTTTCGGTCTTGTCTTGACATTTTTGATTGCTTAGTCTCACTGTTGGCCATCCTTTCGTATCCATGTTAATGAATTATTTCCTAACCTCTTTCACTCTTGCCTTCGTAATATGTTCTTGTGTGATGTTGTTGTGGAACCACGATCTCGTCCTCATCAAAGTCGAAAGCCAAGAAGACAACTCCACCAAAATCAAAAGAAGAAAAATTATAACCCACAATGTGTTTCTTCTTGAGTGCATTTATTGATATATTTTTTATTTATACTAAACAAAAGAATTGGAGATTATCTGATGAGTATGATACTTTGCCCACGACACCGAGAACACAAAGATCGACCACCAGAGCTAAAGTTAAGAGGACGCAAAACATGTTCATTTGATTGGGAGTGGATGAACTTGCTAAGGCACCAAAAGTGCATCAAGAAACATCAAGCGAAGCTTATATGATGAGCCTACAAGTGGACGAGGTCGAGAGGAGCTAGAAGCTAGGAAAGTTAGAGGCGCTCGACCCTATAAAATTATGCTTGACCTAAGCGAACCCGCTGGACAAGAGAGGGTCGATGCGCTTGGCCCGTGCAGACGTCCACTCGGCCCGAGTGAATCCTTTGGACCAATGGAGCATGAAGAAGGTTTGAATGATCGGACCGAGCACTGTAGGACTCGAGTAAAAATTGGAGAGCTTGATCGAGTATATTTTTTGCTCGACCAAACGTCATTTAGTTTTTGCAAAATTAGGATTTAAGACTTAATGATGCTCGACCAAGAAGTTACACCGCTCGACCCAATATTTGTGCCATGTTTTAGTTAAGTTGTTTTATTTTATGTAGTTTCCATTTATATTTGGCCCCTATAAATAGATTACCCATTGCATAGCATTAGTACTGATCATCTCATTTCTGTACACGATTCTCGCATGATTTTAGATATGTTTATGACAATAGTTGCGATGTTTATATGTGATTTTGTATCCGTTTTACTTGTTCTCGTGTTTTCATGTTCTTATAGGTTTTTATACGTATTTGGCTCGTTTCAGAGCTAAGAACATACACGCACAAAGTACGAGCATAAGAGATTATAACGGAGCAAACGGCACGAGAAACGGGCAACGAATGCAACTTGAAATGAGGAGATAAGGCCCCCCGCGGGGTGTATTCCTTAGCCCGCGCGGGGTGGTGTTCCAGAAGTTGTTGCCCGAGTCGTGCTAGCCTGCGCGGGGTGCCTCCCTAGCCCGCACAGGGTTTGCCTATAACAACTTCCCTATAATGTCTCAGACAGGGAATTTGTATAAAAAGGGACCCCAAATTGAGTTCTGAAGCAAGCAAATACAGAGGAGAACCCTAGGAGGGTACATAGCATCCATCCATCCATTCAAGAGCCCTCTTTAACGGGAGACACAACAAGGAGTCGGAGATTGATTCGGGATCATCGCTCGTTTGATATCTCTATACTCTTTTATCTACTGTTTTGTTTGTGATGTTTAGACTCATGAGCGAGCAATGGATTTATTCTAGGAGAAGGGATTAGCCCATGGCTATCCCAGAATTGTCTTTGATTCGTTTATGAATGCATTTCCCCGTTTCGTATTATCTATTCTTTGTCTAAGCACTTACTGTCTTGTGTCTACAGTGGCCACGTATATGCATGTGTTAGGGATTAGAAGAAAGACTGAAATGTGAATTCAAGTCCTAGAAATTTAGGCTTAGAAAAACTGAGACTAGGTCACAAAAGTAGGGTAGTAACGGTTGAGGGTTGTATCGGGCTAATCATGAATCGTAATGGGGTTTAGTTGGGGCATCAGCCACGAAAGTAGGGGATGACTCAATCTAGCCACGTTCCTATGCCTTGAGAGAGGGTAGGTTCTACATTAGGATCATCCGCCTTAGATATCTTGACAGGGAATGCACGATTAGATAGATCGGAGATAGGTTTCGGAAGCTATGTGGTGAAACCGGTTTTCTAGGGCGTTTGTCTCTTTGTTTGGAACTCACTTATCCATTGCATTATCATCATATATGCATTTCATCATCCTCATTCTTTCGCAGCAAGCTTTGGTTTTACTTTTGATTCTTAAATCGTGTTACATTAGTCCTCGTGGGATCGACACCTTAACTACTACACACGTGCCGCGCACTTGCGGGTAGTCTTAGGTTAACTTGTTAACTTGACACGCATCAAGTTTTTTGGCGCCGTTGCCGGGGACTAATTGTCAACACGTTTAGGAATTCGGATTTAGAATCATAAGTTTTTTATTTTTCTTTTTGTTTTTCTTTTCTTTTAGTTTCTTTCTACTAATTCTTTTTACTTGTCTTTCTTAGGTGTATGACCCGATCTCAAGGTAATTCGAATTTGCATCAAATCGACCCTGAGATTGAGAGAACAATTAATAAGCGAAAGAAGAGAAAGGGAGACGAAAGGGTAGATATGACCAATCGACGAACGATGAACAATCAAAATGATGTATTGGATGGTGACGGACAACCGCAATTAACCGTTGGTAATGTGGCGCAATTACAACAACAACAGGCTCCTCCACCATGTCATCTTCGTGATTACGTGGTGCTGAATATGAGCAATGTCCAAACAACAATAAGGATGCCCGCTGTTGCGAGGGAGCAATTCGAGATCAAGCCCGCGATGATCAACATGTTATACCAAAAACAGTTTATGGGTGGCAATCACGAAGACCCTCATCAACATCTACAAGACATCCTAGAGCTATCAAGCACATTCAAAATTCATGGAGTCTCGGACCCTCATCAACATCTACGAGACATCCTAGAGCTATCAAGCACATTCAAAATTCATGGAGTCTCGAAGGATGCTGTTTTGCTGCGACTCTTCCCCTTCTCCATTGGGGGACGAGCGAAGGCGTGGCTACAATCTCTTCCCACTAGTTCTATCACTTCATGGGACCAGCTTTGCATGATGTTCCTATCATGGTTCTTCCCTCCGAGCAAGACGATCCAAATGCGAGGAGAAATCACTATGTTTAGAATCCGAGAGGGAGAGACCTTATTTGAAGCATGGGGAAGATTCAAGGACCTTTTGCAAATGTGTCGTCATCACGGACTAGAGCAGTGGTACGTGATTCAAACATTCTACAATGGGATCACGTATGAGCATAGAACGACATTAGACAACGCTGCTCGAGGATCATTTATGGACTTAAGCGTTTAAGAGGCATACGAGCTTATCGATAATCTTGCCATGAACCATACCATGTGGTCTCAACCAAGAAGTATGCAAAACAAGACACGAGGTCTTTATGAAGTGAACCAAAGAAGTGCTATGGGCGATGTAGTGAATGCCATCTATTGTGCGAATTGTGGAGAAACATATCATATGGCTTACCAATGCACAATGCAAGAAGGCATGGAGCAAGTTAGCTATGCCAGACAGAATGGCAATACGCAAATCAGGAACACATACAACCCGAATTAGAGGAACAACCCGAATTTCTCTTATCGCACGAACCAACCGGTGAAAATATTCGGGTTTTCAGCAAAGGCAACAGCCAAATCAGCAACCGCAGCCACTCCAGCAAGCTTCTCAACCACCTCAAGCTCCTTCGTCAAGTCTTGAGGCGGTGATGCTTGAGTTCATCAAAGAGCAAAGGCAACAACAATCGACTCAAGCTAAATTCAACTCGGAAATGAGAACAGCAATTGGTGAGCTAAAAAATCAAATGGACTCCTTGAGCACCCATGTGAAGATGCTAGAAAACTCAATTGCACAGCAGGCTGCATCATCCTCTCAAAATCCCGGGATGCTACCTAAAAAGCCTGATCTCAACCCAAGAGAGCACGTTAACGTTATCACCTTGCACTTCGGTAATGTGATTGAGAGTCCACCCCCAAAAGAGCGAGAAAAGGCTGCTGGAATGTCAGATGACAAAGGAAAGGGCATTGCAATCATGGAGGGAGCCGCACCAGATTTAGAGAAGCCATACGTTGCTCCACCGGTGTATGTACCTCCTATACCGTTTCCTCGACGATTGGCGAGCAACAAGAATGAAGTGAGATACAAACGGTTCATAGAGATCCTCAAGAAGCTTCACATCAACATACCGTTCATAAAGGCCCTCCAACAAATGCCAGCATACACCAAATTCCTTAAAGAGATCCTATCCAATAAGAGGCATATTGAAGAAAGTGAGACGGTAGCACTCACCGAGGAATGCAGCGCCAGTCTTCAAATCAAGCTGCCGCCAAACTTAAAAGACCCCGGAAGCTTCTCCATACCATGCACCTTAGGGAACATTGACATAGACAAAGCCTTGTGCGATTTGGGAGCAAGTGTGAGCCTTATGGCACACACGGTATTCAAGCGGATGAACTTTAGAGATCTAAAACCTACGAAGATGTCTTTACAATTCGGGGATCGTTCGGTAAGATATCCTGTGGGAATTGTCAAAAATATTCCCACCAAGGTAGGTAATCTTTGTATACCCGCTGATTTTATTGTACTTGATATTGAAGAAGATGCTCGGGTACCTATTATTTTTGGAAGACCTTTTTTTGCTACTGCAGGTGTCATGATAGATGTACAACAAGGAAAGCTCTCTCTACGTGTCGAGGATGAAAAGATAGAATTCAACTTGTCCAACTCCATGAACGGACCTTCAAGGAGTCGTGCTTTCGGGTTAATTTGCTGGATGAGTTAGCCAATGACACGTTTGAACGGGTAAGTATTTCTGATCCTCTTGAAAGGTGCCTAATGGGAATTTGCAATGTTGCAGGACTTACCGATGAAGAAGCCGAGGTCTATGCTGAATTCATGAGTGCTATTGAAGCACTAAGGGATGCTCTACATGAGGAGATACCACGCGAGATACATTCTGATTTTGCAGTATAGAAAGCACCCAAACTCGAGCTTAAACCCCTTTCTTATTCTCTTCGATATGAGTACTTTGGTGGTAGTGACACGTATCCCATTATTGTGAATGCTGATTTGAATGCAAATGAGACTAAGAAGTTGCTTGATTGTTTGAGGAAGCATAGGAGAGTGATTGGATACACCATCGATGATATCAAGGGATTGAGTCCTTCATTGTGCATGCACCTGATACTCATGGAGGACGGCCACAAACCGTCTAGTGAAGCGCAAAGGCGACTGAACCCTAATTTGAAAGAGGTAGTGAAGAAGGAGATACTAAAACTTTTGGATGCAGGTATCATATATCCTATCTCAGACAGTGAATGGGCAAGTCCCGTGCATGTAGTGCCCAAGAAAGGTGGAATGACGGTATTAAAAAATGAGAACAATGAATTGATTTCAACTAGAACGGTCACGGGCTGGAGGATGTGCATTGATTATCGAAAGCTCAACAAATCGACAAGGAAGGATCAATTTCCTATCCCGTTCATCGACCAAATGCTCGAACGCTTAGCGAACCACGCCTACTTTTGTTATTTGGACGGGTACTCGGGTTTCTTCTAGATTCCCATTCACCCTCAAGACCAAGAGAAGACGACTTTCACATGTCCTTATGAGACATTCGCTTACCATCGTATGCCTTTTGGCCTTAGCAACGCTCCAGCTACTTTCCAGCGTTGCATGATGGCAATTTTTTCCAATTTTATTGAGCATATTATGGAAGTTTTAATGGATGACTTTTCCATTTATGGCCTTACTAACCTTTCTAGAGTGTTGTAGCAATGCGAAGAGGTCAATCTCGTTCTAAATTGGGAGAAATGTCATTTCATGGTAAAGGAAGGGATTGTTCTTGGACATATGATATCTTTGAGGGGCATAGAAGTGGACAAGGCTAAGATCGAGGTGATTGAGAAACTTCCTCCACCGGTTTGGGTGAAGGAGATTCAAAGTTTTCTAGGGCACGCTGGTTTCTATCTGAGGTTCATCAAGGACTTCTCAAAGATCACGAAACCGTTGACGGAGTTGCTGGCTAAGGATGTCACGTTTGAATTCTCTAAGGAATGTCACGATACCTTCAATATGATCAAGAGAGCATTAGTTTCAGCGCCCATCATTCAACCACCGGATTGGAACCTACCATTTGAGATCATGTGCGACACTAGCGACTATACCTGTTGGAGCGGTTTTGGGATAGCGGAGAGACAAAGCATCTCATTTCATTTCCTACACCATCAAGACCCTAGACGATGCTCAAATCAACTATGCCACAACCGAGAAGGAGCTCCTTGCTGTCGTCTTTGCCTTTGATAAATTCAAATCGTATCTAGTTGGTTCAAAGGTGATTGTCTACACGGATCATGCTAGACTCATGTACCTCTTAGGGAAGAAGGACGCCGAATGATGCCTTATCCGATGGATCCTTCTTTTACAAGAGTTTGATCTTGAGATTCAAGATAGAAAAGGGTTAGAGAATGTTGTTGCAGATCATCTATTTTGCATCATTATGGAGGACAGGAGACCTATCAACGAATCCTTGAGAGACGACCACATATACGCAGTTACTTCCGGTAAACCCGATCCTTGGTATGCTTATTTTGTCAATTTTCTTGCGAGTGGTAGGCTACGCCCCAATATTTCTTTTCAAGCGTGCAGGAAATTCTTTTCGGACATAAAGCATTACTATTGGGATGATCTGATTCTCTATAGGAGATGCGCGAACGGGGTCATTGAAAGATGCATTCCTGAAGAGGAGGTAGAGAGCATCCTTTTCCATTTTCATGGATCGGATTATGGGGGCCATTTCAGCAAGTCTAAGACCGCTTCGAAAGTGCTACAATTAGGTTTTTATTGGCCGTCCCTCTTCAAGGATGCACATCGGTACGTTTCCTATCGTGATAGGTGTCAACGGATAGGAAATATTGGTAAGAGGAACAAAATGCCACAGATCTACATCCTTGATGTAGAGTTATTTGATGTTTGGGGTGTATATTTCATGGGACCTTTTCCCTCGTCATGTGGCAACCGATATATCTTGGTAGCTGTTGATTACGTGTCCAAATGGGTAGAAGCCATTGCTGCGCAAACTAATGATTCTAGGGTGGTAATGGAATTTTTCAAGAAGATCATCTTTCCACGTTTTAGTGTCCCTAGAGTAGTCATTAGTGATGGAGGCTCACACTTTATTGCTAGACAATTTGAAGCCCTCCTTAGGAAGTATGGCGTGACACATCCGGGTAGCTACACCATATCATCCCCAAACCAGCGGACAAGTGGAGGTTTTGAATAGAGAGATCAAGAGCATATTAGAGAAAATCGTGTCTAGGTCCCGTAGAGATTGGTCGATGAGATTAGACGATACATTATGGGCCTATAGGACTGCATTCAAGACTCCCATTGGCATGACTCCTTTACAGCTTGTTTATGGCAAGTCTTGCCACTTCCCTGTCGAGCTAGAGCACCGCGCCTATTGGGCGATCAAGCTTCTTAACTCTGCTCTTAAGAGTGCAGGTGAGAAATGACTTTTGCTGGTGAATGAGCTGGACGAACTTCGCCTCAATGCATACGAAAACTCTAAGATCTACAAGGAGCGTGCTAAGAGATGACATGATAAGAAGATCATACCTCATAACTTATGACCAGGTGATTTAGTTCTACTTTTTAACTCTCGGCTTAAGCTTTTCCCAGAAAAACTACATTCCCGTTGGTCCGGTCCTTTTCAGGTTCGAGAGGTGTTCACACATGGCGCTGTAGAACTATGGAGCGAGTCGAGTGAGACATTCAAGGCAAATAGGTAGTGTTTAAAGTTATATTAAACCACTCAACCGATCAAAAGCAGAAACTACATCTCCCTATTCGATCCACCCATCGCGCACACATAAAGCATGGAGACGTCAAGCTCAACGACGTTAAACAAGCACTTTTTAGGAGGCCAACCAACATTTTCTTTTTCTTTTCTTTCGTATTTCGGACTTGGTTTATTTTGAAAGAAAAAAATTAAAAGAAGAACACCTTCAACCGTGACTTCACCTTCCTATCCTCCATCGAAGCTACACGTCGATGATGTCGTTCAATTCAAGTCTGGGGAGGAGTAGCTCACGTTTTTCAGGTGATCTCGTTTCATTTTCCTTTGTTTTTTTAGTTCTTAGATTAGGTTAGTTTTTTGTTTTTGAGTTAGAGTAGTCCTAGGAACTTGTCCGGTGCCACGTTTTGAGATAAACCTTGACCCTAGGATGCTTAAGAAGTTGGCCTTTTCCGTGATATCTTGCATGTTAAAGCTTATTAGATTGTTGAGGAACAAGTGGGTCGTAAGTCTTTGGGAATCTTAGTGTTACTTATTGGAAGTCTAGATGAGTTTGCTAAGTTAGTTTCTTGTTCATTCTCTCTATCCAAGTGATTGTACTTCATATTGACAAGCTTTATTTCTTTTTCACGAGGATGATTTGATCGCATGAGTTGAGCTTGTTTTGCAGAAAATAAGAGGGCACACTAACACTCCGCTATCGATAGAAGTAATGCCTCAAAGAATGATCTATAATCCATATGAGTGCATCGACCTTGATACATTTTTGATGGTTCGGGTCTAAGTGGTAGGTTGGCGATCATCTTTCTACGTCCTAAGAGCAAGGCGCATAAAAACGCCATCTACTCTGCTGCACTCTTCAATGAGGTGCAAGAGTATACCATCATCAGGTAGCTTGGGTCTATGTAGAAGTTGAATCCCTTCAAATCCGACGTCCTAGAAGCCTAGTGTGTTCGCAAAATCAGAATAAAAAAATGGAACGGAAGAATAAAGAAGCTCGAGAATAAAACAACTATCCTCTTTGATTATGTGACTAGCATTTGTTTGAAGTCTCGTTTGGTAGAGAGAGTTGCGGTTTCTTACTTAGCTCGTCTTTGATTTACTTTCTTATAGGTAACCATGGTGAACCTAAGATGAAGACTGAAAGTTATTAGACCAAATTTTGCTCTAACTTGTTTGGTTGATCGTTTAGGTTTGCTTTAGCGGTATTTCTAGGGAAAATGGAATTCTCACATTTTATATCTCTCACGTGTTCCACGTTTACGTTTGCAGGGACAAGCACACATTCAAGTCTGGGAGATTTTGATCATCTCGTTTTCGTACACGATTCTCGCATGATTTTAGATATGTTTGCCCAAGTCGTGCTAGCCCTTAGCACACGCGAGTCATGGAGAACATGAGGAGCTCGCGTGGGGTGCCTCCCTAGTCCACGCGGGGCATGCCTATAACAACTTCCCTAGAATGTCTCCAACGAGGAATTTGTATAAAAAGGGGACCCCAAATGAGTTCAGAAGCAAGCAAACACAGAGGAGAACCCTAGGAGGGTACATAGCATACATCCATCCATTCAAGAGCCCTCTTTAATGGGAGACACAACAAGGAGTCAGAGATTGATTCGGGATCATCGCTCATTTGATATCTCTATACTATTTTATCTATTGTTTTGTTTTTGATGTTTAGACTCATGAGCGAGTAGTGGATTTGTTCTAGGAGAAGGGATTAGCCCATGGCTATCCCGGAATCGTCTTTGATTCGTTTATGAATGCATTTCCTTGTTTCGTATTATCTATTCTTTCTCTAAGCAGTTATTGTCTTATGTTTATGGTGGCCACGCATATGCATGTGTTAGGGATTAGGAGAAGGACTGAAAGGTGAATTCTAGTCCTAGAAAGTTAGGCTTAGAACAACCGAGACTAGGTCACAAAAGTAGGGTAGTAACGGTTGGGGGTTGTATCGGGCGAATCATGAATCGTAATGGGGTTTAGTTGGGGTGTTAGCCACGAAAGTAGGGGATGACTCAATCTAGCCACGTTCCTATGCCTTGAAAGAGGGTAGGTTCTACATTAGGATCGTCCGCTTTAGATATCTTGATAGGGAATGAACGATTAGATAGATCGGAGATAGGTTTCGGAAGCTATGTGGTGAAACCGGTTTTCTAGGGCGTTTGTCTCTTTGTTTAGAACTCACTTATCCATCATATATGCATTTCATATCCTCATTCTTTTGCAGCAAGCTCAAGCTTTGTTTTTGATTCTTAAATCGTGTTACATAAGTCCTCGTGGGATCGACACCTTAACTACTACACACGTGCCGCGCAATTGCGGGTGCGGGTAGGTTAACTTGTTAACTTGACACGCATCAAGTACCTAAGTTTTCGTTAAAAAATTTTATTTTTCTTTCTAATTCTAGAGATTTAGCTATCGAAATCTCAGAGAGATTCTGGGTTGTTTAGTGACTTATCAACACTAAATGACAAGTATTGTGGCATCGTTTGCCGAGTGTGAGGTTCTCTAGTTAGATTGTAGTCAGGGTTTAGGATATCTTTTCTTTGAGAAGAGAAGTTCTATGTTCTATTATTGGGTTACTAGTAGGTTTCAATACATTTCTAACCATCTAACTAAACCACGTTGGTCAATAATCATATTAAGTGGTATCAAAGCTCTGTTCTTGTATTATTCTATCCAATTTTGTTTTTTATTTCTATAATTTGATTCAGAAAAGGAAATAGAAAGAGGAAAGGAAAAACTACAAAAAAGGAAGCAAAGAAGAGAATAAAAAAAATACCAAAAGGAAAACAACAGAAAAAGAAAAAGAAAAAAAAGAAAAAGGCATAAAAAGAAAGGAAAAACAAGAAGAAGAAGAGAAAAGGAAAAAAAAGTAAAGAAAAAGGTAGAAACCAAAATAGAAAGAGTCCTTAGGATATAAATAGAGAGAGGTCTTAGTTAGAAATATAAATACCTTAAATTAGAAAATTTCACTTCAATATCGATGTTACACACTTATAGTGTCAAGGTTTAGTTTGAGTGTCAGAAATTCGCTTCGAGTCGTTAGTTAGTTCTGAACTAAAAAGTCGAGAGTAACACTTTTTTGAGAGTTGCGAGTTTCGTTCATCTTCTTTTTGTTTCATCTTTTATGTTTTAACTTTTGGATATCTAGTTTTGGAAGGCAACACGATGAACCACCTTACGGTGATGGAGCCGTGCAAATGTATCCGCAATGGTAACTGATGATGGACAATTCACATGCATGATACAAGAATTCACCACTGTCAACTCACAACATAGTCGTGTGGAAGCATCAATATGTGGAGAAAAACCATAGAGGAGGCCAAACATAGGCCGTAATCCATACATTCCAGATATTGTTGAGAATGAGTATGCTAAGGTATTTGGTGAGGAGTATGACCGTCCTATGGGGAACCACCAACACGTAGGAGCTCAACTCGGTGATGATATCAACAACATCAAGATGGAGATTCCTATGTTCATCGAGAGGAGTGATCTTGAAGCTTATTTGGAATGGGAATGAAACACAAACATGGTTTGAGAGCCATCATTACTCTGAACTGAAGAAGATGAAACGAGCAGCATCAAGGTTCACCGACTATGCAATGGCGTGGTGGGATCAACTCGTGCTTTCTTGAAGGTGTCTTGGAAAGCATGCAATCACCAGTTAGGATGAGATGTGTACCATCATGCAACATCGATTTGTACTGTCTCGCCATCATATAGAGTCAACCAACATTTGAGATGATGGTGCAAGGTAGTAAGAACGTAGAAGATTACTACATGATGGACTTCTTCATGATTGGGGAAAACATCGAGGAAAATGAGATGCAAAATGTATGGGTTTCTTAGTAGTCTCAATCTTGAGATACAGGACCACGTGAAAACTCACCATTACGTAGGCGTAGACAATTACTTCATCTAGCAATAAATATCGAGAAACAACCAAGGAGGAACGGCAAAACATTCCAAAGGTACGATAACTTCTCTAACTATCGGCTTGAAGCTAATCAGTTTTATAAACCAAACACGAGGCACAAATCAGAGTAGAAAATGGAGGCTCCACGACCCAAAACAAAGGCTTCTACCGAGACACCTCTACGAAAATGTGATAGTCACTGTTAAAAGTGCCAATGTCAAGGACACTTTGCTCAAGACTGTCTGAATAAGACGACGTCCGAAGATGAAGAGCCACCAAATCAGAGGAATATACGTAATTTGGAAGAAGATTTCGAGGAGTAAGAGGCTATAAAGGGCGAGTTACTATAGCACACCGAGCTTTAAATTTACAAGCTAAAGAGGACACTATCGTGCAAACGAAAAACATCTTCTAGACACGTGGTGCGTAGCATTATAGTAGATGGTGGAAGTGCACGAATGTGGTTAGCGCATCACATGTGAAAAAATTTGGATCGAATACCATGAAGTATCCAAAACCCTAGTGGCAGAAAAATAGTGGCAAAACTAAGGTTCATCATCCAGCGAAGGTTACGTTTAGCATCTGAAAGTACGAGGAGAAGGTGTTGTATGTTGATGTATTTCTAGTGGGAAAAGCTCAAGAGAAAGCCTTCCAAACCCTAAAAGATAAATTGATACAAGCTCTCTTATTGACATTACTTGATTTCACTAAAACCATTGAAATTGAATGTGATGCCTCAGGTGTAGGAATTGGAGGAGTATTGGTGCAAGCGCTCTAGACATGGAAACATTACTTGTAGCCTAAGGAGTTTGTGATTCATACACTACTAGAAACTAACGATTTAGGGGCTGAAGAATCTATCCTTAATCCATCTCTAAACGTTTTAATCGAGAAATTAGGGATGGAAAACAATAGTCCGCAAACGAGCGTTGCTAAATAAATACAGTCGCAATCCGTCCGAAAATACGAAAAGAAACCTCAGTTCGTAAACCTCCATAATTCCAAACTACATGATTGTCCGTAAATCGATGGGAAATGAGACCAATATGCGGATGGAAGAGTCGCCGGGAAAACGTCGTAAAGTTTACGGACGGCTTGAGGCCGGTATTTTCCTTCCAGAATTATTTTTAAAATAAAAAATAAAATTTTATGATGAAAATTAATTATAATTAAAACTTATAGTTTTAAAAGATAATAATTAATTAATATTTACACATACTTAACGTATATTACAAATTCTTCGGTGGTATTTCCAAATTGTCCTAATCAGAATCATCATTCTTGCACATATCCCAATTGATGGAAGGCATTTTTCTTTCAGCATGCTCATCAACCGTTGATGTCGTCTTTCTGATCGTTGAATACATCTTTTGAATTCTTGTTCCGACTCGAGTAATTGAGATAAGGTATTTTGTATCTCGTGGTGTGTCACTTTTAGCTTACCTTTAGAGGAACTTGAATGTTGTGATGTCATTCCTCCAAGATAAAAATACGGCCTTTATACGGTGTAACTTACTGTGAAAGAAATATCGAAATTTAGTTACAATTATTAGTAACCAAATTATATTAAATTGTAATAAATTTACCTCGAGATACAACTCATATTGTTTTACTAAGAGAAGGCTCTGTTCCGTCTTCTCTCGGTGGAATTCGGGACACTCATTCTGATGCCATGTTATGAACATCTTCATGAACATGTTTTTCTCTGGTATCTACCCACAAACCGTCAGATTTCTTAATGTGCGTACGTTCTAGCAATTCTACGTACGGTTCGGATCCCTTCTCTTTCGTCCAGAACAAATTTCAAGTATATTTTAAATATTTTTAATATTTCATCTAAATAAAATTATAAATCTTACCAAATCTTCCTAAACTTCTGCGAATGAACAAGAACCAGCGGTATGTGTACTCATCTCGTATCCTTCTCTATCAGAACGATGAAATTGACTTGCTCACTTGCTTCTTTGCTTAAAACTAACTTAATCCCAATAAAGGCACATTTGCTCCCAGATATTGTCTAACATTTTCTTTTTCTTCTCTCAATCTTTTTTGCAATCATTTACGAGATATTTGAGATGAATTCTCGCAACCCGTTCAAATTCAGACTTTACTAGTCTGATAATTTAAGGGTTCTAATAAAACTTTTGGTGAAATCATCAAAATATATTTTATTTAAACTATTATTTGAATCTTGGTTTAAAAAAAATTATTAAAAACGTACCACAAAAGATTTCCACCAACGTTCCTTAATATTGGGGTCGGTCTGTGTCCAATTATAACATGGATGATCGTAATCAACTTTCATCGTCTTTGTTATATGACATGAATGCTGATTGTTACAAAACTTATAAATCAAATTTACGATAAATTAACACTTAATTAACTGACTACTTAGAAAATTTACATTTGAATTTAGTGATACATACAACTGTACGCTATTTTTATGACTTGGGTCTAAATTAGGAAGTTTATGCCTTTTCTTGTCCATTTATAAAATTTCTTCCACTATTGGTTCGTGATGCATTTGAGGCTCAGGATGCGTCATTGGCTCGACTAATTTTCGAATCTGTTGATAATAAGGACACTAAATATATTATGAAGATCCAGTGTTCAGGAATAAATTCAGATTCATAAAATCCGAAAATACCGTCGATTGCCACGTTTATTGTGGAGATGGACCATTAGCACTTTCCTCCGAATTATAACGGTTTCTCGTGTTACCGCTTCTTCCAACGCGATGATACACCTTGAGTTTTTGGATCAATTCTTCTGTGCAAACATTTTCAAGAAATTAAAATATTCGATCTCGACGACGATGCCATTATAATCAGAAATAATATGAAGGTATGTAGTAAAATATATGAGAATGGTGTGTGAGAAACAAATGAAAATATGAGAGGGTTAAATAGATAATTTTTTGACCAATTAAGGAAGAATTATGGTCTAAGATAAATATTTATCGACGAGCAGCCCTGAAATCATCCCTAATTCTGAACGATACCCCCACAACCGTCAGCAAATTTACGGACGCTCACTTCTTCTGCCCGTAATTTGCAGACGACAACAACGTCTTTCCGTAAATTTGTGGACGACCTCTCTTTTCGTCCCTAATCCAAAACGACCGTCGAATCCATCTCCAATCTGACCGCAAATACGAACGACTTATGGGCTGTTGTTCCGTTCGAAAATTTATAACGGGTTACAAACGAACATATCTTATTGTCCCTATTCTATCGGGAATATGTCAGCAAAATTCCAGACGGATTAGTCCTTCCACAAATTCCGTTCGGAATTTTAAAATTTCTAGTAGTGATATTGACCATGAGTCTCTGAAGCATCTTAAATGATAGCAAAAGCTGAACTATAGACACACCAAGTGGGTGGATTTGATAGAGACCTTCCCATACATCATCAAGTACAAGCAAGGTAAGGAAAATGTTGTTGTTGATGTATTATATTGATGTTACACTTTGCTTTCTAAAGTAGACGATAGGGTTCTCTATTTCGAACCCATTAAGGACTTCTAAGAAACTAATGTTCATTTTGGAGATATAAATAAGATCATTTGAGAACACTTCCACAGCTAAGTACTTTTGCATAGATGGATACTTATTTTATTACGTTTGGGATTTATTATTTCGTGAGGCACACGGGGGAGAACCAATGGGGCACTTTGAAGTGGCCAAACTTTGCCCATATCGCATGAATATTCCTACTGGCCCCACTTGCATCTAGACATCGAGCGCATCTACGAAAGGCACATCATGTGTTCGAAAGCCAAATTCTGGTTGCCACCCCATGGTATGTACTCACTGTTACCTATTCCAGTCATCCCTTGACTGATATTTCCATGGACATCGTGTCAGATTTTCCTAGGTCCAAATCAAGACATGATTATATTTTTATCATAGTTAATCAATCCTCTAAGATGGGTCATTTCATTGTATGTCACAAGACTGATGATACATCACATGTAGCTATGTTATTCTTAACGAACATTGTACTATTGCATGACATTCCTAGGACTATCAAGTTAAACAAAGATGTAATGTTTCTCAATTACTTTTGGAAAACACAATGGTCTAAGTTAGAGACTAAAATCTTATTCTTTACTACCTGTCACCCTTAAACCGATGGGAAAACGAAAATGGTCAATATGACCTTGTCAACCTTGTTAAGTGTTTTGCTCTAGTCTTAAGACATGGAAAACGTATCTACCCATATCGAGTTTGCATACAATAGATATTTTCATAGTGCTACTCAATTTTTTGCTTTCGAAATCGTGTATGAATTTAACCTGCATACACCATTAGACATGACCCCTTTACCATCGTGAAAGTTACTAACCTTGATGGTAAGAAAAAGATCAAGTTTGTGAAATATATACATGAGAAGACACGAGCTAAAATAATTAAGAAGACAGAGTGATATGCCAAACATGTAAACAAGGGACGAAAGAAGGTGGTTTCAACCCGGTGACCTTGTGTGGATTCATTTACGCAAGTAGCATTTTCCTCAGCATCATAAATCCAAGCTTATCTCCCACGACGATGGAGCATTCAAAGTGCTAGAGCGCATCAATGACAAGATCTACAAGATTGAGTTACTTGGTGAGTACAATGTAAGTTCAACTTTCAATGTTTTTTACTTGGCTCGTTTTGATGCACATGATGATTCAAATTTGAGGTCAAATACATTTTAGAATGAGGGGATGATTAGAATGAGACTCCGCCCACGACACAACAATACAAAAACCGGTCACCAAAGCTAGTGATGTGTCTAAAAGTTGACGAGATCGAGATGAGAAAGAAGCTAATAGAGTGAGAGACGTTTTGCCAGAGTAAAGTTCTGCTCGACACGTGTGTAGTACGCTAGGTGTCGATCCCATAGGGACTATGCAACACAGACTAAGAACAAATTAGAATCAAACTTGCCACGATGAAATAATGGTTGTTAGATGAAAATAATGAAAATGCAGTAAACTTAGATGTTCTTGACAAATGAGACAAACGTTCTAGGATACGGTTTCACCGCATAGCTTCCAAAACCAACATTCGATCTACCTAATCATGCATTCCCTATCAAGATATCTAAGGCAGACAATCCTAATGTAATTCCTACCTTCTCTCAAATCATAGGAACGTGATTCAATTAACTTATCCCCTACTTTCGTGGCTCATACCCCAAACTAAACCCATACGATCTATGATTCATCGAATTAACCCGAATTGTGTGTTCCCTTGCTGCTGGGTGTAATTCATTTCTTTCATGCCTTCTTGCATCGTGCATTGGTAAGCCACATGCTCAATATCTCCACAATTCGCGCAATACATAGCATTCGCAGCATTGCCCATCGCCCTACTTTTTTTCACTTCGTAAAGACCTCTTGTCTTGTTTGGCATATTCCTCGGTGTAGACCACATGGTGTGGTTCATGGTGAGATTAGCGATCAGCTCGTATGTCTCCTCTATGCTTAGGTCCATGAATAAGCCTCTAGCAGCGTTATCAAATGTCGTCCTATTCTCATCCGTGATCCCATTGTAGAAGGTTTGGATCACGTACCACTGCTCTAGACCGTGATGTGGGCACATATGCAAAAGATCCTTGAATCTTCCCCACGCTTCTAATAAAGTCTCTCCTTCTCGGAATCTAAACATTGTGATTTCTCCCCTCATTTTAATCGTTTTGTTCGGAGGAAAGAATTGTCAGAGAAATGATATGCAAAGCTAGTCCCAAGTAATTATCAAATAGTGGGAAGAGATTGCAGCCATGTTTTCACTCGTCCCCCAATTGAGAAAGGGAAGAGACGCAACAAAATTGCATCCTCCAAGACTCCATGTATCTTGAATGTGCTTGAAAGCTCTAGGAAGTCTCTTAGATGCTGATGAGGATCTTCATAGTTTCCGCCCATGAATTCCTTTTCCGCTGTCTAATAGTTCTCTCGATCTCCGGGGTCGATTTGATGTAAGCTTGAAGTACCTTGAGATCGGGTCATACACCTAGGAAGGACAAGAAAAAGCAATTAGTAGAAAGAATAAAAAGAAAAAAAACAAAAGAAAAGAAAAACAAGAATCCGAATCTAAGGCGTGTTGACAAATAGTCCTTGACAACGGTGCCAAAAACTTGATGCGCGTTCAAGTTAAATATAACCTAAACCAAATCCCCAAGTGCATGGCACGTGTGTAGTACTCTAGGTGTTGATCCCACAGGGACTACGCAACACGGACTAAGATCAAACTAGAATCAAACTTGCCATGATGAAATAATGGTTGTTATATGAAAATAATAAAAATGTAGTAAACTTAGGAGTTCTTGACAAATGAGACAAACGTTCTAGGATACGGTTTCACCGCATAGCTTCC
>CM071866.1:11264236-11276743 GCA_036759665.1 Gynandropsis gynandra
GCTTGGGTCTAAGTAGAAGTTGAATCCCTTCAAATCCGACGTCCTAGAAGCCTAGTGTGTTCGCAAAATCAGAATAAAAAAATGGAACGGAAGAATAAAGAAGCTCGAGAATAAAACAACTATCCTCTTTGATTATGTGACTAGCATTTGTTTGAAGTCTCGTTTGGTAGAGAGAGTTGCGGTTTCTTACTTAGCTCGTCTTTGATTTACTTTCTTATAGGTAACCATGGTGAACCTAAGATGAAGACTGAAAGTTATTAGACCAAATTTTGCTCTAACTTGTTTGGTTGATCGTTTAGGTTTGCTTTAGCGGTATTTCTAGGGAAAATGGAATTCTCACATTTTATATCTCTCACGTGTTCCACGTTTACGTTTGCAGGGACAAGCACACATTCAAGTCTGGGAGATTTTGATCATCTCGTTTCTGTACACGATTCTCAAATGATTTTAGATATGTCTATGACGATAGTTGCGATGTTTACGTGTGATTTTGTGTCCGCTTTACTTGTTCTCGTATTTTCATGTTCTTATAGGTTTTCATGTGTATTTGGTTCGTTTCGGAGCTCAAGAACATACACAAGACAAAGTACGAGCATAAGAGATTATAACAGAGCAAACAAGACGAGAAACGGGCAAGGAATGCAACTTGACATGAGGAGATAAGGCCCCCCGTGGGTCTCTTCCTTCGCCCGCGCGGGGTGGTGTTCCAGAAGTTGTTGCCCAAGTCGTGCTAGCCCTTAGCACACGCGAGTCATGGAGAACATGAGGAGCTCGCGTGGGGTGCCTCCCTAGTCCACGCGGGGCATGCCTATAACAACTTCCCTAGAATGTCTCCAACGAGGAATTTGTATAAAAAGGGACCCCAAATTGAGTTCAGAAGCAAGCAAACACAGAGGAGAACCCTAGGAGGGTACATAGCATACATCCATCCATTCAAGAGCCCTCTTTAATGGGAGACACAACAAGGAGTCAGAGATTGATTCGGGATCATCGCTCATTTGATATCTCTATACTATTTTATCTATTGTTTTGTTTTTGATGTTTAGACTCATGAGCGAGTAGTGGATTTGTTCTAGGAGAAGGGATTAGCCCAAGCCCATGGCGGAATCGTCTTTGATTCGTTTATGAATGCATTTCCTTGTTTCGTATTATCTATTCTTTCTCTAAGCAGTTATTGTCTTATGTTTATGGTGGCCACGCATATGCATGTGTTAGGGATTAGGAGAAGGACTGAAAGGTGAATTCTAGTCCTAGAAAGTTAGGCTTAGAACAACCGAGACTAGGTCACAAAAGTAGGGTAGTAACGGTTGGGGGTTGTATCGGGCGAATCATGAATCGTAATGGGGTTTAGTTGGGGTGTTAGCCACGAAAGTAGGGGATGACTCAATCTAGCCACGTTCCTATGCCTTGAAAGAGGGTAGGTTCTACATTAGGATCGTCCGCTTTAGATATCTTGATAGGGAATGAACGATTAGATAGATCGGAGATAGGTTTCGGAAGCTATGTGGTGAAACCGGTTTTCTAGGGCGTTTGTCTCTTTGTTTAGAACTCACTTATCCATCATATATGCATTTCATATCCTCATTCTTTTGCAGCAAGCTTTGTTTTTACTTTTGATTCTTAAATCGTGTTACATAAGTCCTCGTGGGATCGACACCTTAACTACTACACACGTGCCGCGCAATTGCGGGTAGTCTTAGGTTAACTTGTTAACTTGACACGCATCAAGTACCTAAGTTTTCGTTAAAAAATTTTATTTTTCTTTCTAATTCTAGAGATTTAGCTATCGAAATCTCAGAGAGATTCTGGGTTGTTTAGTGACTTATCAACACTAAATGACAAGTATTGTGGCATCGTTTGCCGAGTGTGAGGTTCTCTAGTTAGATTGTAGTCAGGGTTTAGGATATCTTTTCTTTGAGAAGAGAAGTTCTATGTTCTATTATTGGGTTACTAGTAGGTTTCAATACATTTCTAACCATCTAACTAAACCACGTTGGTCAATAATCATATTAAGTGGTATCAAAGCTCTGTTCTTGTATTATTCTATCCAATTTTGTTTTTTATTTCTATAATTTGATTCAGAAAAGGAAATAGAAAGAGGAAAGGAAAAACTACAAAAAAGGAAGCAAAGAAGAGAATAAAAAAAATACCAAAAGGAAAACAACAGAAAAAGAAAAAGAAAAAAAAGAAAAAGGCATAAAAAGAAAGGAAAAACAAGAAGAAGAAGAGAAAAGGAAAAAAAAGTAAAGAAAAAGGTAGAAACCAAAATAGAAAGAGTCCTTAGGATATAAATAGAGAGAGGTCTTAGTTAGAAATATAAATACCTTAAATTAGAAAATTTCACTTCAATATCGATGTTACACACTTATAGTGTCAAGGTTTAGTTTGAGTGTCAGAAATTCGCTTCGAGTCGTTAGTTAGTTCTGAACTAAAAAGTCGAGAGTAACACTTTTTTGAGAGTTGCGAGTTTCGTTCATCTTCTTTTTGTTTCATCTTTTATGTTTTAACTTTTGGATATCTAGTTTTGGAAGGCAACACGATGAACCACCTTACGGTGATGGAGCCGTGCAAATGTATCCGCAATGGTAACTGATGATGGACAATTCACATGCATGATACAAGAATTCACCACTGTCAACTCACAACATAGTCGTGTGGAAGCATCAATATGTGGAGAAAAACCATAGAGGAGGCCAAACATAGGCCGTAATCCATACATTCCAGATATTGTTGAGAATGAGTATGCTAAGGTATTTGGTGAGGAGTATGACCGTCCTATGGGGAACCACCAACACGTAGGAGCTCAACTCGGTGATGATATCAACAACATCAAGATGGAGATTCCTATGTTCATCGAGAGGAGTGATCTTGAAGCTTATTTGGAATGGGAATGAAACACAAACATGGTTTGAGAGCCATCATTACTCTGAACTGAAGAAGATGAAACGAGCAGCATCAAGGTTCACCGACTATGCAATGGCGTGGTGGGATCAACTCGTGCTTTCTTGAAGGTGTCTTGGAAAGCATGCAATCACCAGTTAGGATGAGATGTGTACCATCATGCAACATCGATTTGTACTGTCTCGCCATCATATAGAGTCAACCAACATTTGAGATGATGGTGCAAGGTAGTAAGAACGTAGAAGATTACTACATGATGGACTTCTTCATGATTGGGGAAAACATCGAGGAAAATGAGATGCAAAATGTATGGGTTTCTTAGTAGTCTCAATCTTGAGATACAGGACCACGTGAAAACTCACCATTACGAGGCGTAGACAATTACTTCATCTAGCAATAAATATCGAGAAACAACCAAGGAGGAACGGCAAAACATTCCAAAGGTACGATAACTTCTCTAACTATCGGCTTGAAGCTAATCAGTTTTATAAACCAAACACGAGGCACAAATCAGAGTAGAAAATGGAGGCTCCACGACCCAAAACAAAGGCTTCTACCGAGACACCTCTACGAAAATGTGATAGTCACTGTTAAAAGTGCCAATGTCAAGGACACTTTGCTCAAGACTGTCTGAATAAGACGACGTCCGAAGATGAAGAGCCACCAAATCAGAGGAATATACGTAATTTGGAAGAAGATTTCGAGGAGTAAGAGGCTATAAAGGGCGAGTTACTATAGCACACCGAGCTTTAAATTTACAAGCTAAAGAGGACACTATCGTGCAAACGAAAAACATCTTCTAGACACGTGGTGCGTAGCATTATAGTAGATGGTGGAAGTGCACGAATGTGGTTAGCGCATCACATGTGAAAAAATTTGGATCGAATACCATGAAGTATCCAAAACCCTAGTGGCAGAAAAATAGTGGCAAAACTAAGGTTCATCATCCAGCGAAGGTTACGTTTAGCATCTGAAAGTACGAGGAGAAGGTGTTGTATGTTGATGTATTTCTAGTGGGAAAAGCTCAAGAGAAAGCCTTCCAAACCCTAAAAGATAAATTGATACAAGCTCTCTTATTGACATTACTTGATTTCACTAAAACCATTGAAATTGAATGTGATGCCTCAGGTGTAGGAATTGGAGGAGTATTGGTGCAAGCGCTCTAGACATGGAAACATTACTTGTAGCCTAAGGAGTTTGTGATTCATACACTACTAGAAACTAACGATTTAGGGGCTGAAGAATCTATCCTTAATCCATCTCTAAACGTTTTAATCGAGAAATTAGGGATGGAAAACAATAGTCCGCAAACGAGCGTTGCTAAATAAATACAGTCGCAATCCGTCCGAAAATACGAAAAGAAACCTCAGTTCGTAAACCTCCATAATTCCAAACTACATGATTGTCCGTAAATCGATGGGAAATGAGACCAATATGCGGATGGAAGAGTCGCCGGGAAAACGTCGTAAAGTTTACGGACGGCTTGAGGCCGGTATTTTCCTTCCAGAATTATTTTTAAAATAAAAAATAAAATTTTATGATGAAAATTAATTATAATTAAAACTTATAGTTTTAAAAGATAATAATTAATTAATATTTACACATACTTAACGTATATTACAAATTCTTCGGTGGTATTTCCAAATTGTCCTAATCAGAATCATCATTCTTGCACATATCCCAATTGATGGAAGGCATTTTTCTTTCAGCATGCTCATCAACCGTTGATGTCGTCTTTCTGATCGTTGAATACATCTTTTGAATTCTTGTTCCGACTCGAGTAATTGAGATAAGGTATTTTGTATCTCGTGGTGTGTCACTTTTAGCTTACCTTTAGAGGAACTTGAATGTTGTGATGTCATTCCTCCAAGATAAAAATACGGCCTTTATACGGTGTAACTTACTGTGAAAGAAATATCGAAATTTAGTTACAATTATTAGTAACCAAATTATATTAAATTGTAATAAATTTACCTCGAGATACAACTCATATTGTTTTACTAAGAGAAGGCTCTGTTCCGTCTTCTCTCGGTGGAATTCGGGACACTCATTCTGATGCCATGTTATGAACATCTTCATGAACATGTTTTTCTCTGGTATCTACCCACAAACCGTCAGATTTCTTAATGTGCGTACGTTCTAGCAATTCTACGTACGGTTCGGATCCCTTCTCTTTCGTCCAGAACAAATTTCAAGTATATTTTAAATATTTTTAATATTTCATCTAAATAAAATTATAAATCTTACCAAATCTTCCTAAACTTCTGCGAATGAACAAGAACCAGCGGTATGTGTACTCATCTCGTATCCTTCTCTATCAGAACGATGAAATTGACTTGCTCACTTGCTTCTTTGCTTAAAACTAACTTAATCCCAATAAAGGCACATTTGCTCCCAGATATTGTCTAACATTTTCTTTTTCTTCTCTCAATCTTTTTTGCAATCATTTACGAGATATTTGAGATGAATTCTCGCAACCCGTTCAAATTCAGACTTTACTAGTCTGATAATTTAAGGGTTCTAATAAAACTTTTGGTGAAATCATCAAAATATATTTTATTTAAACTATTATTTGAATCTTGGTTTAAAAAAAATTATTAAAAACGTACCACAAAAGATTTCCACCAACGTTCCTTAATATTGGGGTCGGTCTGTGTCCAATTATAACATGGATGATCGTAATCAACTTTCATCGTCTTTGTTATATGACATGAATGCTGATTGTTACAAAACTTATAAATCAAATTTACGATAAATTAACACTTAATTAACTGACTACTTAGAAAATTTACATTTGAATTTAGTGATACATACAACTGTACGCTATTTTTATGACTTGGGTCTAAATTAGGAAGTTTATGCCTTTTCTTGTCCATTTATAAAATTTCTTCCACTATTGGTTCGTGATGCATTTGAGGCTCAGGATGCGTCATTGGCTCGACTAATTTTCGAATCTGTTGATAATAAGGACACTAAATATATTATGAAGATCCAGTGTTCAGGAATAAATTCAGATTCATAAAATCCGAAAATACCGTCGATTGCCACGTTTATTGTGGAGATGGACCATTAGCACTTTCCTCCGAATTATAACGGTTTCTCGTGTTACCGCTTCTTCCAACGCGATGATACACCTTGAGTTTTTGGATCAATTCTTCTGTGCAAACATTTTCAAGAAATTAAAATATTCGATCTCGACGACGATGCCATTATAATCAGAAATAATATGAAGGTATGTAGTAAAATATATGAGAATGGTGTGTGAGAAACAAATGAAAATATGAGAGGGTTAAATAGATAATTTTTTGACCAATTAAGGAAGAATTATGGTCTAAGATAAATATTTATCGACGAGCAGCCCTGAAATCATCCCTAATTCTGAACGATACCCCCACAACCGTCAGCAAATTTACGGACGCTCACTTCTTCTGCCCGTAATTTGCAGACGACAACAACGTCTTTCCGTAAATTTGTGGACGACCTCTCTTTTCGTCCCTAATCCAAAACGACCGTCGAATCCATCTCCAATCTGACCGCAAATACGAACGACTTATGGGCTGTTGTTCCGTTCGAAAATTTATAACGGGTTACAAACGAACATATCTTATTGTCCCTATTCTATCGGGAATATGTCAGCAAAATTCCAGACGGATTAGTCCTTCCACAAATTCCGTTCGGAATTTTAAAATTTCTAGTAGTGATATTGACCATGAGTCTCTGAAGCATCTTAAATGATAGCAAAAGCTGAACTATAGACACACCAAGTGGGTGGATTTGATAGAGACCTTCCCATACATCATCAAGTACAAGCAAGGTAAGGAAAATGTTGTTGTTGATGTATTATATTGATGTTACACTTTGCTTTCTAAAGTAGACGATAGGGTTCTCTATTTCGAACCCATTAAGGACTTCTAAGAAACTAATGTTCATTTTGGAGATATAAATAAGATCATTTGAGAACACTTCCACAGCTAAGTACTTTTGCATAGATGGATACTTATTTTATTACGTTTGGGATTTATTATTTCGTGAGGCACACGGGGGAGAACCAATGGGGCACTTTGAAGTGGCCAAACTTTGCCCATATCGCATGAATATTCCTACTGGCCCCACTTGCATCTAGACATCGAGCGCATCTACGAAAGGCACATCATGTGTTCGAAAGCCAAATTCTGGTTGCCACCCCATGGTATGTACTCACTGTTACCTATTCCAGTCATCCCTTGACTGATATTTCCATGGACATCGTGTCAGATTTTCCTAGGTCCAAATCAAGACATGATTATATTTTTATCATAGTTAATCAATCCTCTAAGATGGGTCATTTCATTGTATGTCACAAGACTGATGATACATCACATGTAGCTATGTTATTCTTAACGAACATTGTACTATTGCATGACATTCCTAGGACTATCAAGTTAAACAAAGATGTAATGTTTCTCAATTACTTTTGGAAAACACAATGGTCTAAGTTAGAGACTAAAATCTTATTCTTTACTACCTGTCACCCTTAAACCGATGGGAAAACGAAAATGGTCAATATGACCTTGTCAACCTTGTTAAGTGTTTTGCTCTAGTCTTAAGACATGGAAAACGTATCTACCCATATCGAGTTTGCATACAATAGATATTTTCATAGTGCTACTCAATTTTTTGCTTTCGAAATCGTGTATGAATTTAACCTGCATACACCATTAGACATGACCCCTTTACCATCGTGAAAGTTACTAACCTTGATGGTAAGAAAAAGATCAAGTTTGTGAAATATATACATGAGAAGACACGAGCTAAAATAATTAAGAAGACAGAGTGATATGCCAAACATGTAAACAAGGGACGAAAGAAGGTGGTTTCAACCCGGTGACCTTGTGTGGATTCATTTACGCAAGTAGCATTTTCCTCAGCATCATAAATCCAAGCTTATCTCCCACGACGATGGAGCATTCAAAGTGCTAGAGCGCATCAATGACAAGATCTACAAGATTGAGTTACTTGGTGAGTACAATGTAAGTTCAACTTTCAATGTTTTTTACTTGGCTCGTTTTGATGCACATGATGATTCAAATTTGAGGTCAAATACATTTTAGAATGAGGGGATGATTAGAATGAGACTCCGCCCACGACACAACAATACAAAAACCGGTCACCAAAGCTAGTGATGTGTCTAAAAGTTGACGAGATCGAGATGAGAAAGAAGCTAATAGAGTGAGAGACGTTTTGCCAGAGTAAAGTTCTGCTCGACACGTGTGTAGTACGCTAGGTGTCGATCCCATAGGGACTATGCAACACAGACTAAGAACAAATTAGAATCAAACTTGCCACGATGAAATAATGGTTGTTAGATGAAAATAATGAAAATGCAGTAAACTTAGATGTTCTTGACAAATGAGACAAACGTTCTAGGATACGGTTTCACCGCATAGCTTCCAAAACCAACATTCGATCTACCTAATCATGCATTCCCTATCAAGATATCTAAGGCAGACAATCCTAATGTAATTCCTACCTTCTCTCAAATCATAGGAACGTGATTCAATTAACTTATCCCCTACTTTCGTGGCTCATACCCCAAACTAAACCCATACGATCTATGATTCATCGAATTAACCCGAATTGTGTGTTCCCTTGCTGCTGGGTGTAATTCATTTCTTTCATGCCTTCTTGCATCGTGCATTGGTAAGCCACATGCTCAATATCTCCACAATTCGCGCAATACATAGCATTCGCAGCATTGCCCATCGCCCTACTTTTTTTCACTTCGTAAAGACCTCTTGTCTTGTTTGGCATATTCCTCGGTGTAGACCACATGGTGTGGTTCATGGTGAGATTAGCGATCAGCTCGTATGTCTCCTCTATGCTTAGGTCCATGAATAAGCCTCTAGCAGCGTTATCAAATGTCGTCCTATTCTCATCCGTGATCCCATTGTAGAAGGTTTGGATCACGTACCACTGCTCTAGACCGTGATGTGGGCACATATGCAAAAGATCCTTGAATCTTCCCCACGCTTCTAATAAAGTCTCTCCTTCTCGGAATCTAAACATTGTGATTTCTCCCCTCATTTTAATCGTTTTGTTCGGAGGAAAGAATTGTCAGAGAAATGATATGCAAAGCTAGTCCCAAGTAATTATCAAATAGTGGGAAGAGATTGCAGCCATGTTTTCACTCGTCCCCCAATTGAGAAAGGGAAGAGACGCAACAAAATTGCATCCTCCAAGACTCCATGTATCTTGAATGTGCTTGAAAGCTCTAGGAAGTCTCTTAGATGCTGATGAGGATCTTCATAGTTTCCGCCCATGAATTCCTTTTCCGCTGTCTAATAGTTCTCTCGATCTCCGGGGTCGATTTGATGTAAGCTTGAAGTACCTTGAGATCGGGTCATACACCTAGGAAGGACAAGAAAAAGCAATTAGTAGAAAGAATAAAAAGAAAAAAAACAAAAGAAAAGAAAAACAAGAATCCGAATCTAAGGCGTGTTGACAAATAGTCCTTGACAACGGTGCCAAAAACTTGATGCGCGTTCAAGTTAAATATAACCTAAACCAAATCCCCAAGTGCATGGCACGTGTGTAGTACTCTAGGTGTTGATCCCACAGGGACTACGCAACACGGACTAAGATCAAACTAGAATCAAACTTGCCATGATGAAATAATGGTTGTTATATGAAAATAATAAAAATGTAGTAAACTTAGGAGTTCTTGACAAATGAGACAAACGTTCTAGGATACGGTTTCACCGCATAGCTTCCGAAACCAACATTCGATCTATCTAATCATGCATTTCCTATCAAGATATCTATGATGGACGATCCTAATGTAATTCCTACCCTCTCTCAAGGCATAAGAACATGATTCAATTGAGTTATCCCCTACTTTCGTGGCTGATACCCCAAACTAAACCCATACGATCTATGATTCATCCGATTAACCCTCAACAGTTACTAACCTACTTTCGTGGACTAGTCTCGGTTGTTCTAAGCCTGATATTCTAGGACTAGCATTCTCCTTTCGGTCCTTCTCCTAATCCCTAACACATGCATCTACGTGGCCTTCGTAAATACAAGATCTTCAACGCTCAAAATGGGAAATGCATTCATAAATAAATCAAAGAGGTTCTGAGATAGCCATGGGCCCATCCCTTCTCATAGAACAAGATAACTACTCAGTCATGAGTTCGGAATCAAACAACATTAAAGAAATAGAATGTGTAAGGAGAATAGAAATCAAACAAGGCGTCATCCCGATTCGATCTTTTGTCTCCTTGCGTGTCTCCCGTCAAGAAGGTTCTCTCCAATGATGGATAAGCTCCTATCTACCATCCTAGGGTTCTCTCCGTGTTTTCCCTCCGTTCTAACTCAATTGGGGTCCCTTTTGAAGCTTTCTCTCCGTTGGAGAACTTCAAGGAAGGTTGTTGCGGACACGACCCGTGCGGGCTCGGTAGCCAGTCTTGCGGGCTCCCCAAATCTTCAATGACCAGCACATGCTAAGGATGAGCACGAGTCAGGCAACTTCTGTTGGATCATCACCCTGTGCGGGCTAAAGAGAACGCCCCGTGTGGGATCCTTACAAAGTGTTGATCCGTGCATTCTTAAGGTGAGTCCGAGGCGGGCAACATTTGCTGTATGTTCATGCCGAGCGGGCTAAAGAAACCACCCAGCGTAGGGGCCTTGTCTCCTCATGAGGTACAGTTGTATCACATCCCTTGTCCGTTTCTCATCCCGTTTGTTCTGTTGTGATCTTCAATGGTTGTATTTTGTCCTGTGTATGCTCTTTAGCTCCGAAACAAACCGAGTACGCATTAAAACCTATAAGGACATGAAAACACGAAACAAGTAAAACGGATACAAAATCACACGTAAACATCACATCTATCCCGTTTCCATTTATCTAATAAAAGAACGTCGGTTTAGGAAAATGTCATTAGAAAAAGAAGATAGGAGGTGTTAGCACATCCAACTCCATTATAATTGTCACTAATGCAATAGTAGTTGATTGCCCTAAATTCTGATTACTTGAATCTTACCATGTTTGTATTGATGTTGAACCTTTTGGATGATATTATGCTTATAGGTTTTTAATTGATTTGTCTATGATTGAACTTAATGTCCAAACTGGGGAGATTAAATTTGCACTAAATATCTTTAAGCTCATGTTTTAGATAATGTCAACAAACTTATAGATATTAGGAGTAGATATTTGCTCTTGCAGATAAGAAGATATCAAGAGTGGGGATTTTCAATTGAAATACTTTTTTGGAGCTTAAGATTACAATCGTGCACGTATTAGTTGAGGACACAACTCGATGAGGGACACACTAGAGAAGAAAATCTCAAGAGTAATAAAGTGAACAAGTGAATGGGAATGTTGAGTATTTGTGTGTATTCATGTGGTGAGCGATTGGGGTTATAATCACTTATAAGGTTTGTCCACAAGGTTTGTAACAAAGGGTAATAACTGTGAGATTTACGTTGTCAGACACGAGGAAATTTATTTAAGGGGTGATTTGGATTTTGGGTGAGATCAAGAGTAATTGGATTACAAATATCTATAACTGAACATGTATGACGTAAATTAACAATTTCATTTTGTTAACGGTAGTGATAGACCATCATAGAGAATAATTAATATCTATTTGAGATCCATACAAAATTTCAATAATCGTTGAAATTTTAGAAGATGTGCAACTAGAAATTTATAATTAATGCGTAATTGTTGATGTATTCATGTTGGTTATGATTGAAGAATCAAAAGAACCAATTGTAAGATTTTTTTTGTTTTAATCTTATATTTGTGGACCTATATATGTGAATAATTTTGGAATAAGTGTTGTCATTCGGTTTAGTCCAAATTAAATGTGATCGGATTTAAGTTTAATTGATTGGACTTCGGTATTGAATTGAATGGGGAGGATTATATGTATAGAGACCTTTGGTAGTATCGTTTATATTTCATGATGGGCGAAATTAAACGATACAATTGAGAACCGAAATTAATCGGTTACCTGTCGGTTTATGGTCCCTGGTTCACGTGCCTATATAAATGAGATTCATTTGGTTTCTGAAAAAGGATTCATCATTATCATTATCACCTTTACAGAAAATTTTAGAGAATCTCAGTTTTCTTGATACATCCCATCAGTATCAAGTTTTACAGTTATTGCACGTAGAATCAGAATATATATTCCGCTGCATATCGTGAATCATAAATCCAGGTATTTATCTCGATCTTCTGTTTTTTGGTTTCTCAAATCTTGATATAATTCACAATAGAGTTTCGGGGGTTTTGGAATCCGAATTAGGTGAAATCGGATTCCTTCGAGTGGTATCAGAGCCGATCTATTGTGTCTATACCAAATTTGGATTTAATTATTGATAAATTAAACAAGTTTGGAATGAATTGAACAATTTTGATGTAAAATTTAGTTTACATTAAGATTCAAGAGATTTTTTTTGATGGGAAGAAGATGATGGAGATTTTTCTTAAAAAAAAAATTGGAGTTATGGGGTTGACCGTTTGACTAAAAAACGGTAAAAAAAGTGTTATTAAACCGGGCTAACTTCAAAAATACCCTCGTAGGGCTAAAACACTTCAAAAATACCCTTCCC
>CM071866.1:11301002-11321429 GCA_036759665.1 Gynandropsis gynandra
CTTTCCCGATATGTAATGAAGTTTTGTTCTTAATACTTGATTATAATATTCGTTCGTTTCGGATTGATTAGCTGTTCGTAATGCTTTTATTCTTGTTGGTAGCTTGAATGAATGATTATAAAAATCTAATTGCATTAGGAGATGAGTTGGATTTTGGAACGTAGCCATGATATGAAGTCTCAATTGATTTAGAACCTTGGCCGGTCGGTCGATTGAACTTAGGAATTAGGATAGCGATCTTAATGCGTCTAGTAGGTGAGATATACAATTGGGAGATTGGTATACGCATGCAAGATAGTGGGTTTAGGCATCGGGAGAGTCATTCCCTAGAAAAGAGCTTGAATTTCCCGAACACGTAATGATATCTATAACCATTATCTTGTTAGAACTTCGTTGCATCATCGTGCATCTCTCGAAACCTGTGTTGTTTAGTTCATTGAGTTTTAATCCGATAGTTAGTCTAGTTTAGTTTCATTCACATTCCCATCACTTATTGATTTCACATGTCTTATTCATTAGTTTACTAGCTTTAGAGTTGCATCAATTCCTTGTGTTCGACCCTCGTACTATACGATCCGTATTCTTGCGGAAGTGTTAGTCTAGGTAAATTATTACTTGAGATTAACCACATCACCACCCTTGTACATTTTGTGACCCTTGCACCTCTGCCACCCTTGTACCCTTTGCGACCCTTGCACCTCTGCCACCCTTTTACCCCTGCGACCCTTGTACCCCTGCCACCCTTGTACCCTTTGCGACCCTTTGACCTCTGCGACCCTTGTACCCCTGTGACCCTCGTACCCCTGCGACCCTCGTACCCCAGTGACCATTTTATCCCTTCGACCCTTTCACCCCCTATGACCCTTGTATCTCTATGACCCTTTCACCCCCTGCGACCCTTGTATCTCGCGACCCTTGTACCTCTGCCACCCTTGTGACTGTTGTGACCTTTGTGGCCATTTTTGACCATTGTGACCTTTGCACATGTATTTTAATGTTGGAAAATATTTGGAGAAAGAGGAACTTGATCCCGCTAAGTAGGAAAGATGCAAATTTAAGGGGAAAGGTACAATTTATTAACCACTAATAGCACCAAGTCAATATATTCAACGTTGAAGAAGTAAAAAGAATTTATGATCCTAGGGCTTTTAGATATTTGTTTGGGAAAGAAAGTGGAATGGTTCAATAGGTATAGGTTAGAAGCAACTACTGGTGATGATTCTCAAAATTTAACACCTTACGTTGAAAAAACGATACATGAAGGGTATGGACATGCATCCAAGTATGATGTTATTAAATTGAACGGTCTGAGTGATGAGTATGAGGTGAGAAATGAGATGGGTAGAAGATTTGTAGTGAGTCTTCAAAAAGGAACGTGCGAATGCAAAATGTTTGATGTGGATAAGTATCCATGCAGTCACGCAATTGTTGCAGCACATAAGGTTGGTAAAAGTCACAAGATACCAGATCTATGTTCAAAATACTACCTTCGGGAGACATGGCGTTCGGCTTACTAAGAAACCGTGTTTCCGGTTCCAGATTGCAGTGATTGGGACATTCCTTCTCAATTTAGTAAAGTTACGGTTCTACCTCCTATGATGGCTGAGAAAAGATAAAGCGGGAGGCCTAAAGAGAATCCTTATCCTGGACCCGGTGAGGCTCGGAGAAGTAACCCATCTTCGTCGAGACAAACCCTATCTGCTTCGTCCAGACAAACCCCATCTTTGTCGAGACAAACCCCGTCTTCTTCGTCGATACAAACCCTATTTTTATCGCGACAAACCCCGTTTTCTTCGTCGAGACAAACCCCATCTTAAAAAGCCAGCATCACTGACAGTGTTTGGAACATGACAACCGAGACAACGCCGATTTAAAAAAAAGAAAGTTTTTTTAGTTAGTGATTGTGTAGTACTATCTTATTTGTACTATTTTGATTAAACCTTTTGTGACTTCCATCATTATAATTTGATAAATTCTTCATTATAATTCGACCCATGCGATCCTCAATTGGATTAAATTAGAACACATCCGACTCATGCGACCCAATAAAAACCCTTCTACGACTCAGCCGATCCATGCAACCTCATGCGAACAAATATGACTCATGCGACCAATGCGACCCTTCTGACCCATGTCTAATTTAGGATCAACATAGACAATAAAACACTACTATTGCTTTTGAAACACAGGCATTGGTTATACACAACTCAACTCGGGACACATGGGTCATAATCTGTTTTAACAATTGATTGATGTTGTAAATGTATTGTTTTGATTTTTTTTGTCATTTTATCATTATAAACGCCGTAAATTCGTCGAGTTCGCAACTATTGATCAAATATGCGACCAAGCGACTCATGCGACCCTCAATTGGCATTAATTAGTTTGACGTTGTAAATGTATTGTTTTGATTGGGTTTTGACATTTTATCATTATAAACCCGTAAATTCGTCGATTTCACATTCATTGATCCTTATATGTGACCGTGCGACCCATGCAACCCATGCGACCCTCAATTGGCATTAATTAGTTTGACGTTGTAAATGTATTGTTTTGGTTGGTTTTTGACATTTTATCATTATAAACCCATAACTTTGTCGATTTCACATTTATTAATCCTTATATGTGAGCATGCGACCCATGCGCCCCTCAATTGGCATTAATTAATTTGATGTTATAAATATATTTTTTTGATTGATTTTTGCCATTTTATCATTATAAACCCGTAAATTCGTCGGTTTCGTATGTATTGATCCATATATGGGACCATGCGACCCATGCCATTATCAATATGCCATTATCAATATATTTAACTTGTATACGTCTAATTTAGAATCAATATAGATAATAATATAAATAATATCGACATTTGAAAAAAATGTTGAATGTATTTTTTAAAATTTTGTCAAACTCATCCGACGAGTTCTTAAAACACTACTATCGCTTTTGAAGCACAAACATTGGTTATACATAACTGAACTAGGGACACATGGGTCATAATCTGTTTTAACCATTGATTGACGTTGTAAATGTATAGTTTTGATTTGTTTTTGACATTTTATCATTATAAACCCGTAAATTAGTCGATTTCGCATTTATTGATCCTTATATGTGGTTGTGCGACCCATGCGACCCTCAATCAACATTAATTAGTTTGACGTTGTAAGTGTATTGTTTTGATTGGTTTTTGAAATTTTATCATTATAAACCCGTAAATTCGTCGATTTCATATTTATTGATCCTTATATGTGACCGTGCGACCCATGCGGCCCACACGACACTCAATTAGCATTAATTAGTTTGACGTTGTAAATGTATTGTTTTGATTGGTTTTTGACATATTATCATTACCCGTATATTCGTCAATTTTGCATTTATTGATCCTTATATATAACTGTGCGATCCATGAGACCCTCAATTGGCATTAATTTGTTTGACATTGTTAATGTATTGTTTTGATTGGTTTTTGATATTTGATCATTATAAACCCGTAACTTCGTCGATTTCGTATGTATTTATCCTTATATGCGACGATGCGACCCATGCCATTATCAATATGTCATTATCACTATATTTGAGTTGTATACGACTAATTTAGAATCAATATAGATAATAATATAAATAATATCGACATTTGAAAGAAAATGTTGAATGTATTTTTTGAAATTTTGTCAAACTCATTCGACGAGTTCTTAAAATACTACTTTCGCTTTTGAAGCACAAACATTGGTTATACACAACTCAACTAGGGACACATGGTCCATAATCAGTTTTAACCACTGATTGACATTGTAAATGTATTGTTTTGATTGGTTTTTGACATTTTATCATTATAAACCCGTAAATTCGTCGATTTCGCATTTATTGATTCTTTTATGTGACCGTGCGACCCATGTGACCCTCAAATTGCATTGATTAGTTTGACTTTGTAAATATATTGTTTTGATTGGTTTTTGACATTTTATCATTATAAACCCGTCAATTCGTCGATTTTGCATTTATTGATCCTTATATGTGTCCGTGCGACCCATGCGACCCTCAATTGGAATTAATTAGTTTGACGTTGTAAATGTATTGTTTTGATTGGTTTTTGACATTTTTTTTATCATTGTTAACCCGTAAATCCGTCAAGTTCACATATATGTGACCCATGCATCCTGCCGAAAATTCCATCACCAAAATTCCCGCCGAACTTTTCATCAAATTTGAAAAAATTTGGAAAAACGTAACATCTGAGACCCTTGTACTTCTGCAGTAATCTCTTTTCTAATTCCATCTAACGGCGATTCACACGGTCATGTTCCATCAATTTCCTTTTTTACAATAACGACACACACACACTCTCTCTCTCTTTAACTCTCATCATCTTCCATCAATTTTTCTCGAAAATACCACAATTCCCTCATTTTTTCAGCGAGATTTTTCCGTGCTATATGGAGAACTACATTGTAATCTTCTTCATCTGTTAGTATGTTACATGTAGAGAATGTACAGTTTTGACTTTGTTGTTCGTTTTTTGTTACAAGACATCCCGAAGATCTTCTTCGATGATTATATTTACGAGAAAACGAGAGACATTCCTTTGAACTTGAACTTCATGTTTGTATTTTGATTGCTCTGAACCTCCTTTGAACAAGAACATTCCTTTGAACTTGAACTTCATGTTTGTATTTGTTTGTTTTTTTTACAATTATTCAATAGTAAGTATTATTGTTAGTATCGCTATTTTTGTGGATTTACTATTATTGTAACAAGGGTCGCAGATGGAAAAGGGTCGAAAGGGGACAAGGGTCGAAAGGGGACAAGGGTCACAGAGGAACAAGGGTCGCAGATGGACAAGGAACGCAGAGGGACATGGGTCGCACAGATCCGAGGGTCGCAGATGGACACAGGTCGTAGAGATTTGAGTCAATTATTTGTAAATAATTGTATTGGTAAATAATAAATAATAAATTATTTATATTATTTGTGAATAATTGTATTTGTAAATAATAAATAATAAATTATTCATATTATTTGTAAATAATTGTATTTGTAAATAATAGGGGTCGCAGGGGTCCGAGGGTCGCAGAGATACAAGGGTCGCAGAGATAAAAGGGTCGCCGGGGTCCGAGGGTCGCAGAGATAAAAGGGTCGCCGGGGTTCGAGGGTCGTAGAGGTACAAAGCTCGAGGAGATAAAGAGGTCCCAGGCTCAAGGGTCCCTGCGACCCTCGGACCATTGTACCTATTCGACCCTTTTACCCCTGCGACTCCTTTTAGTATTATGAAGAAATTTTTAAAAAATAACAATGTACCAAATATTTAAAAAATAAAAATTATTAAATATTTTCATCTTCTATTCCAAAAAAAAAATAACAATGTACCAAATATCAAGTTAATCTCAGGGTGGAGGGATACATTTTCCATCACTAAATACCTGAGCCCCAATCTTCTCATGCATGGAAAGAACATTTTCGTTGCAAATGTAGTGCAACTCATTACATGCTTTCATTACCGAGGCTTCTATGAATTTTAGGCGTAAACACAACAATCATTCGAGGTTTCTATGTCAGACCTCCATAATACTTATATTTCCATTCATCTTCTCCAGAAGCCAAAGAAGAAAACCCTCCGAGAATGAACATCTTGGGGATAGCTTTTCTTAGATTCTCAATCACCGGATCGATATGCGTTTTCTTAAGCCTCCGCTGGGAGTCGTATACTGTGATGCATCGGATTTTGAAATCCACTTCGATGGCTACCCAATGACATCCTACATATATACTACTGAGCGATGCAATGTTTAGAACCGAGACAAAGCCTTCGGAATCACTCATTGGTTATGTACTTCTGAATGGATACTTGCCATTCAAAGATTCACTAAGAACTTCTGGCAAAGTGTCCATATCCTCCTACGACCACAGCTTGAGGATCTACATGAAAGCCACAGGACAAACGTAAGTTTTCTTAAATATCGTGGGGAATGTCTTCATGCGATAATACTGCACCAACAACGCCTCCTCCAGTTGCTGCAAAAACAATTAACACATATGAATACATATGACACAAAATGACCTATGTGACTTCGGGTTTAAAAAAATTTACATCATCTTCAAGCCATACGTCGGGCTTTAATATAATCTCCCAAAATCGTGGCCCCCGAGGACTATGTAGATCAGATTTCCACCAACTCTCATGTTCAGGTTTTGTCAGGAACAAATATAGAGCAGTCAACCTTTCACCGCTTGCGTCAATGAACGAAGGTTCTCGGGTTATCGAGCCCTTTTCTAATCCCTTGGGCTTCCACTAGAATGAAGGTTCTTCAACCACCTTTTTATCGGGTTCTTGAACTACCTTTTTTTGGGTTCTTGAACCACCTTCTTTTCGTGTTCTTGGATTCCACCAACATCTTTCCCTCGTACTATTCTTGCTCTTTTCGCCGGCGGAGGTTCAACATATGCCTTCCGTGGTCTTAAAACTCGTTTATGTACCGGCAGAGACTCCCTTTGATAAAGGTCCAGCACCTGCATAAAATTTACTTCCATAAACATATGGAAAACATGCGACCCTGCGACCTATGCGACCTACGACCTATGCGACCTTTTGTGAGCCATTCGACCCATACGACCAATGCGACCTTTGTGACTCAAAAGTCTGTAGTTACTTGATGGAACCTCCTTATCCTTAGAGGGGGTCTCTTCGACAAGATCCATTGTAGTATCCTCGGAAGGAACCTCCTTATCCTTAGAGGGGGACTCTTCGACAAGATCCACTATAGTATCCTTGGAAGGAACCTCCTTATCCTTAGAAGGGGCCTCTTCGACAGGATCCACTGTAGTATCTTCGGAAGGAACCTCCTTATCCTTAGAGGGGGCCTCTTCGACAAGACCGACTGTAGTTTCCTCCAAATGAACCTCCTTAGGGGTGATCTCTTCGACAAGACCGACTGTAGTTTCCTCGTCGGCCACTTCATCGACAGTGACCATTGGAGCATCTGCATAAAATTACTTCATTCATTAGACTCATCGTTCATTACTTGATGCGACCCCTACAACCCATGGGACATATGTGACCTATGCGATTCTAGCGACCCATCGACTTATACGACCCTTCGACTTATACGACCTTATGATTTATGTTTCTTTTGCGACCCATGCATCCCTTGCGACCAATGCCGACTCTCGATGGAAATGGACTCCAATGAATTTTTTACTAATTATTACTTTATTGCTTGAACTTTGTCAGGAGCAACGACTGCAGTAACCTCTCCGAAAATGTATTCAGTTAGAGGAATGGTGGCGGCAGATGCGATATTTTCAGCTAGTCTCGAAATGTTTGCCAAATCCTCTTCTGAGCCATCTCCAGAGTCATTTTCAGCCTCTAACTCAACTGGCTCTTTTCTTGACACTAGATATGGATGTTGAAGGAATTCATCATCATCTCTAACAGTGCCGGAAGATTGGTTTGCGGTGCTCGCATCTTTCTCGACAAATTTTGATTTTGCCTTTTCAGCACCTTTGGGATTTGTCGCCTGTGCTTTTGGATTAGGTAAATGAAACCCGACATCCCTTAGAAGATCTCTTACGACATTGATGATTCTTTTCTCTGCCTTCTCTATTTCCTTCATTAATTTATGCTCCAGTGTCAGACGGACTACAACTTCTTCTCCTTCAGCTTCATACTCACCTTCTCTTTCAGCTTTAGCTTCAACATCAACTTCAGCATCACCATCTCTTTCTTAATCAGCTTCCTTCATCTTCTGAGTCTTCAATCTCTAGTATTTTTTGGCCCACGCTCTTTTTCCTCGTAGTCCCCTTCCCTTTCCCTTTCTTTTGATCACCAAGAACTATTTTTCGTGTCAGCAAATCTTGTTTACAGATGTCCTCCCAACAAATACCCTTCGGATGTCTACGAATATGTTCCATCTATATCTAAACATCGGGATCATGTCATCCCTCATAATCGTCCAGATCAAAAAGTAAACCTTCCTCTTTGTGTTCAACACGAAGAATACTTCGAATTTCATGAAAAACAAAAGAAAAATAACCATTATTACCCTCTCTGACCCTTGTTTTCCTTGTGACCCTTGTGTAATTGTTATCTTAGAATCTCCGATCAGCCTTATCACATCTACATACTTCAGGTTAATACTGGATTTAACCATCTTCTTACACATTCTTGGGCATGATGGATCCGCATCCATAACATCAACATACCATCTCTTTCCACCCAAACTAATGATGGTTTCGAATGGAAGTAACTGAAACATTAAAACAAAATGATCAGAATGCAAAAAGTATGAAAATATTCAAGTTATTCGAATAATATATACATTTTACCATTAGTGGGATCATGAAACCGCCACAATACTATTTTGGTTTCGGTGATTCCCCACTAACATGTTTGCGGCAAGTATCCACAATCTTCTCAACTATGTAATGCCCCCATGGAAAGTCTTCACAAAATTCCAAGTCATCAACCATGTCAATGAGATCATGGCTGATAGAGTTGTCTGATGAAGGCTTGTGAGCCATAACTTGCGGCAACAACATCAAAGTTGCCAACCTCGTCCGGTCGTCGGCATTCTTCGCCTTCTCAAGCTTTCCAATGATTTGTGTGGGTGTCACCTTTCCATGCCCGAAATTCTTCTGCCTGAATGTATCACCATTTTTGGACTCCCATCCTTTTGGATATGGGCTGTATTTCAATCCGGAAATTAGTGCGTGCTCCACTGTAGAGTATCGGATGGGAACACCGTTTAAGACGAACCACAGCTCTTTCTTGTCCCATACAATCACAGCGTAATTTAGGAGGATAGACATTTGAACTTTAGTCAATGTGGAGTCACATTGGAAATAAAATAAATGTCTAAATTGTGACTCAATCTGGAAGTAATGCAACTCGTATGCATCTAAGATTTCTCTCAGCTTCGTTATTGTCTCGTGAGGATAACACTTGTGGTGATCTTTGGCATTCTGTCCATGTGCTTGAATTCATACACAAACTTCGGCTTTGGCGCCACCTGCAAAATGACCAATTAATTAAGAATACATTATACTTCTACCGACTCAAACGACCCATGTGACTCAACCGACCAATGTGACTCAACCGGCCCATGCGACTCAAACGACCCTCGGACCCTCTGCGACACTCAACCGACTCAGTGAGACTCAAGCGACCCATGCGACTCAATTGACCCATGCGACTCAAGCGATCCACGAGGCATAATATCAAGCGACCCATGCGACTCAAACGACCCTTGCGACGCTCAAGTGACCATTGCGACCCAAACTGACTCACTGAGACAACCGACTCAAACGACCCTTAGACCCCTTGCGACGCTCAAGTGACCATTGCGACCCAAATCGACTCACTGGGACAACCAACTCAAATGACCCTTGCGACCCCCTGCTACGCTCAAGCGACCATTGCGACCCAAACCGACTCACTGAGACAACCGACTCAAACGACCCTTAGATCCCCTGCAATGCTCAAGCGACCATTGCGACCCAAATCGACTCACTAAGACAGGAGAGTCAAACCACCTTTAGACCCCTTGTAACGCTCAAGCGACCATTGCGACCTAAACTGACTCACTGAGACAACCGACTCAGACGACCCTTAGACCCCCTGCGACGCTAAAGCGACCATTGCGACCCAAATAAACTCACTGAGACAACCGACTCTTGCGACTAAACCGACTTACTGAGACTCAACCGAATCACTGACACTCACACCCATTTCAAATCAATAAACCATTTTGTCACTCGACAGCTTGCAAAATCCTAGAAACCGATCTACTTACACTTATTGACGCCATTGAAGATTGACTTGTGCTTTCTTCTTCGCTACTGCTAATTCTAGCCATTTTCCTTCTTGCAAACTTCAAATCAAACCCTCTTAAGTTCGAAATCACTTATTCTTTCTTGCTCTAAACTTTGAAACAAGTTTCAGGTCGAAAAACTGTTCGGCTTGCTTGCTTTTGACACGGTTTGACAGTTTTTCACATAAAAAAAAAACTGCAGAACGTGAGTTTTTTCACGTTCGAAAATTAAGAACAAATTTATCATTTTTCCCTTTTTTTCGATTTAATAATTATTTTAGGGAAGAATATTTTTGAAATGGTTTAGCCCTATGAGAGTATATCTGATATTTGTCCCCTTGCAGTCCATATGCCCAATTTTTTTGGCATCGGCTCGACAAGATCATCAATTTAGCACGATATGTGAAGCTATTAAAGGTGTAAACATCACAGAGGCAAAGGCTCATATACAATTGTTGAAGGCACTTGCAAAAGCTTAGGCTATGTTGATCAAAACTCTCATGACAAAAATCGGGAATCTCAAATATGTGATCGAGAGTTTTTATGTGTTCGAACCTCTTGTCCTCTGTGTCAATCAGATCCCCACCAGATGGTAGAGGCACCAACACCTGTACTAGGTCCACCAGCATCTGGGCAAACAGATATAAAACATAGCTTACATTGTGATTTTTATTCATAAATAGTAGTTTCATTCATTATTTTATAACAATAAATGTGATGTTTTTTGTTCTTTATATATTATTAATTTAATATTTTATTCTATAAAAATTAATATTTAAAAATTTAAAACTATTTTTTAAAAGCAAATCTTGTTGGCTTTGCATTAGAAGTTACAAAGCCTAAGTCGAATTTTGATATCCAAATGGTAAAGCCAATTTGCGTTGAAATAGCTTTAAAAATTTAAAAAGTTAGCTTACGTTAGGATCATACTGAAATTTTCCATACAAATTTCAGTGACAATTGAAATGGTTTTGAACTCTTAAGCGCTAAAATAGCGTTGGCGTTTTCGGCGCTACATTGATCGAAATAGCATTGATATTTTCAAATTCTATTGCTTACTGATTAGTAGTGGTACCGTGTCCAATGTTATACTCCAATGTTGTAAAAGCTAATTTACATTGAAAATATGTTGTTGTTTTGGTAGTGTTGAGTGGGAAGAGTGCATGTGAATAATCTTAAACAAAAACTTGGTTAGAAAACGTTCTCGAAACTGTTCTAACATGGTGAAAGATAACTTTTTTTCTCCCTCAATCTTATACGAGTATCATTTTGAAACTCCTGTGTCAAACATTCACATGCTACGTGAAATCCTAAATTTAAAAGGTAAATTTCGGAGATATTGTTACCAACTTTCAGCTTCAAAACGTCAAGTCTCGCCGGAGTTAAGATGCTGGTGTCCATCTCTGTCTCCGAGCTTGAGAAAGGTCCCAAGCCACAAGTTATAGAATTCACTGTACATGCCGCGACCATCTTTCTTCACCACAGTTGTATATTCCATAGAATAATGGCATATTTTGTCAACTTGCTCAATCTAGAAATTAGAAAATTCTTCTTGTCTGAGTAAAGAGAAGACAGGATATGTCATGGCGAATTGTTGTCTAATAAGAAAATTAAAATCTAATCGGTAAAAGAGGACAGATTTTTTGAATCCATTCATTCTCAAAGATGATATTATAAAGTAGAAGAAAACGACCTATTTTCGCTAAGATCCGTTATCCCAAGAGAACAATGTCAACATGTGGAATCTTTAGTTGCATTTTCCATAGGGTTTTAAAAGGAGCAAAGTCATTGCACTCACTTCAATCCTCATCAAACCAATTTCTCATATCACAATTATCGCTATCGACTGGTTTTGAGTGTGATGGCCTCAAGCTCTCTAACTTCTTCACGTCGCTCGTACTCAGTGTGGACCGCAAAGCAGAATAAGATGTTCGAACAGGCGCTTGCAGTGTACGAAGAAGAGACACCTGATCGCTGGCACAAAGTGGCGAAGGCTGTTGGTGGCAAAACTGCTGAAGAAGTGAAGAATCACTATGATATCCTTGTGCGGGACATCATGCACATTGAATCTGGCAAAATCGCCATACCCGATTACAAGCCAACATGTCACAAAAGGTATACAAAAAGGTATACAAAACCCAACATTGTTGCTGTACATATCAGGTCTAGAACTGGATTTTATGCAGGTACAAAACATATGATTTCTTTTATATAAGTCTCTCACGTTTCATTTTGTCCACGGTGCAGGTCCATAAGGTGAAACTACCGATTTCTTTTATCAAACACATGCCTTCAAACAGTAACTGAAGTGTATTAATTTCTTGGGAATTTTCTCTTCGTCTAATAGTTTTCTTGTAACCCAAGCAAGCCTGTTTATGTTATATAATAGCTTTCCCTACACTATCCTGTTACATCCACGCGTTGTTATGTTTCAGGCAATGTCTGTTTCGTAAAATAGAAGAAAACATTAAAATCGAGTGATTAGAAAAGGGTTTATTTTAAGAGAAACGGTACACTCCTTGAAGATACGATTTTAGACCTATTCTATTCTGTCTTAACTTTGACCCGTCTTATTCTCCTTCGAGTTTTAGTCCTAATCTTATTCTTCTCGAATTGTCTAAATTTTACATAAAACCTCATCCATTAAGCAATTAAAAAACCGTCAAATATTATTAAAACCTTAAAAAGTAAATTTTACATTCTAAAAAAAATATTCAACACAAAAATCATAACCATAACAATTTAAAACACTTGCTTGATTTATAAAGTATATTAATTTTGTTTATAAGATTTTAATTTGCATACATCTAAATTGTGTCTATTATTTAAATATAAATACATAACATCCAGACATAAATATATAACATAAATTTCAAAAGATAGTTCAATACATAAATTTTTAGATTAAGTTAAATATATAAAATTAAACATTAACATAAATTGCAAAACGCAATTCAATACATAAATTTCAAGATTTATAATTCTTAAGCTTGTCGCCAATCTTGGATTTTTCGTCAATATTTATACTTGTCGCCAACCTTACAAAAAAATTAGATAATTGTCTCAATTACAAATACAAATACAAATATAATTTTCATAAGTGATTACCTAAATAACTTGAAATTCAGAAAATGAAATAATCTAAGATTCCATCTCTCATTCACGGTGAGATGGTGCATTATCTTTATTAGACTTTTTGCATGATCTAAGGTTATGGCATATGCATCACATCGACCACGATGGAGTTTGATTTTGACTCTAGTAATCTTGGTTCTTTTCCTTGAAGACTCGTTTGAATCATTTTTCGGTGATATTTTTTCGGTCCTCCCGACATCTTCCTAACCGCTGGAGGAATGATTAGATCTTTCCCTGATTTTGTCCAAAATTTGGCACCACAAAGAGGAGAAATGTTTCTCTTGTAGGTCTCTCTCCATGTAGACGACAAATAGTAGTCACTAAAGTAGCATTTTAACATTTTTTTTGCCTTTCCATCATCACAAAATATGTATGTTGGCACGAAATTATATTCATATCCCATCTTCGACATGTACACGTACGTTGCTGCATGTTGACTACATACGAAGTTCACCCATCATCAACTTCAAATCTTTAATACGAGATAGGATATGAACCACAACCCTAAGCAATGGGATAAATTTGGTTACTGCCATCCCGTCCAACGACACACAAAATGTGACCTTTAATAGAACTTTTGAGGAAACGACCATCTAAACCAATTATTGGCCCACAAGTTTGTCTCCATGAACATCACAAAGCTTCAAAGCACACATAAAACAGATCAAATATCTCATTCCCTTCACTATCTCGGGTTGTTTGTACTTCTACTAAAGAACGAAGATTTGAACTTATAATTTCAAGCTTGTAATCCTAAGCCTACCAAATTGTGCATCCTTTTCTACTTGAATAAGATCCAATGCTTGTTTCTTTACTTTTTGGCATTAGTTAAGAGATGCAATCAATTTATATTTTTCCTTTATAATCTGTTGCATCTTTGATGACTTCATATTTGGATCTACTCTTAAATCATCTTGGAACTTCTTCGCGATCAAAGATATTTTCAATAACTTGCACTCTCCTTTCGGCTCACAAGTGTGTTCCATAATGTATGATTTTATCGTCCAAAATATCATGTTCCATAGAACAATTAACTCGCCATTTTAAATTTACCTCGAAGCATATAGCACTAACAACATCATTATCCCATGGATTAAATCTTACGTTTTCCCCGTATTCAACACTATTTTGATCAAACCATCCTTAAATTCCTCAACTAAATTATAGGTTTGACCAACAATAGTTCCTTCCATTTGATAAAATTCCTTTTCTTGCAATCATCATTCTCATCTGAATCAATCCTCGGTTCTTCATCACTATCCAAATAAACCTTATCATGAAAAATACCTAATTCAATTTGAGATTCACAAATTTTGACATATTCGGAATGGACATCGCTATGTCTCTGCAAAAAAATGTTAACAAATCAAAATTTCAACCCAAAACAACACATAATTTAATAATAAAATTCCAATAGCAAGAAAGTTGCAAACCAAAACACAAGAGTATCATACCATGATGGAGAAGAGTCCATTGTGTGTGTTTCGGGCTTGAGAAACGCGGCAGAGAATGACAGCAGAGAAGAACGACGAAGGTGGAGAAAACCGAACCGTAGAGGCTAAAGCAACCGAACGGGAGATAGCAGATCGACCGAAGTCAAAGGTCAAACCAACTGAACAAAAGAGGCTATAGCAACCGAACGACAGAGAACAGATCAACCGACGTAAGAGGACAAAGCAACCGAGTGACAGAGCGACTGAAATACAAAGCAACCGAAAAACAGAGGACAAAGAGAATGGCGAAAAAGAAACCATACGGTAGAGGAAACGATTGACGTCAGAGAAACCAACGGAGAATGACAGAGCAATAACCAGAGAATGTTAAAGAACAAATAAGATAACAAATAGCGACGGAGAAAGGCAGAGACTGACCGCATACATTGACGATAATGACAGGGGAAACTCTCCTACAACGGACTGATGATGATGGAGCGACGATGATGAACTAACGACGCCGGAGCATCGACTATGAACTGACGATGGCAGAGCGAAGAATGACTGGAATGTATAAAAAAATTTAGAGTTTTTTTTTCAAGTTCCGATTTACTAGACCCGCTTGGTTTAGCCGGTTAATTATTTCAGATTAATTTATTCAAATTGAATTTGTAAGATTTTTTTTCAATTTAACGATTTTTAAAGATTTAATTAACGGAGGGAGTTTGTGGCTTAATCTAAATAATGAAAGGAAAATTACGATGAATTTGATATGTCGAAAAATAATAATATGAGGGTTAAATTTATGGAAAAATAGAACTAAAATAGTATTTTCAAAGAGAGAATAAACGGTTTTTCTTTTATTTTATTAATTAATTTAGTTACTTCTGTTGGACATTCGGGTATTTGATCAGTAAAAAGTACTTTCCATTCTCCATTACGAAACCCAAACGAAATAAACTACTAATTTCTAAGCTCTACAATTAGTACAACGAAGAGCAAGATATTGGGCCTCTTGGTGGGCGAAAAGGTCTTTAGAGACTATGTTGGAAAAATCCTCAAAATGGGCTTTTTCTTGTTTTTAACTTATGTTCATTAACACGTGTGAGCACTTCACATCATTGAAGCTAATTCTAACACTAAAAAGAACACAAAAATTTTAAAGCAATTTTGCATTGGCAAGTAATTGCAACGCAACTTTAACACTATTTTAATGATATTTGCACACAAAATTTTTGTTACAACGTAGCTAGAAAATGTAACACAATTTATACACCGTTGTAACGTAGGATAAACACAAAATTTGAGTTTAAACTGCGTAGCATTTGTAACGCAAATCTAACAATACTATAATGCAGTTTAACTCTAAATCGCCTCAACAATCATGTTGGCAATTTTAACGAAGTTTTCATGTAGGTGGAACGCAAATCTAACGCGAGCATTTGTGTTACTATGGGGTTACATTTTGAAACGCAAATGTAATACTAGTCTTTTGACACAATTTACATTAGAATTACATTAAAATTTGTAATGGAAACTTGTATAGATTTGTAATGTCAATGATACACAATATTTACGTTGAGTTTGTACGTATTATAGTTCATGGGTGCCATAATAATCAACGTTATTGCATTGGTATATTAATGATAGTAACGCAAGGGCAATGCAATTGTGTTGAAAACTATGGGTATCTATATATATATGTTTAGATCTCATTCCAACTCACTCATAATTAACATTACCTAAACTCTCTAACTCGGTCGTATATATTTTTTTCTAGTAGTTTAGATCTTTGGTCACTTTGAAGGTGGATGTATGAGAGGTTTGATTTAGAAATAAATGATTTTTCTGACCAATTCGAAATGGGGTTACAAAGTTTCATGAAATCTGCTACAAATCCAATTAGATACATAAAGAACAATAAGTTATACTATCATTTTTTAGGAGTAGAAATGAAAAAAATGCTTAGTGGAAACATAGTGTTAAAACACGTATACAAGAACACTTTTGTGAGAAATTTCTATATTTGGGTTTATCACAGCGAAGCTATGAGCACAATGGAATCTCATACGCACATTATCATTGAACAATAAGATGATTTTTATACTAATTACAAATCAATTATAAATGAAATTAGTTTTCATGCCGATTGTATTCGTCATGATGGATATATAAAAATGATTGAGGATACCTTTTTCGGTAATCAGATTATGCATGATGGAATCATGAATGAAGAAGTGTCAAATGCTAAAACTAATAAGTTTTACGAGCTACTTGGTGATGCCAAGCACCTTTGTATTAAGGTTGCAAGGATCATTCGAAGTTGTCACTTCCAGCAAGATTGATGGGAGTGAAGACAAGTTGCAACACCATAAAATATTGCATGGAGCAAATGTGCATGATGTTTGCACTATGTTTTTCCTAAAGGTAACACTGCATCTAAGACATTTTATGATAGGTTCAAGCATCTTGGATCTTTCAGAATGTGACATGAAGAGATTATTTTGTGTGCAAAGAACTATATGTTCTTTTGGAAAGATCCTATATATCTTTTCAAATATCGTTTTTGTGGGGTTGAAAGGTTTAAACCTAGAAAGATAAATCAAAAGAAAATTGTTTCGTACAAAATAATGTTCTACATGCAAATTATTGACATTTTAAAGAGATTGTATGAATCACAATATACAACATCACACATGACATGGCATGCAAAACATCATTTCCTAGATGGAGTAATGCAACATCTATTAGATGAGAAAGCATGAAATCATATTATTGAGGTATATCATGAATTTGCTTCAGAAAAAGAAATATTCACCTAGTGTAGATGTTTTCGATCCATACTTTGATCTGGTAAACAATATTTGTGGCTCGTACCGCTCGCCATATAAATTTCCACCAATAATGCGTGTAAAAAAAGAATTGGAGTTTTTTAGTATTCTTATACGTCCGGTCCTTATCATAGGAAAAACTTTGATATAAGTTTACAACCGTTGATTTTTGAGATGAATAATTATGGAGTTGAAGTAAATGATGTTTCAAAGAAATGAATTTTTCACATGATAGTCGTATTGCTATGGACACTAAGAAAATTTAGTGTTTACAAGATGTTGTGTGGTTGGAGCACATATTCATTCTTACAAAGATATGGTAGAAAACCGTGTTGGTTTGATTGTCATCGTCTCTTTTGTCGTTATATCAGCCATTTAGATGGAATAAAAGAAAATTTAAGAAAATTAGACGGTGGATAAATATTTCATTGATGAATTACAAAGGACAATTGATGGCGGTGGAAATGAGCATGATAAATGCGATGGATTTGGAGATTACCACAATTCATATAAACACATTATTTTTTAGGATCTACGTCATTGGCGGCACCAACTCTTTCATCGTAACCTTGATGTGATTCATATAGAAAAACATTTCTTTGAAAGCATTATCAATATGATAATGAATGTATCTAGAAATTAAAAAAATGTAAAATCAAGGTTTGATATTATAGATTTATGTGCACAAAAAGAGATTGAAATAAGTAGAGATGGTAAAGCTCTCGTACCCATTTTTAGACTTAGTGTTGCTGCAAAATATAATGCTGAAATGGTTGGAAGAAGATTTTAAATTTTCGGATTCTTATGTTGGAGTATACCCTAGAGACCAATCATTTGGATGATTCTTATTTGAGTATTTCTGATGTATCATTACATTTTTTATAAAATCATTCTATTATTTCATTTGATTTATTGTCTGCATATATAAATAGATGAAATAATATCTTTAAAAATATAATTTAAGATAGTCTTAAAACATCCCCAGTCGAGCCTCATTGAGAATAAGGATATCAATGTTGCATTAAGACTAATATGTGTAAATTGATTTGAGATATAAATTTAACAGATAGGTACATGTTAGAGAACAATGTACCAGATCAATCCGCCATGGGATTGCTACATGGATGGTTATATGAGTATCATAGCAGTTCTCATAGTGATTATGGTATATGTATTCCTATGACTTGAGATCACCAAAGATCTTAACATAAGCAATTGCATCCTTTGACACTATCAAACGTCACGCGTAAATGGGTAGACAAACAAGATGGTGATTGGGTATGCAATTTGCTTATGTAGTAAGATGTTGGTTGATCGAGATAAGGATTTGTCCCTCCTATATAACATGAGTCATGTCACGAGCTCACATATTGAACTAGATGAGTATGATACGTTCCATGACTCATGTTCAATCTAGACATCAAGGACAAAAAGATTAATATACATAAATCACGAAATTGGTAATGTCGAGTGACAGAGATTCTCATTTCTTAGGAAATAATGATTTGTTGCTAGACACCGCTCATTCTTTGTAATCAACGCAATGAGCACCTATTGGGTCGTACACAAAGACGAATGGAGTTGGACATGTAAATGCGTCAATCCTATTATGAATAGGATTGAGAATAATTTGAGTTATTAGGGCCAATTCTAATTGAATTGTGAATTCACTTTAATTGGATCTAATTCGGCCCATTTGGATTAATTGGGCAAAACCCTAATTAGTGTTTTAAGTTAGGATTAAACCGTTTTCCCTATAAATAGAGTTCTTTAACTATGTTCTCAACACACAAAAGAAAAGGCACTTCGCCCAAAGTAACCTAGACGTCGAAACCCTAATCCAGCAACTAGAGTTTTTGACTTTGTCCAGATCTCATCCGTTCTTATGGGTACCGACAGAGGCAAGGGCAATTCGCTGCTGCTCGTGACTCACATATTTGGGCTTTTGATCATCTCGTTTTCATACGTATTTTTTGCACGATTTAGGAGACGTTTTTGATACATATGTGATGTTTTACGTATGATTCCGTTTCAGTTTTACTTGTTTTCGTGTTTTCATGTTCTTACAGGTCTTTACGCGTATTTAGATCATTTTGGAGCTAAAAGGACATGCGCGGAGCTAAGGAGCAACTTCGAGGATCATCACGGGACAAACGGGACGAGATTGAGCATGAAAAGCCTCCACCCGGTCGGGCACAACTCTTGCACGACCGGGCAAAACCTACGGTCAAGCTTGTGCGCATTTCTGCACGACTCGGGCAAGGATGCCCGACCATTTGCCTTGTGCCCGAGCGGGCGCACATACCATGCCCGATCGGGCATGCATTCCAGCCCCATAGTCCGCGCGTTCCACCTTAGCCACCCTAGCCGCACCCGAGCGGGCACAATGACCACCCGAGCAGGTCGTGGCCCAAAACTGCCTATTAAGTTAAGTAAACTTAACTTATAACAAAGGGAACTCGTGGGGGCAATTTAGGCAACAATTGGATCGACTTAGGAGGCTTAAAAGGAGGCAGAAGACGTCATTAGAGGAAGCTTACATTGGAGATTAATTCAGTAGAAGATTAAGGAGATTCTTGCGAGGAGACAAGCGAGGAGCATTGGAGATCAAGCCCCAACACTTCGGTTTTGTTTGGTTTTCATGTTCCTTAGACTTTCTACTTTGTTTATGTTTCTTTGCAGACGCATGAGCGAGTAGTTTGTTTGTTCTAGGAGAAGGAATTAGCCCTTGCTATCCCGGAACCACTTTTGATCTATTTTGAATGCATCTTCCGTTTTAGTTTATCTATTCTCTATCTGAGCGCTTAATTTCCTTGTGTTTACAAAGGTCATGTAAATACATGTGTTAGGGATTAGGAGAAGGACCGAAAGGAGAATTCTAGTCCTAGAAGATCAGGTTTAGAACAACCGAGGTTAGGCCACGAAAGTAGGGTAGCAACGGTTGAGGGTGAAACGGGCGAATCACAGAGCTTATGGGTTTAGTTCAAGGTGTCAGCCACGAAAGTAGGGGGCAGCTTGTCTAGATCACGTGTCTATGCCCTAAGAGAGGGTAGATATCATGTTAGGATCATCCGCCTTAGATAGCTTTAACTGGGATTGCATGATAGATAGATAGATTGATTGTCGGTTTCGGTAGTCTTGTGGTGAAACCGGATTCCTAGGACGTTTGTCTTATCGTTAGAACCCAAGTCTTTTATTTACTTTCAGTATTTCATTCTTCATCCA
>CM071866.1:11325254-11342133 GCA_036759665.1 Gynandropsis gynandra
GACACTTCACTTCTGTCATATTGAGGATTATTGGATCATATAAAATCGAGCTCGTTTTGCAGATTAAAAAGCACACTGATCAAAAATCGATATGAGTGCATCGACCTTGTTACTCCTTCGGTGGCTCGGGTCTAAGTGGTGGGTTGGCGATCATCTTTCTACGTCCTAAGGACATGGCACAAAAAGCCGCCTACTCCGCTGCACTCTCACACGAGATGCATGAGTATACCGTCATCGGTAGTCTGGGTCTAAGTAGAGGCTGGATCCCTTCAAATCCGACGTCCTAGAAGCCTAGTGTGTATGCAAAGAAAAAGAAAAAAAAGAAGAAGAAAAAGAGAAAAAGAAGAATAAAAATAAAAAAAAGAAACAAAAGAAAAAAAAAAGAAGTCATCAAAAGAAAATAAAAAGAAAAAAGAAAAAGAAAGAAAGAAAGAAAGAAGCTCGGAAAGAAAGAAACAAGTATCCTCGGTTGACCTAGGTTTAGCATAGTCTGAAGTCTTGTCTGGTGGAGGGAGTTACGGCAGCGTGTCCAGTTTTCTTTGATTTACTTTCTCATGGGTAACCGTGGTGGACCTAGGATTAAGGCTGAAAACTCGATTAGGCCGAATTTGCTCTCGACATGTTAGTTGATCGGTTAGGCTCGCTTTAGCGGTATCTCTAGGAGAAGGGGGATTCTCGTATTTTCATACCCCATGTATTCCACGTTTACGTTTGCTTAGGGACAAGCAAACATTCAAGTCTGGGGGATTTTGATCATCTCGTTTTCATACGTAGTTCTTGCATGGTTTAGAAGACGTTTTCGGTATATATATGATGTTTTACGTATGATTCCATTTCCGTTTTACTTGTTTTCGTGTTTTCATGTTCTTACAGGTCTTTACGCGTATTTGGATCATTTTGGAGCTAAAGGAACATGCACGGAGCTAAGGAGCAACTTGGGAGATCATCACGGGACAAACGGGACGAGAATGCCCGACCATTTGCCTTGTGCCCGAGCGGGCGCACATACCTTGCCCGATCGGGCATGCATTCCAGCCACACATCCGCACGACTCGCCCTAGCCGCACCCGAGCGGGCAGAATGACCGCCCGAGCGGGTCGCGGCCCAAAACTGCCTATTATGTTAAGTAAACTTAACTTAAAACAAAGGGAACTCGTGGGGGCAATTTAGGCAACAATTGGACCAACTTAGGAGGCTTAAAAGGAGGCAGAAGACGTCATTAGAGGAAGCTTACATTGGAGATTAATTCAGTAGAAGATTAAGGAGATTCTTGCGAGGAGACAAGCGAGGAGCATCAGAGATAAAGCCCCGACACTTCGGTTTTGTTTGGTTTTCATGTTCCTTAGACTTTCTACTTTGTTTATGTTTCTTTACATAAACAAAGTAGAAAGTCTATTCACAGAGATTCTTGTTTATCATTAGAACCCAAGTAGTTTATTTACTTTCAGTATTTCATTCTTCATCCACATTCTTTCGTTAGCAAGTTTGATTCCTAGTTCGAGTTTAGGTAGTGTTGCGTAGTCTATGTGGGATCGACACCTAAAATACTACACACGTGCCGTGCACTTGCGGGTAGTTTAGGTTATTTTATTTAACTCTGATGCGCATCAGCTTTACGTTACAATACATCAAGGTATGTCCTAAGAAGCCCTAATAAGATCTGTCTCCGAATCAGAACTCACTAAGGGAAAACCGAGAAAATTCTGTGTTTCCGTTGCGTGTTCTTTCCTCTCGGTTTACCTTCATCTTATGCATCAAACATAGATCTTTGTGTGGATCAAAATCGTGAAAATTTACAAGGCATGAAAAGTCATGATTGTCATGTTTTCATGTAATTAGTTATTCCAATAGCTATTGCAAAACTTCTCTCTAAGACTGCTCACGAGCCATTGTTTGGTGTAAGCTCATTTTTTAACGATATTAGCTCGCGAATATTAAAAATAAAATACATGAGTGTTTTAAAAGATATTATTTCGTACATCTTATGTGCGTTGGAAAACGTCTTTCTTTTATGTTTTGTTTGATTTGATGTTGCATTAAGTGATACATCTTCCATATGAAGCTGAATCGGGTAGTCGTGTATAGTTTCGATTGATGCATATGTTTAAACGGTTCTTTTTTCATGTCAAAGGGATGATAAAAAAATAAAATTAGACTTGAGGTATCAATAGTGAAGCGATACATAACCGATCACAAATTTCATGAAATACTATTTTGACCCTCATATTGCAAAAAATCCAAGGACACATCACCGATCATTTTCGATTGATGTATATGTTTAAATGGTTCTTTAATCATTTCAAAAGGATGATAAAAAATGAAATTAGACTCGAGGTATCAATAGTGAAGCGATACATAACCGAAGAAATGACAAATTTAATGAAATACTATTTTGACCCTCACATTGCAAAAAAATCCAAGGACACATCACCGATCAAGAATGAAAATATTCTTTTTGAATACAATGAAATATTTATTGATATATTTTGTTATGTTTTACAAAATTTGACAATTAAATAGGTTGGTTATGCGAAGATTGCTAACTAATAAAGAATTTCATGATGCATATACTTACATTATATTATTGCTAGGAGCTCCGTCAATATCACATGTAAAGTACAAAAAACTATTTTTGTATATATATATATATATATATATATATATATATAATATTTAACATGTTTGTATTTATGTATAACATTTCAGACAAATATACACGAAGGAATAATCCATATTGCGCGAATATAGATCTTGTTGCGATGAAAGAACAAACAAATGTGTCATGGCTGCAAATCTATGCAATTGGTTATATATTATAAAAAAATGATAACGATATATATATATATATATATTCACACATATGTATCATATTTTCTTTCAGGTTTACGATTACAACACAAATTATACTTTTTCATCTGCGTAGTTGAATGACTTGGTACGATATCCTATAAGAATCGTGAAATATTAGTCTATAGTGTTTATCCTTGGCTACACATTTCATACATTTAGTCATGGTTCAGACATAGTATAAGTAGTTAAGGTATTTGTGTAAAATGAGCTAATAACTGCGATTCATATGAAAAAATAGACTTTTACAGTATTTTGATAGATTTTTTTCCATTCAAGTATCAATGATTTGAAAGAGATCACATGAGAAGGATCTCATATGTTGGCCTAGTGTAAACTATCATGTGCACCAAGCCATATAAAATAAAATGATATATCATTCGTGTTAAGTGTAGCAAGTCAGTAACAAGTTTACCCCATTGAAGAATATTAGAAATTAGGGATAACTATTCTTAATTCATTGAGATAAAGTAAAGAAGAATTCCTCATCTATGAACTTTCTTATTTGAAGTTAGAAGGGTCCACCGGTTCAAATGGTGCATTGGATAAGGATGAAAGTAAATCCAACTCAAATTATGTATTCTACTTGAATGGTGGAGCAGTGGATTAGAAAATTTAAAAACAAACTATTGTAGCTGATCCAATAATTGAATCATAGATAAAGTTACATGTGAGGTAGCTAAGGAAGGTGTAAAGATAAAAAGTTTATTACTGAATTTGGTGTTGTATCCTTGATTAAGGAATTCATTCCTTTATTAAATGATAATATTAGAGCAATACCGTAGGCGAAGAAACCAAGATGTCATCAAAGATCCAAACATGTTCCACGAAAGTAACAAATAATTCAATAAACCAATGAGCGTGTGGATGTTCAAATTCAGAAAGTAAATTGAAAGGAAAACACAATTGTTCCAGCTACAAGCATCCATGATTCAAATGAGTTTGACAAACACAAGATTAAGATTGGGTTGAGAAATGTGGCATATTGGAACTATTTCTAGCAATAATTAAATTATTGAATTGGTTTAGAAGTAGAATGTGTTCATGTAACATTTGAAAATTTTTATTCATGAATTAAACTTATTTATCATATGTAAAATTAAATATGTGTGACATATAAATGGTCCTTTCATTAACCCTACTAAGACATAACTAAACCACCAAGAACTATGGAAGTGTTATGTAGACATTACAGAAAAATGATCGTTTTCGTCGAAAGGATCCACCTAAAAAAGCCTATGTTTCCGTTGGACATGAGTCTTGCCAACATATTTCTTTATGTTGATAATCAACATTTAATAATAGTTATCTGTTGCAATTTTCAATGTTGTTGTAGTGACCACAATCGCTGATATCTTATCAACAACTTTGAATGGAAACATAATTAGCAATTTTCATCACTATCACATGAAATTTCTCATTGATATCTTCAACGATGCTATCTCTTGCTATCCATTAATACTTTTAAAAATCGAGTCATTGAAATCAGATATTGTTCATGAATCATTTCAATGGACATTTCGTTGATAGCCAATAATGAGTTCTATGATATTCTCCATGTCACGAAGCTTTGAACATAATCCCAAAGTGTCACAAGATATACTCGATGCATTGTTATTGAGAGTATGTCTCTTGAACTGGAGGAAGTATGGTGGTTACATCCTCTAAAATATTGGTGTCAAAGGATGATATGATGGTGGAGGAAGTTGTAGAGCTCTTGTGGAAGCCACCAACAATCTTTGTGACTAATAAATCATCTTTGTTGCATGGTTTCTATAAATAAAAATAATAGTTTACGGGATTGAGGATGTTTTGTAGGGAGTTTTAGAGAGATTTTTGTGTTAGTTGGTTCAAGGGAGTTTTAGAGATAGTTCAATGTTATTTTTTTTCAAACATTTTTAATGGCATATCAACGAACATCTATCTAAAATATTAACAGATGTCCATTGAAAAATGTGTCCAATTATTTCTTCATAAAGAATTATTATCATAAAAAATTTAAAAAGTGATTATGAACTTGATAATATATATGATTATAAGTTTAATAATGATCATTTGTACCATTCAATTGGTAATAAGTCTTTACAATTTTAAAAAATATATGTGTGAAAGTGATTATACTCATCTTTTGTTAGAGAATATTCATCTCATCTCCCCTTAGTATGTCCAATGAATGTGAAAGGATCTCTAAGGTGATGCTAAAAAAGGATGATAATGATATAAATAGTTTGTATGATCTTCTTCTAACCTTCTGCATTTTATTTGAGTGTGCGTCTTAAAAAATGCGCTTAGATACATGATCTCTTTAAACCAATACTGTTTAACAACCAAACTTCGATCACAACTTTATTTCTTGTCTTTTGCTTTAGATGAAAAAACCTTTACAATGGATACATCGAATTAAACTTAACTAGCCCAATAAGTATTGCTTTATCTGATAAATGAATCGAGAAATATTCTATTATATTGAACAACAATAGCAAAATTACCTTATCAAAAGCATAAACAACTTCTTTTTAAATGTTTTTACAAATACCTCCAAATAATTCGCATAAAGTATCATGCATGGTACAATATAACATCTCGACAAATTAAATTGGGATGACTCATTGCATGAAAAAATGATATTCGTCACTCTTCATGATATGCACCTTGATTGATGTTGTTTTGTCATATGTGATGAGACTAAGAATGAAACCCACTAATAACTAATTAACAGAAATTCAAACTTGTTCCTCATATGATAAGTCGGTGAGAGCTTGGAATCACTCTAAGAGTTCATTAGCTAAATATCTCAAGAATTAGCAAGGAAACAAATCACTTTTAATATGGAAAATTTAGTTTAATATATTCTAAAATAGATATTGTATACCAAAACATAATTAAAAACTTGATAAAGTAAGTAAATAAAAAAATGTATGAAAATAATTGGTCGAGAAAGGTGAGTGCTCAGGCACGTGCTACATAAGGTTTTTAACATAAAATTAATTTAGATAATTATGCTCGGTGTATTAAATGTATATTGGTTTAGAGGAATGGCTTGAACCAAATGGTTCATTTCTTAGGCCAAGCCCTTTAGCTCCTTCAGATTCTTGCTCGTCTTTTCCTTCTGTGCTTATAAAGTGGTCATGTTGGCTTGACTAAACGCCTCTTGACATCCTTATGAAGTCATTGCCTTCTCTTTAGGGATCTTGAGAGCAAGCATGTTGTGAATCTTCTTGCCCTCGCCCTTGTGATCAATCCTCTTAAGATTTTTGTCTGATCCAAGGCCTCTTCCTCACCATTCTTTTGTTATTTTAAAGTATTTGACCTCAAATCTAAACCTTCATCCGCATTAAAATGAGCCATGTCTTTTACATTAAAAGTCAAACGGATAGTGTATTCACCTTATAACTCTATTTGTAAGCCTTAAGGATGATGTGTTTATAGAATTCAAAAGGTCCATCTCCTTACATTAGAAGCTGCGACTTGCGCTTTTGCGAATACCTTTCTTTGAACGTTTGCACTCATACCAAGTGTCCTTGCTGGAAGATTTTCCTCAGATATTTCTTGTTTTTTTATGGGCCTAAGGCTCCATTGGTGTTTTATAATCTAGCTCTTTCTATCCATATGATGGTTTCTTCTTTTAGAATCCATCTTTAGAACCCTACAACAACTTAGAAAGAAGACTAGAAAAAAATTAGTTAGCTGGTTAGGAAACAACGCCTCTTTGTGCGTAAGCACATTCATTGCCTGAGGTAAAGTGAATATGTTCTATCTTAAACTCATAGAAAAGCAATGTTATCCTCACGTATGTGCTCTCACAAGCAATTTTCTGGAGTTTTCTCAATACCTCACTATTTTTATGGTTATCTACCTCATGATAACTCATTGTCTTACACCTCGCATCCGTCTGCAGATGCAACTACTCCATTGTATCGTTTATGTCATGTAAATTCATGACTTTTTGCACTACAAGTGATTCTCCGTTTGTTGCCTCATGATCTTCGCAACTCTCATTGAACCTCTGAGAAAGAGCATTAGCCCCAAATCATATGGTGAGTAAAAGGATCTGAACTAGACACCAAAGACACACAGATCAATCATGAAAACTAAAGCTAAAAGGATGCAAGACTTGTTTACTCGAATGATGGATGAAGAAATTGGAAAGGCACCACAAGTGCATCAGAAGGCATCAAGGGAGCCTTATGTAATTTGCCTAAGTGGAAGAGGTCGAGAGAAACAGGAAGCTAGAGGAACTAAAAGTGCTACACATGACATTATATGTCGCTCATCCCAAGGACTCAAAAGAGCATTCAAAGGACTAGAACACTCGACCTGATCATCACATAGCTAAAACCGAGGGTTAGAAAACTCAAATGAGAATAAGAGCTGCTCAACCAAACCTTGTTTAGTTTTGTGAATTTAAGTTTTGAGACAAATGTAGCTCTGGACGTAGTGGTCCTACTGCTGGACCAAACATTTTTATCCTCTTTTGTTAAATTATCTTATTTAATTTAGTTTTCTATTATTATTTTGTCCTTATAAATAAGAGACCCCTAATGTGATTTTTTTAGCTAAATTTTTTTCAATTGATAATGTCTTGTTCTTGCTAATTTTTGAGATTTTTCTTTCGAACTTTTGGAAAGATTCTAAGTGTTCACTAATTTATCAGCAATTGATAACAAGTGTTGCTACATCATTTGATGGGTATGGAGTTTTTGGGATTTTGGGCGTCCTTTCCTTAGGAAAGGCAAATATCAGATTTTTATATCGAGTTTCTATGAGCTTTCAATGCAATTTCATCAATTTAACAATAGAACATAAGTATAGGTTCATATCACGTGGTATTTGGAAAAGAGAAACAACAAAAAATGGAAAACCAAGAAAAAAGGAAAAAGAAGAAAAGAAAAAAAAGAGAAAATATGAAAAAAGTCCTTCCAAGAAAATAGAAGGGTCATAATAACTAGATTAGGAATCTTAGACGTAGCAATAATAATACACACTCGTTAAGATTTAGTTTGAATCTTTTAAGAATTCACTTTAAGTTTGTTCATGAGTTCTAAACTAAATTAAACAGGAGAAGAAGTAAAAATAATTGAGTGAAACTTCTTTTAGAAAGATCGTTAGCTTCATTCGTCTTCCCTTTTCATTCATCTTTTATAACTTTTACTGACGTTTTTGTGTATATCATTTAGATGTAAATTTAAAGATATCAATGCAAAGAAATATTGCAATGTGTGAGAGACAATATGCTGCCAATACAATGGCATTTGATGATGGATGAGTTCCGATTCCTAATGCAAGAAGTCCCTACCGTCAGCCAACAACGTGATCTGGTGTAAGATGTAGCATGTGGGGTTCACCAAGAACCAGAATGAATCTTAGAGAGCATGCTATCATAACTTTGGAAGAGATTTGTGGAATCATAAGTATTTGATTTGTACTTTCTCACTATTATCAAGAGGTTAATCAATGTGTAAAACGATTGGTGGAAAGGAGTAGAAACATAGAAGACTACTACAAAGAGATGGACTTCTTGACAATTCGGACGAACATGCGGTCTAAATCATAACATAAAAGACCATGTAGAAGCCTAACACTATGTGGACATTAATGACTTGCTGCATCCAACACTCAAGATCGAGAAATAGTTGAAAAAGAATGCAAAACATTCCAGAGGTGTGAAAACACTTCCAACTATTCCCTTGATGCTACTCGGTTTGACAAATAGAATAAGGGACACAAATCATAGAAAAAAGTGAAGAAATTACGACCTAAGCTAGAATTTACAATCCACAAAACATTAGAAAACCATGATACTCATTATTTCAAATGTCAAGGTCAAGGTCACTTTGCTCTGCACTATTTAAACAAAAATGCCATGATAATATAGCTAATAGAGGATATGAGACTGCATCAGATGGAAAATATGAGGAGTACTAGGCAGTACAAGGCAAGTTGTATGTAGCACGTAGAGCATTAAATCTACTAGTTAAAGAAAAATCCATCGTACACTGAGAGAACATCTTTTACACGACAGGTTTATCTAGGAAAAAGTTTTGTAGCATCATTGTGTAGAGAGGAAGTTGTATGAACATAACTAGCACATCACTTGATGAGATGTGGGGATTGATCACTTCAAATCATTCCAAACTGTAAAATTTTCAGTTGCTCAACGATATTAGTGAAACAAAGGTGAATTGTGAGGTGAAGGTTGGATTTAGCATTGAAAGTGTGAGGATGAGGTGTTATGTGATGTGGTATAAATGCAAGTGGAACACCTCTTATTAGGAATTCCATGGCAGTTTGAGATTCAAGAACAATATACCGGGCTTAGCAGCTATTACTCCTTTGACTTGAAAGGACAACACGTTCGACTACCACCACTCACACTAAAGGAAGTCTTCTAAGATTTGGTTTGATTACTGAAGAAGAAGAAGAAGAAGACACTGTCTCATATGAGTGATCATTAGGTAGTTCACCAAAATAGTGAAGTCTTGAGTGAAACCCAAAAAAAGATGTTTGAGAGACAACCCTTGAGCAAAACGTTTCTTTCCATGATAGTGAGCGAATTCAAGAAGGCTTTGCTTTATGAGACCTTAAAAGAACATGTAGTGAATATGTGATAGGTTCTAGGCAAGTTCAAAAACGAAAAGCTATATTCTAATATTAAAAATGTGTTTTTGTATTTTAAAACTTGTGTTCTTGCGATTTGATAGTAGTGGACAAGGAATATGTGTAAACGAGAAAAAGATCGAGGCCATATGTAATTGGCCGATCCGTAAGATGGTTGGAAGGGTTTGAAGCTTTCATGGATCAGATGGTTGCTACCAAAACTTCATAATAGACTTCAGTACCTTGGCTGCACCCTTTACCAAGGTGATAAAAAATAACATCACTTTTCATTGGGGCAAAGTTCAAGAGAAGGCCTTCCGAACTTTAAAAGATAAACTAACATAAGGTCCTCCATTAGTGTTTCCTGGTTTTACTAAAATATTTGAGATTAAATGTGATGCACCAGGTGTAGAAATTAGAGTAGTGTTGATGCAAGAGCACAAACCTATCACGTACTTCAGTGAGAAGCTTAATGGAGCTTAGTTAAGTTACCGCATGTAATACAAATAAATTAGGTTTTGGTGCTAAACAACAAATAAGGTAGCATTACTTGTGGCCCAAAGAATTCGTGATTCATATTAACCATGAATTATCCAAGCATCTCAAAGGACATTAAAAGCTGAAACGTAGGCACACAAAGTAAGTGGAATTCATAGAGGTTTTCCGTATGTCATCAAGTACAAGCAAGGTGAGGAGAATGTTGTGGTTGATGTTTTTTCTAGTTATTATGCTTTACTTTCAACTATAGATTCTGGGTTGCTAAGTTTTGAGCATATTATGGAACTCAATTAGATGAATAATCATTTTGACAACGTAACCAAGACTTGTGAGAAAACTACCACATGCAATTGATTCGTGAGAAACATGCGAGAGAACTAATGGGACACTTTGGAAGGTGCATAACGTGTAAGAAGGCAAACCCCAATTGCAACCACACGATATATACTCCCCTTACCAATTCCTAGAATACTATGGAATGATATCTCCATGGAAATTTCTTAGATTTTCCTAGACATGGCTCAAATTTCATTGTAGTAGATTGGTTTTACAAAATGACTCATTTGATTGCATATCATATAACCAATGATGCATTATACGGTAGCATGTAACATGTATAACAATAGTGTTGGATAGGGATGTTAAGTTCTTTAGTTACTTTTGATATACATTGTACGCTATATTAGGAATGAAACTTTGTTCTCCACTACATTTCATCCGCAAACCGATGGACAAAAAAAAGTATAGGATCAGATTGACCTTTTACGTGCATTAGGTAAGAGCCCACTTAAAACATAAAATAGTGTCTACCACATGTTGAGTTTGCATACAACGAGGTGGTTAATAGTTTTAAATAATTTTTAACACCTGAATTTATGTACGGGTTTAATCCTCTTACACGTGATATGGATCATTTACCATCATTTGAGTTTACTAACATTTTTTTTGCAAGAAAAGAGTCGAGTTTGTGAAACAAATACATTTGAAGAAATGATTTAATATAACGAAGAGGACATAGCAATACACCAAACTTTCAAACAAGAGTAAAAAAAAGTTGTCTTTGAACCCGATGATCTCGTATGGATTCATTTATTCAAGGAGTATTTTCCCTAGTAGCGTAAATAGATGCTCTTGCCCTGAGGTCATGGACCTTTCAAAGTTCTCGATAACGTCAAAGACAACGCCTGCAAGATTGAATTACATAGTGAGTGCAACATTAGTGAAACTTTTGACATTGCTGACTACGCTTGTTTTAGTTAGATGAAGATATTGATTTAAGTTCAACTCCTTTTTAAGGAGGGGATGATCAGCACACGACCCCAAATGAGAAACCAAGAACACAAAATCTGGCTATGAGGGCTAAAAGTAAAAGGATGCAAGATTTGTTTGCTCGACTGGTGGTGGAAGAAATTGAAGAGTGAAAACAAGGGCATCAAGAGGAGTAAAAGGAAGATTATGTGACTTGCCTAAAAATGGAAGAGGCCCAGAGGAACTAAAGGTGCTTCAACCGTGAAGGGGGTCACTCGACTCCAATGAATTCTCTAGACCAATGTATGCATGACACTGTTTGTCGTTTGGCCCGACCAATGGTGTGCCCGACTCGAGCAACACACAACTCGATCGAGCATTAGAAAACTTGTTCAATCAATGGAAACATACTTTAGTTTTATGAATTTTAGGGTTAAGAATTATGTGGCACTAGATTGAGTGGTCCTACTGCTCGAACGAATATTTTTGCCGTGTTATGTTAAGTTAGCTTGTTTTATTTAGTTTTCTATTATTTTTTGTCCTTATTAATAAGGAACTCCTTTTATGACTTTTTAAATAAGTTTTATTCAATTGGGAGTTTCTTTTTATTTCTAATTCTTTAGAATTAACTTCCAAAATCTTGGAGAGATTCTGAATGTTCCTGAGTTATCAACAATAATATTTGTTGTGGCTCGTAACTATATCACCATATATTTTTCCACTAATAATTGTTGTAAAAATGAATTTATTGTTCTTAGTATTCTCAAACCTTATCTAGATCATTCGGACTAAGTCTTCCGAATCCGGCTGCCCCTTTCTTCGTAGTCAAGTACATGACTGGCCTCAAATTATGATATATTAATAAAACTCTTTGTTTATTAGTTGAATTATTTGTATTAGTATCGTGTTTAAGCATATGATTTTTCAAAGGATTGATGTGAAAAATAAGAAATTTCTAATAAAAACTTCTTTAATTCCCATACTTTATGGGTGATACATATTCATTCATCATAAGGGCGAAGAGAAATTATGTAGGTTAGGTTTTCATTGTCACTTTTTTATTAGATCATTCACCATAAAACTTTACGGGAGATGAGATATTATTTGACATATTAGATGAAAATGATGGGTTATAAAGGACCTTTAATTATGATGGCAAAGAGCATGATAAATGTGAATGATTTGGCGAACATCACACTTGGTATAAATACAATATTTTTGAAATTCTCCCACGGACAACACAATCTTCTTCGTCACAATTTTAATGTGATGCATATAAAGAAATTTTTTTATTTAATAACATTATCAACCCAATGAATATTTATGGAAAATTGAAAGATAATGTAAATTAAAGATTGAATTTTGAGATATATGTGCATAAAAGAATCTTGAACTTAGTAAAGAAAGTAAAACACCTATACTTACTTGTAGGCTTACTGTTGCAACACGAAATACAATACTATTGGTTGTAGGAAGATATTCAAAGTTTAAAATGTCATGCTGGATTATGATGGTTGATAGTTGCACGGCATGAAGAGTCAGAATTATCATGTTTTTTTTATGTTGCGTTCAAGTTAAATAAATTAACCTAAACTACCCGCATGTGCACGTCATGTGTGTAGTAATCTAGGTGTCGATCCCACAGGGACTACACAATACAAACTAAACTATAACAAACGAATCAAAATTTGCTATGAACTAAAGACAATAAACTAACGAGTTCTCAGCAATTAAACAAACGCTCTAGGATTTTGTTTCACCACAAGGCTCTCCGAAACCAACAATTAATCAATCTAATCATGCATTCCCAATCAAGAAATCTAGACGGACGATCCTAATATGATTTCTACCCTCTTTCAAGGTATAAAACGTGATTTAGTCAAATAACCCCCTACTTTCATGGCTAATCCCTTAACCTAACCCATCAAGTGTTGTTCATTCGATTTCAAATCCTCAACAGTTACTACACTACTTTCATGAACTAGCCGCTCGATCGAGCATTTCTTCAAAAGGGCGATCGCCAGGGCTTTGGAGTTACCCCGGATGTGCGTTCTCTTGGGGGGATGTTCTGGTTGGTAAGCCTGATCAGGCTGTTTAAGGTGCTCGGTCGGGTACTAGACTTTAGTTGCATGAGCTCCCTTCTTCCATTCACCTGATCGTGCTGCTGGATGTGCTCGACCGTGTATTGTTCCCTATCTCGGTAGTTTCTTGGCCAGCTAGTTCACACCATATCTTGCTCGTTTCTTGTCCGTTTCTCATCCGTTTGCTCAGTTGTGATCCTCGACATTCGTACTTCATTCCGCATATGTTCTTTAGCTCGAAACAAACCAAATACAACTCACAACCTGCAGGAACATGTGAATACGATAACAAATAAACGGATACAAAATCACACGTAAACACCAGAATTATCATCACGAACATCTCTAAAATCATGCGAAAAATGTGTACAAAAATAAGATGATCATTTTCATGAAACAATTTCTTACAATAGCTATGGAAAAAATTCTCCCCAAATGGTTCATGAGGCGTTGTGTTATATTTGTATATTGTTTTCAAAAATATTTACTCGTTAAGGTAAAAGAGAAAGGTGAAAATAAAATCACAATCAATTGTTTAGAAATACACCAACAAAGAGCGTGCATACTTCACATAACACTATTTCAACCCTTACATAGCAAATAAGTTTATGCAAACATCGCAAAGCAAAAAATCACAATCATATGTTTCAGATAATTAAAATCTAAACAATTGGATGTTTGATTCGGACCTATATGATATGTAGTGATCATAAAAATACTCATAATTTTTTTTTAATGCCAGATAAAAAAAATTTTGGGTTTTTTGTTTCCCTTTAGATGTGTCTTGGAAAAGTAGAAACATTTCAAATATATGCTTGGAGTCATGGTTGGGAATGTTGGAATAGCAAAAGCCATTTGAATTTTAAGTGAATACATTGGTATAATTTGTTTTGTTATTAATAGACTGCTAAAAAGGCAGGAGAAGAAAAAACGAAGATAACAAAACAAGATGAAGATGCCATTCATTTGATAAGATATAAAAATTATTGCCCTTAATTCTTCTTAAACACAATTCCAAACTAGACCAGCTGATCGTATGGATCTTATATCTGGATTCAAAGCCTTAAAAAAAGAAGAATTAATCTAAAAAGAAGATGACATAATCTAAGTCTTTGTTTTGGCAGTTTGGTATATGCCCACTCACGTAAAATTGCTTTTCTAGAAAAACCATATTATTCTGCCTATCAAATTCCTTTTAGTTACCTTTACATGGTACTAGAAGCCTACTCCACAACCTTCTTTTAAAATTTATTTGTGAATATTTATAAATTTAGCTTTTATTAAAACTTCTTTTTAAATTAATTTCAACAATAATTTAATTGGTAACCTTAACAAAATGACTTAGTTAAAGATCATGGAATGAAGTCACTTATCATGATCTAGAAGGAAAACTAGCTCATCAATCTCTATACCGATAAAACCATTCTAGATATTTATCACTCTAGAGATGAGGGAAGCATTTGTTGCTCTTTGGTTGAGTTTGGAGTTTCTTGAGTAGAGCAATAAAGCAAAGAGCATACATTTGAATCCGAATTGTTTGTAAAAATATTTTACGACTTAGTATGTAAATGTTTAAATATTTTTTAAACACTTTTTTTATAATATATATTTCTATTTTTTATGTTATTGTAGCAACAAGAACGAGGTTGAAATTTAGATCTTTTAGAGATCATGTGGCACACATAAAAAAACTATAAGAGTCATGGATGAGAAGTCTTGGGACCTCATGAGACTATTTAGGTCATTCCCAATCAACCATCTATGGATTTAATTTATATATTTCAATATTATTCTTTACTTTAATATAGTCATTTGATAACAATATTATTTTATTTTGTAGATCTTCTAGCCAAACCCATTTTTACTTATTTTTGGTTTAGGCTAATTGAAATCCAAGATCACTGAAACTTCAAGCGGTGAGACATTGATGTATAAACACGAGGTCATGAGGCTTGTGTGTTGGATCATGACTCATTCTGTGCAGATCCATGAGGAAAAATCCAAGATCACAACGCTTACATCTAAGCTCAACTATCTTGAATCGGTAATAGATCTTTTGCAACTCACCCACTTACACCTACAACTATAGTGGTATAACCATCAATTTCATCACCACATTCATATAACGTTAGAATATTTTTGAACATCAATAGTTTTCATTAATATTTTATATTTTTTAAATTAATTTTTTTATATTTTTTGTATTTTTATTTTGAAACTATTTTGTTAAATAAAACATAGATGATCAATGTTACGTTCTGTTGTTATGCTCAAGGTATTCCAAGAAGTTTTTATGTTGCACATGCTTCAGATATTTGCTCTATGTTGCCTTCTTGTTGGCCAATACAACACATATATGTGATAGATGAGTGTCACAATTTCCAGCGTAATCCTGCTTACATATGGCTTAACTAAAGGTAACATAAATTTCAAATACCTTTAGTGACAACTATGGAAATGCCATTTACAATGCTAGTTTTATGGAACATTGTAATGTGTGGAATTTAAACTGACATTGATACTCAAAGCACAATGCTGAATAGGTATCATTTTCCATTGTTAATACAAATCCAATGCTTAGCCTTTACAAACGGTGTCCTAGTTAACACTAACAATGTATTGGATTTGCGTTGGTATTTTCTTGATTTTTATAGTTTAAAGAGAATGTTTTAGATGTGAACAACTAAGTTATTTGATGATTTTTAATTGTGCGAGAAATAAATTTATAAACATTGTTTTTATATAAGAAATTGTTTAAGTTTGTGAACCAATTCCTGTAGTTCTCTCAACTAAAATGAGTCAAGATTTGTAACGTCACACTTGTTTTCAAACTCAAATAATCATTCATTATTAAACTCAAAAACCTTAAAAAGATGTGCAAAAGTATCATTTGACTTTAAGGTGATCTCTTGACTTGCTAAAGGTAATACTATAAAAGAAGGCATTGACTATTAAAAGACTTTTTTTCTTGTATGGTTGAAAGGGGTTAACTTCAAAAATACCCTTGTAGGGCTAAAACACTTTAAAAATACCCTTCCCGAAAAAGAAAAATTTTTAACTTCAAAAGTACCCGTATAAATGTTGATATTCCCAAAATACCCCTGCGACCTTACGACCCAATTCGACCCAGCGACCCAGTTTGACCTTGCGACCCTTGTCCCTCAGCGACCCTTGTTCCTCTGCGACCCTTGGACCCCTGCGACCCTTGTCCCTCTTCGACCCTTGGACCCTGCGACCCTTGTCCCTCTTCGACCCTTGTCCCTCTGCGACCCTTGGACCCCTGCGACCCTTGTCCTTCTGCGACCCTTGGACCCCTGCGATACTAATTTATTATTTACAAATTATTTACATATAATATGAATAAAATTTCGAAAAATACAGCTCAAATCAAAATATGTTGGACCCGTGCGACCCTTCCGACCATTGCGACCCTTCCGACCATTTCGACCCTTTCGACTAGTCTTTTCAATGTCAGACTACTGCTTTTTCCAGGTTCTAGCTATGCTTTTTATTTTACCAATGCCACATTGAAGACCTATATTAAAGGTTCTTTAATGTGTCAATACATGCACCTTGGTCATTCTTTGTAATTATTGTCTTTCTGGATT
>CM071866.1:11347798-11375888 GCA_036759665.1 Gynandropsis gynandra
CAGCATCAGCATCAGCATTAGAATCAGCATCAGCATCACTCACGCACTCCTTCCTCTTAGTCCCTTTTTCCTTCTCCTTTTTTGATCACCAAGAGCTGCTTTTCGTGTCAGCAGTTCTTGCTCACGGATATCCTCCCAACAAATACCCTTCGGATTTCTACGAAGATGTTTCATCCATATCTGAACATCGGGATCGTCGCATCCCTCGTAATCCTCCAGACCAGAAAGTAAAGCTTTCTCTTCGTGTTCAGCACGAAGAATACTTATAATATCCTGAAAAACAAAACATAACCATTATTACCCTCTGTGACCCTTGTTTCCCTTGTGAACCTTGTGTAATTGTTACCTTAGAATCTCCAATCTGCCTTATCACATCTACATACTTCGGGTTAAAATTGGATTTAACCATCTTCTTGCACATTCTTGGGCAGGATCGATGCGCATCCACAACCTCAACATACCATCCATTTCCGCCCAAACTAAGGATGGTTTCAAATGGAAGTAACTGAAACATTAAAACAAAATGATAAGAATGCAAAAAGTACGAAAACATTCAAGTTATTCGAATAATATATACAACTTACCATTAGTGGGATCATGAAACCGCCACAATACCATTTTGGTTTCGGTGATTCCCCGCTAACGTGCTTGCGGCAAGTATCCACAATCATCTCGAATGTGTAACGACCCCATGGAAAGCCTTCACAAAATTCCAAGTCATCAACCATGTCAATGAGATCATGGCTGATAGAGTTTTCTGCTGAAGGCTTGTGAGCCATAACTTGTGCCAACAACATCAAAGTTGCGAACCTCTTCCGGTCGTCGGAATTCTTCGCCTTCACAAGCTTTTCACTGACTTGTTCGGGGGTCACCTTTCCACGGCCGAAATTCTTCAGCCTGAATGTGACACCCATCATGGACTCCCATCCTATGGGATATGGTCTGCATTTCAATCCGGAAATTAGTGCGTGCTCCACTATAGAGTACCGGATGGGAATGTCGTTTATGACGAACCACAACTCTGTATTGTCCCGTATAATCACGGATTGATTTAGTAGTACAGACATTTGAACCTTCGTCAATGTGGAGTCACATTGTAAGTGAAATAAATGCCTAAATTGTGACTCGTTCTCGAAGTAATGCAACTCCTGATCATTTAAGATTCCTCTCAGCATCCTTATTGTCTCGTGAGGATAACACTTCGTGGTGATCTTTGGAATTCTGTCCATGTGCTTGAATTCATAGACAAATCTCGGCTTTGGCGCCACCTGCAAAATGACCAATTCCGAATACATTATGCTTCTACCGACCTAAGCGAGCCATGCGACTCAACCGACCCATGCGACGCAACCGACCCGTGCGACCCTCAACCGACGTGCGACCCATGCGACTCAACAACGACCCTCAAACACTTCGCGACTCAACCGACCCACGCCCCTCAAACGACCATTGCGACCTAACCGACTCACTGACACTGACACTCACCCATTTCAAATCAATAAACCATTTTGTGACTCGAAAGCTTGCAAAACCCTAGAAATCGAACTACTTACACTTATTGACGCCATTGAAGATTGACTCGTGCTCTCTTCGCCAGTGATGCTGCTGATTCTAGCCATTTTCCTTCTCGCCAACTTCAAATCGTTCCCTCTCAAGTTCGACATCACTTATTTCTTTCTTGCTATCAACTTTTAAACAGGTTTCACGGCGAAAAACTGTTCGGCTTTCTCGTTTTCGGCAGTTTTTCACGTCGAAAAACTGCCGAACTTCCATTTTTCCACGTTTGAACATTAAGGGCAAATTTGTCTTTTCTTCAGTTTTTATTTTTCGGATTTCATAATTATTTTGGGGAAGGGTATTTTTGAAGTGGTTTAGCCCTATGAGGGTATTTCTGATATTCCGCCGGTTGAAAGACCCTTTAAGAACAATCATGACTCTTATTGTTCTTTTGTTGTTTACAGCTTCATCATATGAAAGTGAAAATAGTATTTTTCTATGGAAATTTTGATGAAATGAAATTGATATGAAAAAATTGAGTTTTCAATAAATACATCATTTTCTATAAACTTGTATTTATTTATTCATCATTATTAAATAGTCTACTTGCATATTTACATAAACACCGTGGTTATAGCTGTTATATACATTATTTAGTTTTAGAAGCGATGATTATCACATGCTCAGAGTTTGATATGGTTATAATCCATGTACAAAAATCTTCAGTAAAAGACATTGATAAGTTCATCCAAGTAGAATTTTCGGATAGAGAAACAAACAATGAATGATTCCAAGTGGTACAAAAACATATGATGCATGGACCATGTGGTTTAGATTGACCATATTCACCGTGTATTGGATAGTGGTATGTAGACAAAGAAATATCCAGAATCAGACATTAAGTATACAAATGTTGATAACTCAAGATATTTCAATACAAACGTATGAAAGATGACTCTAAGTTTGCGAAGAAAGGAATGTAAATCATGTTACCCGTACTAACTTGACAATGACCAATCCGAACAACCCAAATCATTTAGAATACGGGTTATCCTAGGAACCCAAATGGGTTCAAATTTCAGAATTTGTTCGAGTTTGATTATGTTTGATTTGGATTTGCATAAAACCGAGGAACCGAAAAACCCAAGTAAAACAAAAACTAATAAATAACTATATTAAGTTTTCTCTTCTCTCCCACACACTTTTTTTTTTTTGCTTTTCTCTCCCAAGCCTTCATCTCTCTTCATTTCTTGATTGCTTCCATCGTCCCACGTTGTCGTCTCTGGTATGGTTTCTTCATCGGTTTTCCTTACTCTTGTTCTTCAGTTTCGTTTAGTCTTCTCCGTTGTCTTCTCTGGTATGCTTGCTAGGAGTTGTAAAGATATGCTTCTCTAGTAGTCTTTTTCGTCCTCTTCTTTGGTTTTGCTTAATATTCTCCATCATCTTCTCTAGTATTCTACTTTTTCTTCTCTAGTTTCGTTTAGTCTTGTTTGTTGTCTTCTCTAATATGTTTCTCTAGTAGTCTTCTTTGTCATCTTCTCTAGTTCCACTTAGTCTTTATCTCAGGTAGTCTTCTTCGTCGTCTTCTTGCTAGTTTTAAAGCAATTTCCACTCCTTCAGCACTTGTGTTCATGGGAAGCACCTTGTAGATGAACATATATGTCAAACACTCCAAAAATATGAGTAACTTATCATTATAAAAGGTCTTTGCACTAAAAGAAAGCTTTTTAATTGTTCCTGTAATGCCTTTATAATCTTACGGTGGCAATCCTTCAACAAGAAATTATAAAAACTCAACATCACATTCAATTTCAAATAATGACCATTCATACTATTGATGCATTCAAAGTTTCTTCCTCAACAGAGAAAGGAAAAGGAGAGATGATCAGAACAGACAACAAACAACGATTAGGCGGAAATTTCATGTTGAAGCAATCTCTTGGTAAGCAGGATCAAGGTTACATGATTAGTAGCATGGTAAGTTTCTTTCCTTCACAGTCCAATGGACAGTTTCTTTCCTTCATAGTCCAATGGACTCGACCGTTTTGTTTGAAAAAATATAACCGGAATTAGATGGCAAATCTATTTAAAAAACAAATTATCACATGAATAATTTGAATAACTTGAACTATCCGAATTATCCAAATTACACAAATTTAATTTGGGTTATTTTAGATTCAATACTACATAACCCAAACAACTCGAACTGAAACCAAAGAACCCAAAAAAGAAAAAAATTGGATTCAATTCGGGTCTAGTTATCCGAATTCCTAAGAACATGAACCTAAAACGAAATCTAAAGAACCCAGAATTAAATCTGAATTGTATAGTCTCAACCAAAAAGACATGACAAGCATATTTATTGATTGTAAAAGGGAGCAATAGTGATGGTAATTTAAATAGAGAGAAGGTACCAATCATGAAAATAAATAAAATAATTAACTAACTTGAAGTCTAAATCTATCTATATGCGAAGCTATTTGGAAGTATCATTAGGTGCAGAAGATAGGATGCTTATAAAATGAATTAGGTGCATAATAGATGATGTTTAAAAATGAGTAAATATGAATGTAAAATTCAAAGAAGGACTAGATTTAAAATACGTTGAGTTCCCAATAATATAACACCTAAAGATGTTATTCAATGCTGTAAATTGACCTACCAATTATGATTACATAAAAAGGGTACATAATATCAAATATAAGAGTGTCAAGGAGGCATGCATATCAAGAGGATTACTTGATGGAAATAAATAATAGCGCAAACTGTAGATGATATTGGAAAGTGGCAATGCCAACAAAGTTACATGTTTTATTTGTTACATTTTTTTATTGCGAAGTGTGAATCCATTTTATGTAATGAACGATTGAAGAAGCAAAAGAGTTTAGATTCCATGGCCCATAGTTGTTTCAGGAAAAAAATTTAACAATACTCTCTTATGTAAATCAAGAAATAAATTAGTGAAACGACGATTATTTGTCTAAGTGCAGTTTAATGAGGAATTATAATGGGATAACATAGAAAATTATATGGGACCATCATTGAGGAGCAAAGGAAAATCGAGATAGTTAAAGATTAAGTGGAGCACAAAAAAGGTAGCTTTATTTTTCTGTGTATTAATCTAGTCAAATTGAGAAAACATATTTTTATAGGAGCTTTATTTCAAAGATTATATTAAAAAAAGGAATTGTAATACAAGTTGCATCATTGACATATTAATGCTACCTCTCCAAAGCGCATAACAACACATCCATGCTTCCAAATGTCACTTGATGTGTAAATAATTATAAGGGATGAAACATGATAACACGTAATCCGTTGTAGTTTTTATATCATTCTTAGGTCTAATTTAGAGTAGATTATTTAGATTTCATTCACTTATCGAGTTTATTCGAAGACTTTATCTACATTTCGTGTTTTGCATAGGAAACGAAGACATGAAGAGAAACACGAGTGATTATGGCAATCTAACCCCGAAAACGTAGTTGAGTAACAAGGTTCGACTTGTGCAAGGCCATGGACTGAAAGTGAACACTCAAACACCGAGCGAAGGGAACGGAAACAACAAATCAATGGTGCCCGCTCGGGTGGAAAATGAGTGCACGATCGGGCTAATTCATGCCAAGAAATCACCGTGGGTTGTACCCGCTCGGGCTGATGATCTACACGATCAGGCATGGTGCTCGCTCGGGCTCTATTGTGTGCACACGGTCGGGCAAGTGACCTGCACGAGCGGGTACCAGCTGTGCCCGCTCGGGGCCTTGATTTTCTCAACAAATTCCCAAGATTTAGAACAGCCAAATCATGAGAAATCAGATCTATTAAAAGGGGATTCGAACCAAATTGAAAGGGGGGACTCAAGGACGATTGAGAGACATAGAGAACACACTTGGAGGGATCGAGAAGGACGGAACGAAGGGTCCAGAGCATGGAGGATCTATTGAAGACATCGGTTGATGAATAGGGAGCATTCTTATTCTCTTTCTATGTCGAATTTAGATTTCTTTTGTGGTTCGAGATTTCGGATTGATAGAAGTCTGAACTTGGTACGCTTAGGCTTGCGTTCATGTGATGCGTTGTTTTGCATGATGGCTAATCCTTTGATATGTTTGTGTTAGTATCCATTGTTGTTTAGCTCTTCTAGTACTCAACTCTAGGTTTGCTCGAGGACGAGCATAGTAAGTTTCTTTCCTTCACAGTCCAATGGACAGTTTCTTTCCTTCACAGTCCAATGGACTCGACCCTTTTGTTTGAAAAAATATAACCGGAATAGGATGGCAAATCTATTAAAAAAACAAATTATCACATGAATAATTTGAATAACTTGAACTATCCGAATTATCCAAATTACACAAATTTAATTTGGGTTATTTTAGATTCAATACTACATAACCCAAACAACTCGAACTGAAACCAAAGAACCCAAAAAAGAAAAAAATTGGATTCAATTCGGGTCTAGTTATCCAAATTCCTAAGAACATGAACCTAAAACGAAATCTAAAGAACCCAGAACTAAATCTGAATTATATAGTCTTAACCAAAAAGACATGACAAGCATATTTATTGATTGTAAAAGGGACCAATAGTGATGGTCATTTAAGTAGAGAGAAGGTACCAATCATGAAAATAAATAAAATAATTAACTAACTTGAAGTCTAAATCTATCTATATGCGAAGCTATTTGGAAGTATCATTAGGTGCAGAAGATAGGATGCTAATAAAATGAATTAGGTGCATAATTGATGATGTTTAAAAATGAGTAAATATGAATGTAAAATTCAAAGAAGGACTAGATTTAAAATACGTTGAGTTCCCAATAATATAACACCTAAAGATGTTATTCGATGCTGTAAATTGACCTACCAATTATGATTACATAAAAAGGGTACATAATATCAAATATAACGGTGTCAAGGAGGCATGCATATCAAGAGGATTACTTGATGGAAATAAATAATAGCGCAAACTATGGATGATATTGGAAAGTGGCAATGCCAACAAAGTTACATGTTTTATTTGTTACATTTTTTTATTGGCGCGTGAAATTGATTACGGCTTCAGAGTTAGGAAACTTTTTGATTAAGACATAGTCCTTTCCGGAGTCTTCATTTGTTTTTTTTTTCGTTTTTGTTTTATTTCTTATAGAGTCAAAAAGGTACATAATATCAAATATAAGAGTGTCAAGGAGGCATGCATATCAAGAGGATTACTTGATGGAAATAAATAATAGCGCAAACTGTAGATGATATTGGAAAGTGGCAATGCCAACAAAGTTACATGTTTTATTTGTTACATTTTTTTATTGCGAAGTGTGGATCCATTTTATGTAATGAACGATTGAAGAAGCAAAAGAGTTTAGATTCTATGGCCCATAGTTGTTTCAGGAAAAAATTTAACAATACTCTCAGTAAATCAAGAAATAAGTTAGTGAAACGACGATTATTTGTCTAAGTGCAGTTTAATGAGGAATTATAATGGGATAACATAGAAAATTATATGGGACCATCATTGAGGAGCAAAGGAAAATCGAGATAGTTAAAGATTAAGTGGAGCACAAAAAAGGTAGCTTTATTTTTCTGTGTATTAATCTAGTGAAATTGAGAAAACATATTTTTATAGGAGCTTTATTTCAACGATTATATTAAAAAAGGAATTGTAATACAAGTTGCATCATTGACATATTAATGCTACCTCTCCAAAGCGCATAACAACACATCCATGCTTCCAAATGTCACTTGATGTGTAAATAATTATAAGGGATGAAACATGATAACACGTAATCCGTTGTAGTTTTTATATCATTCTTAGGTCTAATTTAGAGTAGATTATTTAGATTTCATTCACTTATCGAGTTTATTCGAAGAATTTATCTACATTTCGTGTTTTGCATAGGAAACGAAGACATGAAGAGAAACACGAGTGATTATGGCAATCTAACCCCGAAAACGTAGTTGAGTAACAAGGTTCGACTTGTGCAAGGCCATGGACTGAAAGTGAACACTCAAACACCGAGCGAAGGGAACGGAAACAACAAATCAATGGTGCCCGCTCGGGTGGAAAATGAGTGCACGATCGCACGATCGGGAATTGATACCAAACAACCCCGTAGCTTTGCACGACTCGGGCACTCAAGGAACACGACCAGAATAGAGTGCCCGCTCGGGTGGATTTGCAATGCACGATCGGGCTAATTCATGCCAAGAAATCACCGTGGGTTGTACCCGCTCGGGCTGATGATCTACACGATCGGGCATGGTGCCCACTTGGGCTCCATTGTGTGCACACGGTCGGGCAAGTGACCTGCACAAGCGGGTACCAGCTGTGCTCGCTCGGGGCCTTGATTTTCTCAACAAATTCCCAAGATTTAAAACAGCCAAATCATGAGAAATCAGATCTATTAAAAGGGGATTCGAACCAAATTGAAAGGGGGGACTCAAGGACGATTGAGAGACATAGAGAACACACTTGGAGGGATCGAGAAGGACGGAACGAAGGGTCCGGAGCATGGAGGATCTATTGAAGACATCGGTTGATGAATAGGGAGCATTCTTATTCTCTTTCTATGTTGAATTTAGATTTCTTTTGTGTTTCGTTTCCTGAGTTTATGTCCAAGTAGATCTATTGCCATAGGTTAGAGAGTATTGCCAATATGTAATGAAGTCTTGTGCTTAATGAATGGTGGATCTTAATTCTTTCATACTTGTACGCCACTCGATATGAATGATTTCGGTATTTTATCATGTTTTCAGATCTTATGGTTGTTCTTAATGCTTTCATTACTTGTACGCCACTCGAATGAATGATGTTAGAAGTCTAATAAACCAACGCCAGGGCATTAGATTTTGGAACTTAGCCATGATTTAGGGTTTAATCGGTTTAGAATCTACGCCAGGTCAATCGATTGGATCTAGGGATTAGGATAGCGGTCGTAATGCGTCTATGTATGTAAGATGCGCAATGGATACATTGGTATATGCATGTTAGATAGTGGACAAGTCTACGCCAGTCAGTTCCTATAGGAGAGCTTGAATTCTCTGAACTCGTGATAGTATCTAAGACCAACTATCTTGTTAGAATTTCGTTACATTGTCGTGCAACTCTCGATACTTATGGTGATTAGTCTTTGAGTCATCCCTATCATTAGTTTAGTCTAGTTAGTTTGCATTTGCATTTGCATTCCATCACTATTTTGATTTCACACGTCTTATTCATTAGTCTAATAGCTTTAGAGTTGCATCAATTCCTTGTGTTCGACCCTAGTTGCTACACGATCCGTATCCTTGCGGAAGCGTTAGTCTAGGTAATTTATTACTTGATATAACGCACATCAAAACAACGATGGAACACCACCAATTATTTGAAGTACTAGATAATACTTTGAAGAATATAACGTCTATGAACAATGAAGTAGAAACATTGCATCAAACTTGAAGGTGATTTCAACACACTTTATTAGTTACTCGAGAAGGTCGACTTGACACTATTCTTAAAACAATAATTCTTTCAAACATGTGGCATGTTTCATCTGTTTTTTTTTTTTAATAATACTACATTCATCAGAGAGAACAAGATAAGGTATCCATATAATGGCTATTAGATGTTAGGACGATGTACCATGTAAAAGAAATATAAAAGCTGACAATTACAATGAGGACATCAAAATCCCAATAAAAAATTGCTTGTGAATCACAAAATTTACGATAGAAAATTTGGGAAAAAACATATCCACACCTCTTTGAATTGTTCGTGAACTACTAAATACATAATGTAACAATAGGAGTAAAAAACTCATATTTAGTCAACAACTCAGATATAAGAAAACGTAACCTACAAACATCATCATCAAATGTCTGATGAACAATGTGAGTTGCTGTAGATAAGGAATTGTCAACAGATTTGCTCACTCTGTCTCTCTCCGTCTGTGTGCAGTCGGTCGGCTCTGCCGGCCGTCCAACTTAACCATCCATGCCTCCTCGCACCCAATCTCACTCCGCCTCTTCTTCACCTTCTCCCTCCTCTTTGGCTTTTCTCCCCGTTCCAAACATTAACCCTAGATATGCTTCTCCTCCCATCCTTCCATCACCTTCGTCCCTTTCTTCTCCTCCTACCCTCCCCTCTCCTCCTCCCACCTTCCCTGGCTTCCTCTAGGAGTTTCCCCCACTTTTTCACCCTAGAGCGCCCAGCTCTGACCGATTCTGGCCTCCCCAGGCCAAGAGAGATTTTGCAACCATTTTTCTTGAAACTTAGGTAAATCATCAGCCAAGGACATCCCTCTCTTTCCGGTCAGCCGAGCAGTCACAAGACCCTCCTCCTCAGCCGCCTTCGGTTTTGGGTCCCCCGCCCAGGCCTGGCTCATCCTCATCTCCATCAGGTTCTCTTCCTGGGCCAGCGCCGTCTACGAGTCCTGTGGTGCCATCCTCTCCAACTTGGAGCAGCCGCCTCAAGGGATCAATCAACTCTCTCTCCACGATTGGCACTCCAAGTACCCACAGCTCGGGGTTGCCTTTTGTGTATATTTCCAACGAATCTATTGCTTCAGCAAAAGCCGAGTGGTCAGAGTTCATCCTCGGAAGATTCTTCGGGATTCCTCCTCCGTTGAGCTATATAATTGGGATCGTGAATAGCATCTGGAGGTTAAACGGGAAAAGTACCTCTCCTTCTGGCCGGATTAGAGTTCATGATATTGGTGAAGGTTCCTTCCTTTTCCGGATCACTGATCCCCAAACAAGGGAATATTAAGGCGCCTTTGGTTCATAGCTGGGAGTGCGATGTCTACCTCGGAATGGTCACCAGACTCGCAACTGGAAAAACCATCGCTATATTCAGTATCGACATGGGTGGTCTTTAGGAGCATTCCGCATAAATTGCTAAGCAGGGACAACCTAAGTAGACCGGCATCGGGAATAGGGGCGCCTCTCTACATGGACCCAAGAACAGAGAACAAGGAAGACCTAGACGCTGCGCGTATCTTTGTGGATGTTGATCTCAAGGCAACGCCTCCCAACCAGCTGATAGTTAGGCTTGACGACGGGACAAAGCATACAGTTGATATTAGCTATGAATGGCTTCCTCCTAAATGCGAGGTTTGTGGGATGCAGGGTCATGGTAAACCCCGTTGGCCCTCTGGCTGTTGGCTTCTCATCCCCTTGTGCCCCTGGAACATCAACTTGCTCTTACACCGAAATCTGAGTGGATCCAAGTGAAGAAGAAGAATGGTAGTCCTAAAAATCAAGAGTCTTCTCTTGAAACCTCTGTCTCTCAGCTTGCCACAAAGGTACCCCCTGAAGCGGAGCACCCCCCCTCCTGATGTGGGAGAGGCCACTCCCCACGTCCAAGGGTCAACTACGCCTGTTGTGGTGATAAACGAGGCTGCCACAGTGCCATCAATAGGGGCAACAAAGGTAAATGCAATGTGTCCATCTGCTGTGGAGAGGAACGAGGCTGCAAAGGACACTTTGCCTTCTAGTGCCACCGAGGAACTGGCTTGTTTGCCTTAGAGTTACAGTGTGCAGCCAAGTGCGCATCCAAGCTCTCAGTCTGTTCATAAGAAACCGACCAAGAAGAAATCTAAGGGAGGCCGCAAGGCTTCCTCGCCCAAGGCCAAGTGACTCGTTCATTCCCCCAATGATTTTTGTCAGGAACACTAGAGGCCTAAGTAATTTCAGTAAAAGGGTCTCAGTTCGTAGATGGATTTTGGAACATGTCGCGATGTTTGGCATCCTTTTGGAGACACACATCCAACAGCCCAACGAGAGTCGTATTTCTGCATCTATTCCTACGGGGTGGAAGTTCAGATGCAATTACAGCGAGCACTTCTCGGGTCGAATATGGATTGTATGGGACCCTCGGGTCCAGGTTACCATATACCATTAAGCTGCCCAATCTGTTACCTGTGGAGTTTCTGTGGAAGGTCCTGAACACTCACTGACATGCACTTTTGTTTATGGTTTTAATGATCCTATTGATAGAAGGAGGCTCTGGGAAAACATCCGTCAGCTAGCTATATATCCCCTCCTTACCAATAGACCGTGGCTTGTGGCGGGGGATTTCAATCAGATTCTACACCCCTATCAGCACTCTCGTTTTCCGTCCTTCAACCCCCCGAGGGCTGGAATCGAGGAGTTTGCAAATTGCCTTCAGGATGCAAAGATCTTTGAAATGGAATCTCATGGTCTCCAGTTTTCCTGGCATAATGGCAATGTAAATGATCACAAACTGACAAAGATCGATCACTGCTTGATTAATGATGCTTGGTTCTCCTTGTTTCCTTCTGATTTCGCAGATTATCTCCTGCCCCGACCCTCGGATCATTCTCCATGACTCAATAACTTGCCTTTATGAGTGGTGCCCTCCAGGAAGCCGTTCAAATTCTTTAACCATACGGCTTCCCACCCTAGCTTCATGCAGATAGTCTCAGATGGCTGGGCTTCTTCACAAGACCAGGGTTCTCTGCAGTTTTAATTCTGTCGCAAATTAAAGGGCCTTAAGTTCTCGTTTCGGTCACTGAACAGGGAGCTTTACAGTGGCATCTCTGAGAGGGTTAAACATGATGGTTCACTTGTTGAAGTACTGTAGTGCAGGTTATTCTCTGACCCCAATCCTGATCGTGTGAGGGATGAATACATGGCTAGGGAGGAATGGAATTCCTTGCTAGCTGCGGATGAGAAGTTCTTGAAGTAGAAATCTCGGGTGCGTTGTCTTAGAGTAGGCGATCGTAACTCCACCTTCTTCCATCGGATGGTCTCAGCCAGAATATCTAGGAATGCAATCCACTACTTTGAAAAGGAGGACTGTTCTAGAGTTTCTCGGCCTGAAGAGAAGAAACAGCTTGCTCATGATTTCTTCAAAAATATAATGAGGTCATCCCCCTCTTCTTTCCAGGCTCCGACAGTTACCTCCATCCAATCCATCATAAGATTTCGCTGCAACCAGGCACAGAAGGAAGACCTCTTGGGCATTCCCTCAGCAGATGAAATCAAGTGAATTATATGGTATATGCCAAACAATAAGGCTCCGGGTCTGGATGGCTATACAAAAGAGTTTTTTTATTGCTGCTTGGGATATGGTGGGGGTTGACTTGATCTCAACAGTGAGGGAGTTTTTCCTCAATGGCAGACTCTTAAAGTAGCTGAACTCAACCGTAATAACGCTAGTTCCAAAGGTCCCGGGTGCAGTCAAGCTCACAGATTTCAGGCCAATAAGCTGTTGTAACTTCACATATAAAATCATCTCGAAACTGCTAGCTAACAGGCTCAAGAAAATACTCCCGTTGTGCATTCAGGAAACCAAACGACTTTCATCAAGGGGAGACATCTGATTGAGAATGTTTTACTTTCTTCGGACCTTATCCGCGAGCTCAATTCACCATCAGGTACCCGGGGTGCAGTTCTGAAAGTGGACTTCCGCAAAGCTTTTGACACTATATGTTAGGATTATGTTAGGGTTATACTTGAGGCTATGGGATTTCTAGTCACTTACGTGGGCTTGATTATGGAGTGTATCTCCTCTTCCAGTTTCTCAGTTCCTATTAATGGTGATCTATCAAGACCTTTTGACGGGAAGCGAGGGCTGAGACAAGGTGACCCTCTATCACCTTATCTCTTTGTCCTATGTTTGGAGTTCCTCTCGGCTACTTTGAACAAGGCAACGGAGGACAAGCTCATTGTGCTCTTCCCGAGATGCGCCTCCCCTCTCATTTCACATCTTGCTTTTGCAGACGATCTTTTAATTCTCTCAGATGGCTCTCCTCAGTCTATGGCCAATATTATACACATTCTGGGTGATTTTGAACTCTCCTCAGGCCTAGCAACGAACCCTCAGAAATCAGAGGTATTTTTCGGTGGGTTTGATTATACAAATGTCGAGCTAATTCTCCGACAGATAGGATTCAGATTAGGCTCTCTCCCTGTTCGCTATCTTGGACTACCTCTAAGCCCTCTAAGGCTCTCTAAGGAGGACTATAGGCCGCTATTAGAAAAAATTCAGGGAAGGATTAAGGCTTGGACATCAAAATTTCTCTCTTTTGCAAGGAAAATTCAGCTTATCTCCACGGTGATTTATGGGTTGGTGAACTTCATTGTGCAGGCATTCCCCCCACCTAAATTGTTTCTTAAGGAGGTGGATTCAAAGTGCTCACATTTCCTTTGGAGCAGATCTGCAGTTTCTTGCACAGCCCCTCATGTTGCTTGGAGGGATGTCTGTTCTCCGGAACGTGAAGGTGGGTTGGGAATCAGAAGCTTGGAGGAGTTCTCTAAGGTTTTCCGTCTTAAATTGATCTGGATGATATTTAATAGAGTTGCTTCACTTTGGGTGGCTTGGTTGCATCACAATGTTTTCAAGAGGAAGGGGTTCTGGGAGGTTAACCTAGCACCTACTCTCTCTTGGAACTTAAGAAGGCTTCTGAGGATTAGACCTATGGTGAGTACTCTCTTAAGGTGCGAAGTTGGGGATGGAAAATCTGCATCCTTTTGGCTTGATACCTGGACCCCATTTTGAGCTTCGAAGCTATTATTTAGCGAAGGTGGTCCAAGAAGGTTGAAGATCCCTCTATCCGCGATTGTTTCCGAAGCTCTTGAAGACAATATGTGGAGGTTCTCGGGTGAAAGGACTGATGCCAATATGGAAGTTCAACTTCATCTTGTCTCCGGGCCCATTCCATCTCCTTCTCGTGGTCCGGATTTGTTTGTTTGGAAACAGAAAAACTTAGATTTCCAAGCCGTTTTCTCGACCAAACAAACATGGTATTTAACTCGGGAACATAGATAGCGGGTGCCTTGGGCTGAAGGAGTTTGGTTCAACAGTGCTATTCCTCGCCAATCTTTTATCACATGGCTAGCGATTAAAGAGAGATTACCTACTAAAGATCGGCTTTTGTCTTGGGGTTTGGATGTAGAGGGGCTCTATCCTCTCTGCGGGTTATTTCCAGAGACGCACAATCACCTCTTCTTTAGGTGTGACTTTAGTATTGATCTTTGGGCACCGCCAGCTGAGCTGGTACTAGGATCGGTTCTAGCATCGCTAATGGATGCCTTGACTGTGGATCCATCTAGAGCAGACAACCTTTCTTCACTTGCCCACTTTGAAATGTATAGGCTCACTCTTCAATCGATTGTGTATTTGATTTCGGCAGAAAGGAATCTTCAACAACGAGAGCTCTTCAATAGAAGTCTTAAGGGCTCGGCTTGACAGGTTGATGCGTGACCGGATTCTAGCATTGTATGAATCGCACAGGCCTTCGACCCAAAGAATATCGCTTGCAGATTGGTTTCGCGCCTACAGGTCTTACTCATTCGCTCATTAAAGGACTGAAGACAGGTTTCCTCGTTCTGCCGTAAAGCTCTCGGAACTGCCCAACTTACGGTCTTACTCTCTTGCTGTCTCATGAGCCTCCCCTCGCAGGTTGAAGTGTAGCTGTTGTTCTTTGACCCCCTGCGTTTTATTTTTCTTTGACGTATCTTTGGACTGTTAAGTGTGTCTTGGGTTAGTTTTATCCATCATTGTGGGAATCATCTTGGCCTTTATTTTTGGGTAAAGAATATGTAATTGGAAGTCCAGTGGCTCCGATATGTACTCTTTCTCCTTCTTAATATAATTACATTTAAAAAAAAAAAGACTCATATTTAACTATTGTTCATTAGTATATGCTTAATTACTTAAAAATCTTCAGCCTAAGGTCCCATGAGTAAGCCTTAAGTATCCAATTGGATCAAACATATCTAATTGCTTCAGTAGATGGATCACTTAATAATAGTGATGGTAATAACAATAAATGTTATGCAGGTCGCTTGCGACTCTTTTTCACATTTTTCCAATAAAAACAAGAAATATTATTTATGTTTTTGTGAAAGATATTACAATTAATAAATATTAATATAATGAGTTTCCTGAAAAAACTTGGGACACCCAGAAAAATATGAGAACGAATGTAAAAATATTCTTAATCTACGATAATATCGTAACATATTCTAGAAAATAACGAATTGTAGGAAATTTTTTAAGGATATGGGAAACGAAATTAATTTCATGAGAATTTGTTGATTCCATAGAGTTTTTATTTACCAAGAAAAATGTTAGGTATTTAAATATTTGACTTATCATACATTTTAAATGATATATTTATCGTTAAGTCGTTAAGTATATGAAAACAAATAATAAGAGAATGATTTCATTTTCATACTTAGATATTTATTTGTTGTGTATATGCGTATATGTTTTAAGAAAAATGACATCGATCAAATCATTAGTAATGTACTCCACATGATTACAAAATATAAATCCAAGAGATGCTCATATCAACACTTGCATAACTTGGGAAACAAAAAAGAAAATTTGTCGGGTTAGCAACAACACATTAATATATTAACTAAATTTTGTTTTATCAATTTTCTTATAACTAATTCATTTTGATAAATTGCTGACTATTATCGGATTACTAATTTATACGTGCCATCGTCAACTCAACAAATTGACATGTGCTTATTGTTGAATAGATATTTTTCAATAAAGTTAAATTCGTTTACATATTACGCGTTTATAACTAAATTTTACATATTGGCATTAATATTTTATAAAAGAAAAGATGCCGTAAATGGATAAAATGGTCATAAAGAAAACAATAATGGTATAAATAAACTTAAGACCATTGAAGGGAATGATGAAGAATAGTCAAGAACACGTGAAAAATAAAATAGAATAAGGCTTGAATTTAGGTTGTTGATTAACATTAATGTGGCTAAATGGCCCTTACAAAGGTGGTAAATTTCCATGTTGCAATATGGCAATTATGTACAAGAATTTGGCTTAAATTGAGCTTGCTGATTAACATTATTATAGCCAATGGCCGTTACAAAGGTGGTGAATTTCCATGCTGCAATACGGGAATATGTACAAGGAAATAAAGTAAAAGTATATAATGCACAAGAATGAAAGACAAATATGCAATTGCTTGAATGAGGAATGCAAACATGAAAGTTCTTTTATCATGTGGCTGACGACCAAGGGGAGATGGGGTAGAGAACCCAACAGTTTTCATTAGAATTACCCCTCTTTCTTGTAGTGGCCATACTATATGACCTTGCTCCCTTGCTCTCGAGACTAGGTTTAGATCTGTTGTAGTGGGCAATCTCTTGCACGCTTCCATAGAATAGTCGATTCTTTCTCCTTCTGAATTTAAATACACGCTTCATTGAAGGAAGGTAGAAAGATTTGCTATATAATTTCGTTGATGATAAAGGTGTAAGATTTTTCTAGAGTCCGAATGTGAAGGAGATCGAACACCAAAATATTTGTTATTACACCCCACGATCTCCTTTGGATTAATTGAGGGGTAAAGTTCATTGAGTTCTAAACAAAGATCATTAGATCTCTGAGGTGCTGATTGAATGATTTGTTGGCTTGTTTATGGTTACACAGGATCTTCTTGATTTCATAGTCATGAGCAAGGTTGGAGGTGTTTTTGAAATCCAAGGCAACACTAAGACTTCCAAGGCATCACGTTCAACGGTGTCGTTTTACACATCTTTATTTTCTACATGGGCCTGCGATTTCATCTTTTGGGTTGATTTAGGGTGCGAAAGCATGTTTTATCAACCCGAATATGAGATCAAGTCATGTTTAATGATTGTTTTACGGGTTTCAACGACGAACATATTTAGAAACAATATCGAATATACCTGTTGACGTTGAACGTGCGATTTTCGGATATGAGACTTGATAGTACAAGCCTTCTAATCATATCCACGACGAGATCGGATCTGCCTTCAAATTTTGGTGCGGGATTCGGGAAGAACGAAAACTGTTTTTCGTATTCTTTTGACGACTATTAGGGTTTTGATTTTCTGCTAATGGATTCTAATAACGAAAACACGTTTTCGTTTATTATATAATTATTAAACTTCTTAATAATTACAACATAAACCGTGACTCTTAAAATATTATGTAAGAGGCATATTACTTTCAATCTCCCACTTGCCTTTACGTAATATTTCAAACAACCGAAATACATGTATCTCCATACACATACTTGCCTGTACATCTGATGTACTAGCCCAAAAGAAAATCAAGTACAATTATGTTCTTCGGTGCTACGGAAAAATATAATTATATTCCACACTGATTGTCTAACAATTACAAGCAGATACTGAGAAACTCGTATGCGTATGATCTCGTAGGTTCATCACTAAACCGGTAGCCAATTAGTCACCACTAATTAACTAATTGAGGTTGGCGTCTAGCAACACTTCCCAACAACCGGATAGCGTGTAGCAATATCCTTACTCATTTGAGTAACAACATTACCCAAAACGAACCAATGTGAAGTTGACGTTAGTATTTCCTTCCATCTTTACAGCTCCAGATGCATCCTAGCCATGGTCATAACTGTCAGCCTTATGGATCATCAACTATGTTTCATGTCAATCACAACTGACTGATGAATGAACCTAGGAAACACCTTTCTTCATTCATTCAATGTACTATGGCTAGAGATTCGTACAGCCATTGTGATTACTGACAACATAGAGCGCAAACTTTTACCAAGAGTTGACAGATCCCATCTTGATCAGTCACTAACTATGCAAATATCGAATTATTCCCAATATCTATTCAACTAGTACTCTCAGATACTAGGTGTCCAGAATCAAAGAATAATAGATAAGATGCTAGTTACTATGCTAATCTCAGGTCTAAGAAAAAACTAACTATCTAACTATCTGGAGAAATCTTAATGACAATTCATTTGTTATTTAACCATTAACCATTTCTCCATTTAGGTCAGTCCAGTGATCACATCATCATGTATATCACCCACATATGTGATTCACTAAAAGAGATCTACTGATTTCTATCAACATAGAAACTTATCACATACATGTTGTTCTTTCCGGATCACTGTAGTCTGAGTAGTGATCCTACGAACAAGAACAATTAGATTAAATCATACAAAAACTTGACTCTCTTTATTATGATCTCTATCATAATGTCAAGTTTCAGATTTAATCTTGGACACTATCATACAACTATGAAAACTCATCAAATGAAAATAATGCCATATATATATTATAAAATCAAATGAAAATAATGCTACTAGTCTATAAACTAATGCCAGCTAGTCATCTCTCTCAATCCGATCCTCAGTTTCTGCTTGTCAAACTCCTTTGACCCAAGCGCCTTCGTGAACGGATTTTCTCCGTTTTCCTTTCCATCCACCTTTTGGATTTGTACGTCCTCACACGTTATGATCTCTCGTATCAGGTGAAGCTTCCGCAGAACATATTTCGATTTCTGATGAGATCTTGGTTCCTTCACCTGAGCAATAGCTCTGGTGTTATCACATAATAAAAGAACGACCTCGTTTATCGAAGGTACCACACCAAGTTCATCTATGAACTTTCTCATCCAAACCGCTTCTTTAGCTGCTTCGGAATCCGCTATATATTCTACACCAGTCACCGAATCGGTTATAGTAGCCTGCTTGGAACTCTTCCAACTAACTGCGCCTCCATTCAGACAAAATACATAGCCTGATAAGGACCGACAGTCATCCTTGTCTGTCGAGAAACTCGCATCAGTAAATCCTTCTAACTCCAAGTTAGAGCCACCATAAATGAGGAATTGGTCCTTAGTCCTTCTCAAGTACTTAAGGATGTTCTTAACAACCTTCCAGTGTTCCTCACCAGGATCTGCCTGATATCTACTCACTATACTTAGTGTGTAGGCTACGTCAGGCCTAGTACATGTCATGGAGTTCATGATGGCTCCCATTGCACTAGCATAGGAAGTCGACTCATGCGTTCTCTTTCTTTCGGGGTATTAGGACAATCCTCCCTAGAAAGAGAAATCCCAGTGCCTATCAGTACATAGCCCTTCTTGGAACTTTCCATGTTGTATCGTCTCACGATACTGTCAATGTATTGGGATTGTGACAATCTAAGCAACCTTTTCGATCTATCCCTATAGATCTTTATTCCTAGAATATAGTCTGCTTCTCTTAGATCCTTCACGGAGAACTGATCAGACAACCATGACTTCGTCTCTTGCAATGCCGGAAGTCATTCCCCATGAGCAATATGTCATCCACATAAAGCACAAGGAAGACAACTGTGCTCCCACTAAACTTCTTGTACACACAAGGCTCTTCATCGCATCTGACAAAGTTGAACTTTTCAACTGCCTTGTTAAAACGAATGTTCTAGGTTCAAGAAGCTTACTTGAGTCCATAAATAGACCTCTGGAGCTTGCATACCATATGACCTTGAGTTGGTGACGTGAAACCCTCAGGTTGAGTCATGAAAACCTCTTCCTGGAGCTCGCCGTTAAGGAAAGTTGTTTTCACGTCCATTTGCCAAATCTCATAGTCATAGTACGCCGCTATCGCAAGCAAAATCCGAATAGATTTTAGCATTGCCACAGGGGAGAACATTTCTTCATAGTCAATCCCTTCTCGTTGACTATACCCCTTAGCAATTAGACGAGCTTTATAGGTCTCTACCTGTCCGTCTGCTCCAATCTTCTTCTTGTAAACCCATTTACAACCTATTGGTCTGGAAGCCTGTGAAGAATCAACCAAAGTCCATACTTTGTTGATCTTTATAGATTCTATCTCGGATTCCATGACTTTCCACCATTTCTCAAAATCTGGGCCTTGTATAGCTTCTTGGAAAGTCAACAAGTCGTCATATCTATGACCGACCACGTCCTCCTACACCAACAGATTGAATCTCTCAGGTGCACGATGAGAACGTGTTGACCTTTTGAAGGAAACCTGTGCAGCAGGTTCAACATGCACTTGGATACCTTGTTGGACTTGTTCCTGAACAGGTTCTTGAACTAGTTTCTGAAATCGTTCCGGAACGGGCACTGTCACTTCAACATTTGAAGATGAAGCCCCGGAGCTTAACACTGTAACACCCAGCCAAGAACGCTCATTTGACATGTCATATCCATGAGCTTGTCTTGGTTCGTCGGGTTCTTAAATCTCGTCAAGAACTACTTCCCCACCATGAATTCCTACCTCAAGAAATTCCCTCTCAAGAAAGGTTGTCGTTCTAGCCATAAACACTTTGTGCTCAGATGGGTGGTAAAAATAATATCCCATAGTTTCCTTGGGATAACATATGAACCTACACCTGTCAGACGTACCATCAAGCTTGTCTGGTTGAAGTCTCTTAACGAAGGCCGGACAACCCCAAACCTTAATATGTTTAAGGTTAGGTGTTCGTCCCTTCCATATCTCATATGGAGTCTTTGAAACCGCTTTAGCAGGAACCTTGTTTAAGATGTAAGTAGCTGCTTCTAAAGCATAACCCCACAAGTTTATTGGAAGATCCATGAACCCATCATGGATCGGACCATATCTAATAAAGTCTGATTTCTCCTTTCAGATACACCATTATGCTGTGGTGTTCCAGGAGAACTCCACTGAGACAAAATCCCATTTTGCCTTAGATAATCGACAAATTCATGACTAAGATATTCAGCGCCCCGGTCAGATCTCAACACCTTGATACTCTTATCCACTTCACTGCGGAATCTCTTGAACATTTCAAAAGATTCAAATTTTTGTCTCATTAATAACACAAATCCATATATCGACATATCATCAGTGAATATGATGAAATATGAAAATCCATATCTCTCCGGTTGCACTAAACGGAGATTTGGTCATCTTACTAGTGAGACAGGACTCACAAGTTGCATAAGATTCATAATAGAAATAGCCAAGAAGATCATCTTTATGCAACTTATTTATCCTCTTCTCACCGATGTGACCAAGTCTACAATGCCAAAGGTACGTCTGTCTTTGACGACCATCTACTTTTCTCTTATGGCCCGAAACATGCATATTAATTGGTTCAATGTTAACATTAGGTAAGACATAAATTCCTTGTTGCGAATAAACATTCACATATGCATCATCACCATGATAAACAGAGCAAATTTTATTACTAAAGACTGTTTGGAATCCACGTCTATCAAGCATAGAAATAGAAATAACGTTCGAAACAAATTTAGGAGTGTAGTAACAGTCTTCTAACAGCAAAGTCTTGCCCATAGGCATTACAAGAGAAATCGATCCTACAGCTAGAGCAGCAACACTTGCGCTGTTTTCAGCCTTCAGATTAAACTCTCCCTTCTTGAACCTCCTACTGATCCTCAGCCCCTGCAACATATTGCAAACGTTAAAACTCCTACCGGCATCCAATACCCATCTAGATGAATCAATAGTAGTTAAGGAAATCATGAAAACATTTTCCATGAGAATCTTACCTGGCTTCTTGCCCTCCAGAGACTGCAGATATTCCTTGCAGTTCCTCTTCTAATGCCCTTTCTTCTTGTAGAAAGAAACACTGAGCATCTAATTGGTCGGAGTTGGTAGCGTCGCCCTTTGCCCTGATCATACCAGTCTTAGGCGCGCTCTGTCTGGTCCTAGGCCTCTCCTTGCCCTTCCTCTTCTGATAAGAGGACTGCCTAACCATCAGCACAGATCCCGATACTCTCTTCCAAATGGACGTCTGTTTCTCATACTCAGTGAGCATGTTGTGCATCTCATGCAACTCGACGTCCAGCTTGTTCATGTTGTAGTTGACCATGAACGGGGAGAAGGACTCCAGAAGTGAGTGCAAGATCATCTCCTGCTGCATCTCCTTGCAGAAGGTACACCCCAACTTCTCAAGTTGTTCTATCAGACTAATCATCCGAAGAACATGGGGTCCCACAGGAATTCTTGAACTACATACCTCCTGTTAGTCAGGTCGTACCTTGTAAACGAGAACCTATTCAAACGTCTACGATGAAGGAAAAGCCTAACGATAAACAATTTATCATTTAAGAACTCAAGTATTAATTTTAAATTAAAATTCTTTAATTTTAATTTTTTGAATTTTTTAAATATTTTTAAGGTTTGCACGTGCGGGTTACGCGCTCGCTCGGGCTCACGTGCTAGGGTTAGGGTAAACCCCAGCTGCCGCTGCCGCTGCCGCTGCCATGTCGCCGTTCACTCGCTCCGGGATTGAAGACCCGCTGGCCAGGGCGCCTCCAGACCGCCACACGAGCGGCTGTGAATCGCCGGCCAGGGCACCGATGCGGTGAGGGTTCGTCTAGGGTTTCAAAAACCCTATTCGTGCCAGCTCGCTCTCTCTCCCTCGACGCTCGCTGCCGCCACCAGGTTCGCCCGCTCCGTGCACTGTCGACGGTTCGTATCTCGCCCGCTGACCCTCTGTTCAAGCGCAGGCGAACGCCGCCAATGTGCGATTATGCGAGGCTCCGCGAACAAATTACCGCTCGTGTCGGGGTCTCTCCTGTGCTGCACCGGTCCAGGTTGTGCCGCGCGAGTCCTGGACACACCGGGCGACCCTTCACCTGCAACCGGCGACCCTCGTTCGTCCAACTAGGTTTAGGTCGTGCGGTTGTCCCTCTCCTTCACGTCTGTTGCGTTGGGTTTATCGCGCGCACATCGCACGCTGCCAGTCACGAATTTCACTCCAATTTTTCAAAAAATCTGAAAAACTAATTCTAAACAGACGACCAGACGCTCTGATACCACTGTTGGGTTGATTTAGGGTGCGGAAACATGTTTTTTATCAACCCGAATATGAGATCTAGCCATGCTTAAGGATTGTTTTTTCGGATTTCAACGACGAACAGATTTAGAAACCATTTAGAATATACCTATTGACGTTGAACGTGTTATTATCGGATATGAGACTTGATAGCACAAGCCCTGTACTCGTATCTACACCGAGATCGGATCTGTCTTCAACTTTTGGTACGGAATTTGGGAAGGACAAAAACTGTTTTACGTTCTTGGTTTTTTATTTGATGGCTATTAGGGTTTTATTTCTGCTAATGGATTCTAATAACGAAAACTCGTTTCTCGTTTATTATATAATTATTAAAATTTTTAATAATTACAACCTAGATCCGTGGCTCTTAAAATATTACGTAAGAGGCATATTAGTTTCATCATCTACATCTGGACTTCATGCTTCTACTCTTCGGGGGCACTTCTTTCACGAACTAGATCATTTTTGCAATAGATGAAATCGCGAACGCCTTCTCGATCATGTTATCAGAAACTTGAAACCCTAACTCTCACCTTGCTTATCGCGATCTCGCCTAAGATCATGTTGGTCTATGTCTTAATAACAGTCTCCTATTTATTTTTTCAAACTAAATGTGGTTATAAAATTACACTTAATCGTATAAAATTAAAGTGTATTGTTCTAGTAAGGGATCGGCAAACCATATATATATATATATATTGTATTAGCATATGAGATTTTACAACCACTTGTATTGAGGGTAGGAATAGAGGATTAGAGCTTCGCTTCAGAATCCTTCACATCGACGGAATGTTATATTTCATATCATGTACATGACTACTTTTCAATCGCTTGGACTAAGGTCCTCCAAATCCACGTGAAATATATTAGATGTATCCAAGTCCAGTTTTGAATTCGAATGCCTAGAAAATCTAAAAAACATACGTCGATTAACAAGAAAGCTGATCCATATAAAAAAGAAAAACATTTCATTTTAGAGCCGTAGAAACCCAAAAGATGAGATAAAAAATGAAGGAATTGAAAAAGACCATGATAAAATTGAATGCAAGGATACTGTGTGAAGAATGAATGAAGAAGAGATACTAGAAAAGTCCATGTCTCCTTTTTGCCTTATTCGTTTAAGTTCTCTCACCCACCACATCAGACCATAGATATTTACAAATGAGGGGCGAAGAAGATTTGAGTGTGAGATAAGGTGAAGAACCAGCAAGGGCATGCGACATCCAAGCCTTCACATCCTTGCGAGACGAAGCTTCCGCCGTCATCGTTTAGGTATATTCCCGTAAATTGCTCTCTTTTAGAATTTCGTTTGATCCTTACCTGTCGATGCAAAATCTATTATTCCTGCGTCAGCTTCTACAGCATAAAGAGATGAGGAGAGAGCTAGAGGAGATAAGAAGCGACGGAGACTCGACGAGTAAGAAGCAACAAAGACCTATAAAGCAAAGAACATCGGTGTTAGTTAAACTAGAAGCGATGACCTTGATTGCTTGATAGCGACGAAGAGAAAACGACGTCAGTGAGAGGACTCGAGCTCTGTCGGACCTCATCTCACCTACTTGGATTTTCCAATTGCCATCGATACGCCTCGACCCCTGCATCGAGTTAGGGAAGTTTCGCACCACAAATTGCAGGGACATGCAGTGCCTGCAGTGTTATGGTACATGGGATGCAAAAACCAATGTTCCTACATCAGCTTCTACAGTATAAGGAGATGAGAAGAGAGGTACAAGACTCACTGAGTAAGAAGGGACAAAGACCTTTAAGTCAAAGGCCATTGGCATTGGTTAAAATAGAAGCGATAGAAATGTCGGATCAGGAAGAACTGTCGCTAAAGAAGCATGGATATTGGGAAATGGATGAAAAAGGTGACGATCAAAAAAGGAGGAGAAGCAACTGATGAAGGTTTTTGGGAAACTTCAATAATCTATGTATTGTTCAAGACGATGAGGACTCGGTCATGACAAACAATTGACTGTAATCAACCCTTTGTCTAATTCCAGTGAACAATCTCCTCCCATGGCTGGTTGACTGAATAAAAAATGCAACTTCGTGACTCATTATATCAATTTCCGATATATATGTTTTTTTGGAGCCAATCACGCCATTGAGGTATGAATTTTAGTGTTAAGTTCGATTCCATTTTGATTTCGATCATTTTAGCAAACTTCGGTGTGGATTTGCAGCTTTGGTTGTCTTTAACCATACAATGATGTCGCAGAGGAAGAGGTATGGCGAAGGTAAATTCTCTTGTGTGCCTTAATATCCAAAAAACCAGAGAATCTTCAGCTTTCCACAAAAGGATGAAGGGAAAAGATGTGTGGCGTTTCAATTAATTCGGTTTTTATTATGTTTCCTAAGGTTTTTCTTTTTTCACTTGTGAATTTGGTTCCTAAGGTTTTGCTTTCTTTCACTTTTGATTGTGGTTTTGATTCATGAAATCTCTTATATATAATCAATTTTTATTGTGGTTCAATGGGGGAATGCATGCCATTTGATTTCGTGTTGGAGTTGTCTTTCGCTTTGATAGCTCTGATATTATCGCCCATCTGTTTGGACTGCCAAATCCTTATGTGGTGAGCTGAAGAGATTGTGGAGCCAAAAAGATGATGGAACCTAATTTTGATTAGATCACTTTAGTGACTAAACTCAATTTATTTCTTATTCTATTGTCGTCGGGTGGGTCATCCTCAGAGGAGATATAGCATAATTTTGAGAACCACAACGAAAAAAATATGCGTCAATTTAGTGAGGTACCATAGCTGTAAAAGTTGCACTTAAATTTAACCTACATCTACATCTAAATGTTTGCTTTTACCGTGCCATTCAAGGATTAATGGTGAAGTCCGGTCTTACATGTTTTGAGAGCAATGGTAAGTGGAACAAAGAAGGAGCTGGTCAAAATAGAGCTGGTATTCACCATGTGCAGATTCTCCATAAACCAATAAGGATCGTTAGCCATACCATCCCATGGAATATTCCTCTTCTCATGGTAGCATGGAAATTAGGGCCAACATTGTCATGTGGAAATACTGTTGTACTGAAAAACAACCAAATATACTTCTCTATATGGCCTCTACGCTGTAAAACTTCTTTAATAGGTTAGATATGATATATGATGTTATCCTCACCTTTAAATCTTCTTGCTTTGCTTTACAAATTTAAAGTTATCTGATTTTATGTTCATTGGATATGGCTTAAAACTCTAGATGGCAGTCTTTTTGTATTTAATAATTCCATCATGTATGTGTGCAAGAGCATTGAAAGGTATCTGATAAATGTTATTAGGTTGATTATTTATATTTTTTTTCTCATTCTAAATCATTTTATCAAACTATGTAATTTGTTTCATCGATATTCTTCTTCTCATTGTTGACGATTCCGATTTTTGTGACAGGTTGGACTTCCGAAAAGTGTTGTAAACATAATTTATGGATTTGGTTGGACTTACCGTGCGGCCATTGCCAGCTACATGGATATCGATAAGGTGATGAATAAAATCTTGGACACTCTTCTTATGATTTGAATTTCATTTCTTCTAAAGGAGTGTATTGTATATAAATCAACCATTACTACCTAATCACTCACCAAAAAAGATCATGCATAAGCAATTAGAAAAAAACTTAGACATAGCTAGGACAATCAATATATACTAAATGATGTTGGGGCTTTGGTCAAGCTCTTCTTTCATAGAAAAACTAACAACATTGTCAGACCATATTGACTCAAAATATGCCTTCTCAAGAACTTAAACAATTCTCTACAGATAGCTTTGACATGTTTTACTCCAACTCGACAGTTGATTCTTGAGTTGGCTGCCAAAAGCAATGTTAAGTCGGCGACTTTGGATCTTGGGGGCATATCTCCATTTATTGTATGCGGAGATGTTATTGTAGATAAGGCCATTAAGATTGCTCACTTCGCTTTGTTCTTTAATCAGGTGACATCAATGTACCCTAAAATCGAGTTTATAGGGAGAATATATCCATGGTGTTTCACGTGATCAATCAAATAATTCTCAATATATCCATGGTTTTTCACATGATCAATCAAATAATTCTCTACAGATAGCTTTGACATGTTTTACTACAACTGGATAGTTGATTCTTGAGTTGGCTGCCAAAAGCAATCCTAAGTCGGTGATTTTGGAGCTTGGGGGAAATCTCCATTTATTGTATACGAAGATGTTGTTGTAGATAAGGTCGTTGAGTTTGCTCACTTAGCTTTGTTCTTTAATCAGGTGACATCAATGTGCCCTAAAATGGAGTTTACAGGGAGAATATATCCATGGTGTTTCATGTGATCAATTAAACCCCTACTTAGTGAACGTGAGCTACTCTGGTAAACATGAAGGGACAATGTTGTTATGCTGGCTCGCGCACATACATACATGAACATGTGTATGATGAATTTGTAGAGAAAGCAAAAGCCCGAGCGATCAAACATGTTGTAAGTAGAAAAAAAATGTAAACTGGTTTGATCCGTAGAACTATTATCAAACTACATTCTTTTGATGACAGAACATTTTCAGAATATATGAACATCGATTTGTGGTGGAAAAAACTGGTAGACTCAGCACAAGGTTTTTCTTTTCTTGTAATGGTATTGAATCATTGTAAAGATTGGCGTATGGACAGAGCAATATAGAAGGTTTGTGGAAATGGTCTTAATGTATATTGCATTGTCTTGAGGTTTATGGCAAAAATGGAATATTTTAATGCAGGATAAACAAACAGTCAAAAGAAAGAGAGTCAAGATAAGAACTTTTGTAGATTAAAAAGAAGAAGAAAGAAAAAAGCAGTGTTTCTAGAATCCATTTGATAAATATGTATTGATATTATTTAATACTTGATATTTGTATTATTATATTAGTCATAAGAGCTCTTATTTGATATTTTGTATTATTATATTGTTCCTTTTAAACATATGTTTTTATTTTGTTTGAAAAAAAATACTTAGGCAAATAAATTGTGATCAACCAATATAGTTATGTGTTGATATCACATGTAGAAATCTTCTCTAATGTTGTACAT
>CM071866.1:11379989-11417362 GCA_036759665.1 Gynandropsis gynandra
ATCATGGCTTTTGCCTTATCTTGATTCGAAGATTCATTCGGAACACCAATGGTCTCTTTGAGACCTTTTGCATCCAAATGTATTTCCGCATCTAATACCCATGACAAATAGTTTTTGCCGGATATGTCGAGAGCCTCAAACTCTAGTTTCACAAGGTTTGACATGTTGATGCTCGAAAGATTGAAATGACTAATTAATTGAAAAAGAACAGAATATATCATAATTTTTTCTGGTTTTTTTTTTCAAAAAAAATAATTAATTACATTAATGATGACAATTAATATTTTAATTGTTTCTAAAAACCGTTATTAAAATATTTAAATTTTGCATTTATTCAAATTTTCAAACCGTGAGGTATTCAAATTTTGCTAAAATATTCAAATTTTAAAATATTCAAATATTCAAATTAATTTTCACGCATGGGCCACCAATTTTTCCATGGGCCATGCAATTTTTCCATGGTCACAAAACAACAGGTAGTTCATTCGCTCTACAAAACAACGGCATGCGATGTCATATGAAAAAAAAATGTAAACGATTTGAAAAATATCAGATCAAATTATAACTTTTCTGATACACAAGATCCATATAAATGGCGAGTGTAGAGCATACTTAGTTATTTCGATCTTACTATAATATTGAAAAAAATTGTAATGATTAAGAGAAAAAAAACCTCGAAAGATTGAAAGAAAAACAGAGCCTCGTGCTGATAACGTGTTGCAAAATATACTTGAACAATATGTAAGATGAGAGAGCAAGAGGTAGAGCAAGATAATTCTTTATTCAAGAAGATTTCTCCAGTGTCAATTTACAAATGAAATTGCCTCTATTTATAGGCTTACAAGGATAGATGAAGAGACAAACAAATAGATTAAGAGATAAGGTAGTCATAATTCATAGAATTAAATAGAAATAAAGAGGGAGAGTAAATAGAGAATATGAAGAGTTGGAAAACTCAAAAGACATTCACATAATATTATTATTTTATAATAGAAATTATTTTTTGGAATTATTACTGTACTCTAATCTTGGATAAATTACAATTTTGTCCAAAAAAATAGTGAAAAAATTCAAAGAGAGTCGCCGTCAAGTTGCTTCACTAACAGGGTCAAGAAGATTGGTTTCCGCTTCGTCTCCTTCGCAACAATTACACTTTCAAGGTTTGTTTCTCTTTATATTTTCGATTTCTAATATTTTTTTTGTTTCCTAAAAAAAATTTACCCTCAAACATATCACATAATTTACCTTAAATGGTATATGTTATCCCTTTTTTGGAGTGGTAATAAGAGAGATTGAAGCTTGAAGATCTACTATTTTATCGGATATGCTAGAGGTTGATATGACTTTTGGTATTAATATTGTGTTTCTCCTAAGTGTTTAGTTTTTCATGTACAATTTGTTAGATTATATTTATTTACAATTTCATTGAAGTATTGACTATTATTCCTTTGTTATGTCATGATTTTCTGGTTTATGACTATTATGTCTAAGTCTCAATTTGGGCGTTTGTTGTTATAAAATCATGATCAATGCTCGCAACAAACGAAGATGATTCAACATGCACGAATCGTTGTTATTCCAAAACTTATTAGCGATAATTATTTTAACATATCAATAATTTATTTAAGATTATAAATTTCATTTCATTACTAATTTTATGTATGAATTATTCAGATATATAACTTATCCAAAACATGCAATCACCTTCTCAAAACAATGTTTGAATTTATAAATTTTGTACAAAATTTTTTAAAAAATACAATTTAGTTATCACAAAATCGCGCAACGCGCGAATACCATCTACTTCACTAAAAAAATACATTGATTTCAATGAATAACTTAAATGGGTTGGACAACATTGAATCACGATTGAAACATCCGTTGCACCCAATGAAAATAAAATTAAAATTGCATCAATCGTTGGTTAAAATTTTCATCGATCACTTGTTTAAAATTACCATTGATAGGATGAATATATTTCGTTACAAAATCCTTAACCTTGCATTTCTTTAGATATTTTTTAATAGTTATCAATGTCTTTTATTGAAAGCTGCAACTGTTATATGTAGGAAGTTTGCAATGGAATATCATTGGATAATGGCCATTGAAAAATCCACTGAAATCTATGGAAAGTTTTAAATATATTTCAAAAATCATGTGCTATATATTTCAACCGATAACCGTTTAATATATAATTGGTTTATTTGAATGACATCAGATCAAATTTTTTTAACGGTAACTATTGGTATGATTCGATGATCGTTGGAACATATTTTATATATATCATATTTGTCATCACTCTATACTTATAAATATTCTAATCAATTCTTAGATTTGTTCCACATGTCTATAAACCTATGTAATGGATATAACGATATAAAATTCAATAATATACGAGATTGCAAAAAGTTCCAAAAATGCTTTGTTGGGATAATGAGTTTTGTGTTGATTCACTATTGTGTCAAGAATGCAACACCACATTATGTTTGGGCCAAATATGTAAGAATGTGGTTAGGAGAAAGTTTACAATCATATTTACAAAGTTGATTTTCTAGAGAATTATCATGTTTGTTTCTTACACGATAAAGATGTTCATTTAACAGATGTCATGATGACTAAATTACACATGTTCTTCGATCCTCAAGCGAAGGGAACCATCCGAACTATGAACGAAAAAATTACACAACAATCATAAGATATTAGTGAATCCCCAAAAACAAATACTTTGTAATGGTATATAACTTTCACTAATATTTTATATACAAACAATTATTGTCGCGCCCCTTAGTTTCAACAATCACATACTAAGCAACAAGTTTTTAACATTCGACATGGTGAACATAGTCAAGTTTCTCAGCGATGAAGTAATTAATCCAAGGAATGATCAAGCAACTCGTAACGAAAAAAGAAAAACTTGAAGAAACGATCCAATATCATCTGAAGTCAAACTATCTTGCAGATACGCAGTAGCTTATAATTCTACGGTGAAACATTAGATGAGAAATTAGAAGAAAAATTTGAACCTTTTACATATTTTACTTCAATTTTATTTATATAGATTTTTAAATACATTTATATAGTTTTGGATTTATTTTGGTAATTTATGTTTTTTATATTTTTGAAATATTTAATTAAGATTAATAATTCAACTCTTTACAATGGCTATCCATTGAAAACTTTAAAATTTCTAATTATTTATTGAAGGTTATCAAAGTTGTATTGTTGAGAAATTTAAAATTTTCGCCATCTTTATTTTCCAACTGATTGCAAAGGTGCCTCACGAAATGTGAAACAGAAACGGAGTCACATTGGTTTATCAACAGAGGTCATTGAAGCTTTGAACTGTGGTAATCAATTGTGTGGCGATAGCAATTATGAAGAATGGCGTAAGCATGTATGATATGTGCTCAATACATAATGAATCATGCGCTTCATTGACGGAAGCATTATAAAATCGAAATCTTGAAATGACAGAGTTTTCCAGGTACGGTCTAGTGAATTTGATGTTGGTGAAGTGAATCTTGAACACCCTTGAGCCGCAACTTCAAACTATTGTTACAGTAATTAGAGATTTTTATGTTTTATGACAGGATCTAAAACACCCTTTGTGTTGGCAATAGTTTTCACGTCAACCAAATTTGAGCTGAACCTTTACTATATAAACAACATGGCTAGACCATGCAGATCTACTTTGAGAAATTAAAGAAGTCTATGGATGACCATGCCGCTTATACGCGAGGTTGGGTTCGCACATATGTGGTATCTGTTGATGTCATGAACTTTCGACGAATTATTGCGTGATTGAGTGGAATAACTTATTCTTTTGTTTCTTATGACTCTTGATGATTTCACCTTAAGAACAATACGACCTACCAGTATGAGTATAGAACCCTTACTCAATCTTAATCGTATTTATTCCATGATGATTTAGGAAGAATCACAGTAATTCATGGCTAGCTTAAGGTTGATATGACAGATATTATTGGTTACTCTACAAACAGATGCCAAGATCGTCGTAGTCTTAGCCAATGAAAAAGGTTTTTTTATCCCATATCAAAAGACTATTCACAACATTTCCTCGATCTTATAGTTTATTAGATTTCTTGAGTGGTGGTATGAATGTCCGAGGGAAGATGGGCATCTGGGTCATGGTCATGGTCGGCGAACTTTGTCCTCACAAGGCTTTTACTACTCTTGCCCATTAGGGGCTTGTACTAATGTCGTCAAGAATGATAAGGTATTGGCTCAATTGAAGGACGGTCTTAAATAAGATCAAAGAGCACTATCAGAATTCATTTATGAATAGTGATCTATTCTTATGAATCTTCACAACTTTAAACAATTGTTAGCCGATTGTCGTCATTTGGATAAGGCAAAGGATTCAGAATTTTACTAAATTTTGGTGCTTCACACCGCATGACATGATATCTCTCTTCTTTTTTAGATGCTTGTGCTCTTACTCATTTTTCTGTTGGACTACCTAATGAAAAAGATACCACCACAATGGAAATGGGAACATTAATTTTGGGGAACACCCTAGTTCTCAAGGATGTACTTTATGTGCAATGTTTGACATGTACACTCACTTTTGTTTCCAAGCTCTTGCATCACTATAGATCTGTATAACAAAATAGTAATTAACATCGAAGGTTGTAAACAATACTAACAAGAGAATTGGAAGAATAATGGCTCGTGTATGAGCTCTTGTTGTTGTATTCCTTTCGATCACATTAGCAAAAGGGAAAAAATCGCGTTTTAAATATGTCAAAAAAGAAATGAAAAGGTAAAGATATAAATATAAATACAAGAGAAAGAAAATACATATGTACAAATATATCTTATTTTGTAAACAAGAAAAAGAAACAAGTATTTAATTTTCAATGAGGTGGGTGTCTGAAAGCTCTTATGATGGATGAGATTTCTCTAAGCGAAAGACCGAGTGTCGATCCTTTCAGCTTAAGAATAGTGTATTGAACTCTCTAAGATTTTAATAATAGTGACTTATTGCAGTTTATCAAGAATGCAATGGGATATACTAGTTCTAAGACGTGGTTTTGGTTTCCGCTCACCATGCTCCTTGTGCTCCTTTTTGTGATCTATGGAGTCGTCGGCTAGAAAATCCATGATTTTAAGTTTTGAGTATTTATGCATTTGAATTTTGTGTAGAACACAAGGATATTAAAGACTCATTTGATGTTTGTTTTTGGGCTGAACACTTGCATTCTTCTTTTGTTGATTGTGATACTAATGCAATTGCTTCTTTTGATCTTATACATATGATATATAGGGTGCTCACAACTCACCTTCCTTGAATGGTGATTCTTACCATTATTAACAAGTAATCACGTACAATAAGGGTTTACAAAAAGTGAAGTTAAACATATTTTACATGCTTCTATTTTATTGTTTCACAATGTCTTTGACAAAACATTAAAATTGTTCTCTCTTACAATGGTGGGGAGTCTTGGGACTTCGTTCTTATTTGATTGCACATGAAATAATTCACCAAAACCCATACTCTTATACTCCTCCATAAAATGAATGAGTGGAATAGAACCTGTCACATTGTTAATGTGGCTCGTGCGCTCATGTTTCTAGCCAACCTACCATGGAAATGTTTGGGTGAGTGTATCCTTGCTCCTCTTTCCTTGTTAAATCAAATTCCGTGGGTTATTGATCAAGGAAAATCCCCATACAAGATTCTTTATGGAAAACCACCTCACTTTGCTCGAGTACACACGTTCGAGTGACTTTCTTATTCTGACAAAGGCAAACAACCCTTCGACAAATTAGGTGATCGTGCACGTAAGTGTATCCATGTGGGCTTTCCATTAACATAGAAAGGATGGAAAGTTTCTTTTTGTTTGGAAACACAATATATGTTTTATAGAAGTTACCATCCTCTATTCCACTATTCACGCAAACACCATAATTTTATAAGTTATTATGTTTTTCGTGCTCGTGTGTATGGAATGTGTGTCTTGGAATAAACATAATTGGTCAGCACAATACATTTCTTATGAGACCGTTAGCCAAATCTCTCAACCGCGTAGGAAATCTCTCACTGCAACTTTAAACCTATAATATATATAGTATTAATTATAATATATTACATAAAGAAATACTAGTTAAATTAATATAACTATATTGAGAGTTATATTTACATAATCTCTCGATCGCGAGGTATAATGTTCAACTTTCATTTTATTGAGTTAATTTGCACTGAAACAAGGATATGTGCCAATTACTTCATCAAATTTCCTTTCATAAAACAATTAAAACAATATGTCATTAGTATGCTAACATATATATATATATGAAGAAAAAATAAAGATTATCATCGTTTTGTACCTTTAAAAATTATTTGGTCGAGAGGTCGAATCGCTTGGTTGAGCGCCGCATAAGTCTGAACCCTTAAAAACAAAAAACTAATGAAACTTGGACTAGAGAAAATGCTTCAGTTGAGCATTTCTTGCTCTGAGCGAGCACCTTGGCCGATCAAAAATCTGCACTGACCGAACATTGTTTGATTCTCTTGTTTTCTTTTTAAAGTGTTATTGGGTGTTCTCGTGGGATCTTTATCCATCCTTTCATGCCAAATTTTTCGAACACGTCTTGGAAATCCTTTGCCTTGGTCCTCATTGTGTATCCTCGTGCGAATAGATCTTAAAGCTCCTTTGTCTTGTCCTTCATTGTTTATCCTTATACAACTTGTGACGCATCCAAGATCTCGTTTACATTAAATGAGTTTGCGCTCTATGTTTTCATCCATCATAGTGAATGATTAAGTCTTTAGCTAAAGTATTGAGAAAATGAATGGGTTTCTTGATTGACATAAAACATAGATGATAATCTAGTAGGGTTTGATAGTATAACCATATCATAAGATTATCAAGATAAAGAGAGAAGGAAACACTTATTACTTCATGCTATATAGTCGTCGAGGAGCGTTGTTAGATGTCATCATCGATTAGTAGATTAGTTCAACTATTCAGCTACCATTTTAGCGTTGAATCCCTGAGATCGCACACTTATGATTATTTTGGTCTTTGCTAGTTATGGTAGGACATTGTACGTGAAATTGAACTATACTTTTCACCGGCACCGACAATATAATTGATACAGGAGTCATTGCATTGAGAATGGATATCTCTCTGAATTTTATATATCATATATGTGCATGATGGTGTATATACAAAGATACAGATGCTTAGATATTGGTTACATGGATTATAACAAATGAGAGATTGTTGTAATATGTAAATGTAGTTATCATGTAACTATAGGTAAAATTGTAAATAATTAAGATTAAACTATTTTAGCCTTAAATGTTAATGAGATTACCTATGAATGATCTAATATCATTACTATAGATTACTACGGGTGTAGATATACGATACAATCCACTTTGAATGCCCATTTTCACAAAAGAGCGCTTAGAGCGTCTGAAAAGACGCAATACTCCACGCGCAAAGGCCAACATAAAAAACGGTTGGAAAGGGAAAAAATATTTAAACTTGTTGAGCCAAAACCATATCTATCTCAACCAAAGCCAAGTTCCAAAACCCATAATTCTAACATATATATATTTATTTATTGCAATCCAAAACTCATGTAACAGTCCAATCAATTACCCATCCATTCATTGTATGAATATATAGTATTCATTAAATGTTTCATATTTCTTTACAAATAAGAAAATGACAAAGATTTGACAAATTCAAATTGCTTTCTTTACAAATTCATTGTGATCGCAATCTCTGCAATTAATTACATTCTATAAATGTTGCATCTCTCTATAAAAAAATATATAGAAGATAATAATGCAAATAACTTAGAGGTTCTAACGAAATTTGACAGCTAATCTTTCCAACTGTTAGAATGAATAATGATTGTACATAGGGTTAAGATATTGACTATGATCACATCCCCTCATTGGTATTTCAAATGAAGAAATCGAACTATACTAGTAGGAGAAAGATCGCCTATATAAGTTAGTTTGATCGCCACCAGCTGGTGTATATGTATTATGTCATTGGTGCTCAAGACAGAAGTAGAAATACGTCTTCGAGTCTGATAATTGGCTCAAGTCACAAGTCAAAACTCACAATACGGGGAGAGATCATTTTGGTCGCCATGGATGTATATTATGGAATATTGGCATATTTTGTCAACTTGCTCAATCTAGAAACTAACAAATTATTCTTGTCTAATTAAAGATGCGACAAGATTTGTCATGGCGAATCTTGGTTTTAGAAAAATAAAATATCCAAGCCCTAAAGGAGGCCGATTTCTCGAATCTTTTCAATCTCTACGATTATATTATAAAGTATAAGAAAGCAACCTTTGTTGCAAATAGCCATTATCCCAAGAGAATCATGTCGGCTTGTAGAATCTTCAAAATTCCTTTTTTATAGGATTTTAAAAGGAGCAAATGTCTTGATTTCTGTTTAAGCCCCATCAAGACTTCTTGTTTCTTCTCCATATCTACTCTAATAATCTCAACTGCAAGTTCAATGGCCTCAACCTCCCTGACTTCTTCGCGTAGCTCAGGCTCAGTTTGGACAGAAAATCAGAACAAGTTGTTCGAGAAGGCACTTGCTGTATACGAAGAAGAGACTCCTAACCGCTGGAAAAAAGGTGCGAGAGCTGTTGGTGGCAAAACTTCAGAAGAAGTGAAGCACCATTATGATATCCTCGTGCGTGATCTCATGCACATCGAGTCGGGAAAAGTCCCCATTCCCGATTACAAGACAATTTGCCATAAAAGGTATACAACAATCCATTCACATAACATTGGTGAGTTAAAAGTCTTGTACAACATCTTGTTTGCATCCTCTTGATCGAATGAAATTCACATTCCGTAGAAAAAAGCTAATATTTTCACTTATTAGGACGTTCTCTTACTTTTTGTTTCTTCCATGGGGCAGGTTCTTGAGATGAAAATCCCGGCTTACGCATGGCTACAGCCAATATATCAGAAGTGTATTATTCTTGTCATCTCTCTCTCTATCTCTCTTATTCTCTCTTCCCTTAGCTCTCCTTTCACCCAAGCAACTCTTGGTTATCTCAGACCACAATTTTCTCGTCAGCCAAGTAAGCCTTGGTCTGTGCTATATATGCAAGTTGTGAGTGTATGGCTACTATGTGTGTATATATATATGTGGGTATGAATGTATGAGTTACTTGAATGGCTACGATAAATACTTACCATCACTGCTGAAATCAAGATGCCACCGGAGGGCCAATATATATATATATATATATAAGATATGATGAACATATGTTTTATGAAAAATAGAATGTGTTATTTGAAAGTCCTATGCCTAATATGTAATATTGGATAGTTGAGGGTTTAGTTGCAATTATTAAGAAGTCTTAATAATTATTTAAAGAACGAAAATGAGTTTTCGTTAACATAGAATTCTAAGATCTAAAAACCCTAGCCGCCAGAAAAGAAAAGAATGAAGAACGAAAAACAGTTTTCGTTCTTCTGATTTCCACATCAAAGCAATCCCGATCTCGACGTGGATACGCGTAGAGGGCTTGTACCATCAAGCCTCACATCCGATCATCGATTTCAACGAAACAGGTATCACAGAAACTGTTTATAAGTTTGTTCATCGTTGAAATCCGTAAAACTTCTCGTAAACATGACTAGATCGTTATTCGGGTTGATTAAAACACGTTTCCGCAAATTGAAATCAACCCTACATTATTTGTTCTTGTTTCTTACCTTCTACAAGTTCAGTAATTTGAGAAAAAAAATCCAAAGCCTAAAGCCTTTGGTCGAAGTCATATGATCGTAGATCGACCTTATTTCCTTAGATGGGTAGAATTGGAGCGAAACCCACTAGCAACCTAATAGTAGAACCTAGAACATATTTTCCTAGATAAAAGACGTTCTAAACCAACTACAACCCGACTAGAGAATTTCAGAATCAGTGAACGATGCCAGAACACGTGTGATGTAGTGTTGATAAGTTGGTTAAAAATTTGAAATCTCTCCAAGAGTTTGGTAGCTAAATCTCTAGGATTACCAAGAAAAAAAATCTTTATTAATCAAACTTAGATATTAATATCATATTGGTTTATAGACCAAATCATAATGAAAACTAAAGAAAATAAGCCAACTTAACTAAACCCGGCACAAATGCTCGTTCGAGCGGTGAAACGGCTCAGTCAAACATTTTTAAGTCTTAAACCCATTTCCATAAAAATTAAGTACGTTCGACCGAGCAACAACTATACTCGGTTGAGTCCTCCAACACTCGGTCGAGTCCTTTTATGCTCGGGTCAAGCCTTTCGCATGCTCCATTGTTTCAGAGGATTCGCTCAGGCTCAATACATCGACCCTCTCTTGTCTAGCGGCTTTTCTCGGTTCGAACGGAACTTTGCTTGGGCTGAGCACCTTTGGCTCTCCTAACTTCTTGCTCCTCTCGACCTCCTTTATTTTTAGTTGCATCACATAAGCTTGTGTTTATGTCTCTATAAAGTATACTTTACTATAAAGTAAACATAGGTGTCAATATAAAGTATACTTTACTAGAAACTAATTTTTACATCTTCATTTTCTAGTTTATACTTATTAATTTTAACACTGTTTTATTTTTTCTTTACCGATTTTGTAGCAAACTCTAATGTCTAATGAAAATTCATAGGATAATTTTTCTGCAAATTTGATAAGGTACCAAGTCCACGCTATTCGGTTGTCGTCTAGCTTTATCTCTATGTCGAGTGATGTTTCTTCGGTGTCTTGTAGTCCTCACCATCTATTGTGAGCTAAAATGACAACACCATCAGTCGTGTTGAAGTATCTCATCATAAGTTTCACTTGCTAATGGAGGAACATGAAATGCTTTCCCCGTGACACGTCCAGCTGACCGACAAGTTTGTATAGGAAACTAAAATTTTTTTCTTCATTCTTTGGTTGGACCAGGGATGATCCTTAGCATGGTACAACCACGGGTAGATAAAAATTATGAAAAGTGGGTGAAACATTTCTTAAGAAATTCTATCTTATATGCGAAAACAATTAACGGTAATCTAATAGGAGATTAAATCAACCAAACAAATATTTATAAACATGAAGAATTGTTGATGACTTACTTGATGAATCCATGTTTTTTTTTTCGATGAGTTGAATTTTTCTCCAATATCTTTCTCCTTTAATCTCTCTTTGATGATATAAGAGAGCTTTTGTATTTGTTTGTTTTTGTTTTGTGAATATTGTTACGGTATACTAATTTAAAGGGCATTAAGTATTTTTTTAATAATGAAAAGACATGTCTTAAAAGACATGTCTTTTGATACATACCCTTTAAATTTTATTAATTACAATAAATCTTCAATTTATAACTAAGCACCAAACACTCATTAGATTTCTATAATTGCGGAACGACACGGAGGGATTTTCACCCCGTAATTGTCTCCTTAATACAACATTAATCGTCATCGTGTGTACCTTAATAACAATTATCAAACACTTATATTTATATGAATCAACGTTAGAATAAAATTTCTAACATTCTCCCACTTTATTCATATATGACAATTATATATAAAATCGTTGAGCTCACTTAAATGATCATATATACAAGTCACAACCTTACAAGAACTAAACTGACCGAATCATGGCGGTCATGGGCCTGGCAAACGTCCCGATTCCTTCCATGTATCCCAAATCACTATAATTCAAACAAATATAATTTGATAAGATAGACATCCAAAATTATCTTATCTCACAATGTCTTTGAACAAATACTAAGTATCTATAATCAATACAAATATGCATAACTGAAATATATTTCATAGATAAGCAAAATCAAAACTTACATTGATATCTAGAGTTCAAATAAACTTCAATGTGCAAGTCTTATATTCATACATGTATAATCATCAACAATACAAGGACTTTGAGTCTACTCCCGTTTCTCTAACATGGTCAAGAAATATCTTTGGAGCTAGTCCTTTAGTCAACAGATCCGCGATCATATCATTGGTGCCGATATGCACAATTTGAACTCTTTGCTTTTACACTTCTTCTTTAACCGATATATATTTTATATTCATATGCTTGACACCCTTGGAGTATCTATCGTTCTTCGAGAAGAATACGGCTACCGCATTATCACAATATATGTTCATCGGTTGAGCAATGGTATCAGCGATGCCTAAACCATGAACAAAATTGTGCAACCACAAGACTGAACTGTAGCTTCAAAGTACAGTACAAATCTGGCCTCCATAGTGGAAGTAGCAATGACAGATTGCTTACCAGTCTTCCATGAAATAGCTCCCCCAGCTAGAAGGAACAAATAACCAAATGTCGATTTTCGGGTATCTGAGCATCCGACATAGTCTAAATCTGAGTAACCAACAAAATCAAGATTTATAGTTCTTCTATATGTGAGTATGTGATTCTTGGTGCCTTGTAGATATCTTAAATCTTTCTTTGCAGCTCTCCAGTGAAATTGTTTGGGATTTGATTGGTAACGACTCAACATACCAACTGAAAAACTGATATACTTCTGACTAAAGAGGTATAAGGAATGTCATCCATTTCCTTACGCTCTAAGTCATTCTTAGGACATTGGGATAGACTGAAATGATCACCTCTGTATGGAAACCAGACTTGGTGAACATGATTCCATTTTAAATCTTTCTAAAACTTTGTCGATGTAAGCCTTTTGAGATAATCTCAAAATTCCTTGTGATCTGTCTCGAAATATTTCTATTCCGTTCATAGGAAGTCTCACCCATATCCTTCATCTCAAAGTCACTAGAAAGATAATCCTTAACATCATGTAATAACCTACGATCATTGGCGGCAAGAAGAATATCATCTACATACAATACAAGGATTATAAACTTGTTTCCTACAATCTTTATGTAGATACATCGATCAACGGCCATTTCTACAAACCCATATGACAATACAGTATCATTGAACTTCAAGTACCATTTTGGAGAAGTTTGTTTTAATCCATAGATTGATTTCTTCAACTTACATACCAGATTGCTTCTAGTTGTGGTCTCAAAACCTTGAGGTTGATCCATAAATACCTCTTCTTCTAAATCTCCATTTAGAAAGGCTGTTTTGACATTCATTTGGTGAAACTCAAGATCAGAGTGAGCCACCAAAGCTATGACAATCCTTAAAGAGTCCTTTCTAGAAACTGAATAGAAAGTCTATTTGTAGTCAATACCATTCTTTTGAGTGTAACCTTTGGCAACAAGTCTGGCTTTATACTTCTGGACATTGCCCTTAGAATCTCGTTTGGTCTTAAATATCCATTTAAAACCAACTCTTTTAGAACCCTTCAGCAAGTCCGTCATTTCCCAAACATTGTTGTCATCCATAGATTTCAACTCTTCCTTTATGGTCATCAACCATTTGTCAGAATTTCTACTACTCACGGCTTGATCAAAAGTGACTGGGTCATCATTAATGCTTAAGTCACTTTCATGTTCAAGTGCATAAACTAAATAATCATTTGAAATAGGTGATCTTTTCTCTCTAGTAGATCTCCTTATTGCTATTCCTTGTTGAGATTTCACTTGCTCATTGACTTGAGCATTTTCTTGCTCTTCTTCAACAATGGCATCAGTAACTAGGTGTGGAGTATCCATTTGTTGTTGTTCCATATTCACGCCCTTTGGTTGTACTACAATAATAGGAACATCAACATAATATGAATCACTTGATGGATTTTGGTCAATCAATTACTCTTTTATCTCGATATCACGTACTCCAACACTCCCACTAATTTCGCCATTTTCAATTAAGCGAGCATTCCCAAACTCTACAATTCTCGTACTATGGTTTAGACAATAGAATCTATAACCTTTTGACTTCTATGAATATCCAATAAAATAACCACTAATGGTTCTGGAATCCAATTTTTTCATGTGGATTATATATCCTCATTTCGGCTTGACAACCCTATACGTAAAGATGTCCTAAACTAGGTTTCCTAGATGTCCACAGTTCGTATGGTGTCTTAGGAACTGCTTTACTAGGTAACCTATTCAATATGTATGCAGTTGTCCTCAATGCATACATCCACAATGAAATAGGTACAGTACTATTACTCATCATACTCCTAACCATTTCCATCAATGTATGATTACGCCTTTTTGCAACGCCATTTTGTTGTGGCGAGCCGGGCATTGTATACTGCGCACAAATGCCCTTAGACTCAAGAAGTTTCTTAAATGGACCTGGAATTTGTCCAACTTCTGATGTCTTTCCATAATATTCAACACCTCTGTGGAACGTATTACCTTAACCTTTCTATTTAGTTGTCTCTCAACCTTCGTAATGAATGTCTCAAGGACATCAATAAATTGCGACTTTTCATGCAGCAAATAAAGGTAACAGTACCTAGAGTAATCATCAATGAAGGTGATGAAATACTTTTCACCGTCCCAAGACGATATATCAAAAGTACTACAAATATTTGTATGTATTAAATCGAGTAATGTGCTACTCCTTGTGCAGTCTGTTTAGACACATGTTTGGTTTGCTTACCTTTAATGCAATCCACACAAGTATCATTCCAATCCGTAAAATCAAATTAAGATAAAATTCCATTTTGAATTAGTCTCATAATCCTCTCCTTTGATATATGACCGAGTCTTTTATGCCACAAGTCAGTAGAGGACTCGTTAAGTGCATTCCTCTTCATACCAATATCACATTCAACATTATATAGGGAATTAACAAAAGTAGAGTTTAGATTGAAACAATACAAAGTATAAGACAATAAACCACTCCTGCGAAGGTTTGTGCCATAATACAATGAAAAACTACCATGTCCAATCTTAAAATTAAATCCTAAAACATCCAACCTCGATGCGGAAACAAGATTCCTAGAACAATCAGGAACATATAGACACTTCTCTAGATCAAGGCAATAGCCTGTACCCAACATGATTCTATATGTCCCCACAACTTCAACTCTAGCTTTTATCATGTTTCCCATAAATAGAAAGTTTTCACTTCCCGAAATTCTTTGGAGATATAGGTAACCCTGCATAACATTTGAAACATGAGTGGGATCACGAGTATCAAGCCACCAAGTATTAGAAGGAACTTGAATCAGATTTGTTTCAAAGCATACAGAAACAATATGTATACCTTTCTTTTCAAACCATGTCTTCCTTTTCAGGCAATCACCCTTCTTGTGCCCAGGTTTGTTGCAAAAGAAACATCTCAGATTCTTTTCAACATTTTCTTGCCTTTCACCAGATTGCACCTTATATGGATGTTTTCCCTTTTTCTTTCTTTTCTTACTTGGAGCTTTGCCGCCACTTGAACCAACATTTGGATGGCAATGATAAGCAAAATTGGCTTAGGGATATTTGACCTTAAGGTCTTCCTTTTGCCTTTCCCCCTCTTGCATGAGCATGGTCTTGATATCCGAAAGAGACCATTTTTCCTTGAGTAACTTCTCCGAAATTGCTTGACATCATCACCTGTGCACGATTTCAGCATGAACTCCACTAACACACGCGCACCAAGTTCTTTTCTGTGTTTTTCAAACGATCAACCAATGATAGATTGGTTAATAGAGAATCAAAGTAAAGTAGATTTACCAAAGAATCACGAAATGCTATGGTTCTAAAATATGATTTTTTTGATTTAATTTATTTTATTCAGAAGTAATTCGCGACCTGAAAACCAACAAAACGGGTGTGTGAACCGCATAATCATATTGGATATGTAAGTCTCTATACAAGATATATGCGAAAATGGTGCTCAAACCTATCCTAATATTGATACACTTTCAGTGTTATCAATAGGGAATGAGGACACAGACGAAAACTAGGAAGCAAGTATTGATGGTCACTATGTATTTTTCAAAGACTATGTTTATCTTTTATTTTCAAAGTATATGAATATTGAAAATAAAATAAATTCAATTTAATAATTTCAAATTTAATTAAATTTGCCTATTTGGATATTTGTAAACAGAATCCAAAATCTATTCTATTTACAAATGTATTTTAAAAAACGAAAAATTGGAAATTTTCAATCAATAATAATAATAATGAGACTTATTAGAATTACTAATTAAGCTCGAATATAGTGACGACAAAATTCATCCATTATTCATCAAAGTATTTTTAAAATGGATTTGAGATGTATTTTATTCGTTCATAATTGATATTCACCGTCTGTAATTCTTACGAAATTGAGGATAAAAATTCTCGTCCAAATTTAATTTTTCAAATTATTTAAATTTTTAAATATAAAATATAATAAAAAAACTATTTTAAATTTATTTAAAAATATCGTATGAATTGTTGAAGACCAGGTGTAGAAGCTTTCAACGCAAGGTGATATACGTATTCCTTGGAAGCTTTCAACGCAACTCAAAGATATATCTCACACTAATTATTTTTGTTAATTAAACAAGGGTCACCTGCTGGTGTAAGAAACAAAAAATCAATGGCGGTGAACGAGTAACAAGTCGAGAAGTATCTAGACATGATGTCAATGTTGAACTTGACGATACTAAAGTACTTAAAGTACTTAAGAATGGCTACGCTGGTGTTATTGAGCTTACCGTGTGTCCTTTCGATGTCCTTCGAGCCTCCATCACAAGAAGATATTTGTGTGTGGAAACAACACCGGAGGAATCAAAGGACAAACTTTGTCCCTAAATTAATAATTTCTAATAGTGAAAAACACACCTTGATGAAACTTTTCAAAATGCGAATTAGAAGGAGAATTTATTTAAAAGTAATGTAATGTATCTCGAATTTTTCTTTACTGAGAGAATCTCAGCATATGACATGAGATTTATCCATGTTTAACTAGGTGATTCGAATTGGCACAACTCGTTTTATTTTACTCACTCTAATATTTGGATGTTCACCCACTTGATAAGTTTTCTCGTCTTAGTCCTCGTTTTGTGTTTTTGGGTTGTCCGACTACATAGAAGGGATGAAAGATCTTGAATTTGGATTCAAAGGCATTTTTCATTTCCCCAAACATAAATTGTCAAGAAGACATTTCTTGTTTTGGTTTTGACACGGTTCTCTCCCTTCCACATCCAACCCACCCCCTACATATATATATGGTGATATTTGATTATCCGCTTCTTGCTCATCTGTGTCTCTGCATAAGGGCGTGGATCTGCGGAGACAACTACACGTACATAAGTTATTCCCCTTCTATTCGATCCACGTTTGAGTGTTGTCACCCCTACACCTCTAGCCTCACTTGGTCAAGTATTTTTTCCCAAGTCATCTAACCACTTTGACGATCACCCAATCACAATATCTAATTGTGTTGCCTTTCCTTTGTTAGTATTACAGAAAGAGCTAAATTGATACATGCCACCGGCTAAAGACAAAATATGTATTACTTAAAGGAATTACATACCTATTTTGTTTGTTGCTTTGAAGACCCATTTGATTTCCTACCTCCTTTACATGGTCGTCATGTGTTATGTGGTCCTATCTTTCTCTTGATTAGGTCACATGTAAGAATTTTTTATGTAACTCACATGGGATTCTTGGTTGCAATCTTGGCTGGCTTCAAGCCCAAATATTAGACTAAATCCGCTCATGCCTGACATTGGATTGCAGTAATGATTGAGGAATTGCAGTTTTTTCTTCCTATTGTTGTTGTGAAGCACAGACAATTCACCATATAGATATTCATAGTACTTTTCACTATGGGATTTACAATAAGTGGATCATTCGGTTTCCCATGAGTTTCTTTGTGATGATCCTTCGAAGGTATGTCAGTTAGATAAATGACTATACGGATCGCGCTAGGTATCTCGGTGTTGGTTTGCAAAATTTACATTAGCTCTCTTGCATTTCAAGTTTTTCAATTACCGTGTTGATTTCTCCTTGTTCTCATTCATTAGGGGCATGGTACGGTGCCTTTGTAAGTTATCGTCTTTGTGGATAACCTACTCATAGACAGAAATAATGACTCTGCCATTGTTATGTTTAAGTTTTATCTTTGAGATTGTTTTCACATGAAGGAATTTGGCCAATTCAAATATATTCTCGATATTTAGGTTTCAAGAAATTCGTAGGGGAATTTCTCTCTCTCGACACAATTATCTTTTGGAAATTATCTAAAAAAAAGACTAGAAAAAAAATCAGAAGAGATTAACAAGATAATAAGGAGAGAATATAACAGAGAATAGAAGAATTACTAATTCAATTATGAGCTTATTGTAGTATTATTTTCGTCCATTCCATGTATATATTGGCAGGACCTTTAATTTCCATTTTGCAATATGTTAGAAATGATAAATGGACATACTAGTAAAGTAAACTAATTAAAAGAATAAAATATTAAATATATGTAATTCTAAATTAAAAATAAAACTATTTTATTCCCATAAGAACTGAATAACACAAGGAAAGGAACAAAAAAACTTCTTTATTTAATTTTCTTATTTGGCGGCTTATAAAAAGAGAAACACTATAAGTGGAATAGAGTGTGTACAATATGGAGAATGGTCCAAATACTCTAAGTGAGATAAAATGTTTAACTCGAATGTGGTTTTCTTGGCATCAAACCGGTGTTGTCGATGTTCGAGGAGAACAATATGTCATAGAATCAACCAAACCCAAGAATGAAAATCTTGAGCAATATCATTGTCTTGTTGGTCATCCGATATATTTTATTGATCATAGTCTTCAACTGACTTGTGTTATCAACATCCACTCGGAATTTCAGTATGATCTGCTCATAGACCATTAGAACGCGACTCTTTATATTATGACGTATGTCAAGGGTTTTCCTTGTCAAGGTCTTCTCTTTCACTCAGACAATGATCTGTAGTTATATTGATATTGTGATTATTATTGGGCAACTCGTGCAATTTCTCATCATTGAGTTACGGGATATGTGGTTCATCTCATCATATCCCCAATATCATGAAAAACAAAGAAATAAAATATGGTATAAATTCTCAATCGAGTGGAATACCAATTTATTGTGATGTTGATGTGTGACCTAAAATGACTTAAAGTCTTGCCATGTTGTTTTGGAATTCATCACACTACTCTGATGGGTATGTTTGTGATAACCGGTTGACTTTACATATTGCAGCCAATAATGTGTTCCATGTGACCACGAATGTGTTCAATGTGAGCTCCAAACATTTTAAGATTGATTGTCAACAAGATTTAATTTGGCCTACTCTTTTACTCGATTAAAGTCCAAGTTCGGCGTGTGCGATCTTCACGCTCAAACTTGAAAGGACATATTAAAGAAAATTTACATCTTTTTCTATTTTGTAAATATTATTTTGGGAAAATCCTATTTTATTCTGCAAATTTGCTTATATTTAACAAAACTATACACCAACATTGTTTACACATTAGAACTCATGCACTTATCATGTGCTTCACAAAAACACACAAACTTGCTTACAGACTTCTGAATTGATACCTCTTTATTAATATTATGAAATGTGAACAATTTTATATTAACATTCGATAAAATGGATGCAAAATCGATAAAAAAAAATTTGTTGACTTTAAAATTTCTAAAGTTTATCTAGAAAAATAATATTAGATAACTTTTTTTCAGTAACCGCGACAATGCGGAACCCAAATTATTTTCACAAAATCAAACTTTATGAACCGCGAAACTTCATAGAATCAAACACCTTTACCTTCCCTAATAACGTGGCTCTTTTCTGTTGACACTTACGGTGAGTCACTCCATACATTTATTGCTTATGTGAAGGTAAATTCTACGTGCCACCACTGTAAATTATATGTACTTCTCCTGTTGTCTTATGTAACTAAGTCGGCTAGGATACATGCACTGTCGATAAGCTCTCTTGGAACTTCCAACTATACATTTATTTCGGAAATAATATTATCTTCTGTTTATATGTAGACACAATTAATTTTGTTAATGTTTCAAACCACATCAGCGTAACTCCGTAGCTTTTAATCAAACCAAAAATTATCTATTCTCCTTTTTCTGAGATACGTCCTTCGTCAAAAATCTCTTTCAAAATTCAGCTTTGAATTGTTCGAGTATGGAACTTTGATGTTATTCCAGTTACACGGTCAACTTCGAATTGGAAAGTGCTTCTTTGCGACGAATGGATAAATATCCTTGATTCTTTTTTATTTTTTGTGGCATTGGAATATAAGATTTTTAGGGATTCTATCAGATTTGACATTTGAAATTTTTTCTTGATTTTTTTGTAGGGTAATCGGATTCAATGTTCCGTTAGGTCTAATTTTTTGTACCGGCATCAGTGTTTCCTTGTGGAAGGAGCATGTTGCATCATTACAAATTTCAATGTTAGTCGACGCTTCGGCGAATATAGAACGTCAGCTTTCCCGTTTAAGATAATCTTTACCTTGACTACAGTTGTTAGGCCTTGCGGTGACCTAGAAAACTCAGGCATATATTTTAACTTTACTTCTTATCAAGATATAGTTTCAGGTGTGCTTGAAGAATCTATTCAGATCGGTAAGTTATGTTAAATGTATCATCTAAATTACAGATATTATATTCTATCTATCTGGATTTAAAATTGTGCCTACCATTTTAACGTTGCATTTTTTTCACCCCATATGTTATAGGCGAGATCATTGCTGCCGGTGAACTCACGGATGTTACTTATACAGAACGAACAAACATTTAGTAGTTCAACTCTGCAATAGCAAGTATTTCTCTTTTCCCGTTTGCGACTGTACGGATTTATTACTCAATATCACAGCCTCTATCTTGATCATCGTATTGTTCGAATTGCAGTTCTGAGATCCTTGAGTGCAGGATATGGGAGGCGTTTGCTTGCCAAACCTACGACCGTATTCGTCTCTATTAGGATGGTCTGCTGGTGATCATTTTCCAACTATTCAAGATATGGACTTGGGGCGGTAATAGTTTCTATGCTAACTATGCTTTTCTGTTATTATTTTTCCAACTACGACTGCTCGCAAACATTTAATTCTTAGCACCTTTGTCATGGGTTTGGTTTTGGCTGTGATTCATTTGGTTCTGCCCAATTGTGTATGTTAGTATATGACATTCTATCTATGTTTAGTTTAGCTTCGATAAAAAATGTACGTTTTTCATATTTCTTCGACAGTTTATTTGGTTTCAACTTTATCTACGACTTTACTTTTAATTCTTTCCGTTTTTACAAAGCGGAGAACAATTCGAAATATTCAGTTCTCAAGCAAACTCTTCCTCGGCCAAAACTTCCCAGCCATAGGAATACAAAACGAAGTATGCGTCGTTTTCTTTGCCAAATTTACAAGTAAAATCAATCTGCAGAAATTTTTGTGAGGTTAACTTAATTACAAAACAGATTTTAGGCGAATCGTTAAACACCCCGAAGAATATCGTTTTGTTAGCTCCGCATCCATAACCGAGTGAATCGATTGATTTCTGGAATGCCTTAACTATTAAACAATTGCGGCTCTCGGAAAGGCCATTGAAGTATCCGATCTATCATTTACCTTGAGTACAGCATATAGAAATTACTGTGAGATGTTCATTTTCGTTTTTTATATGTACAGACTTTAACTTGCATAGTTTCAATCTTAATCACGAAAGTTCTTAATAGAAACGAATGGTACTATTTAGGATGCAATACTTGCTCACGAAAGGTTAGTGCGATTACGGATGACAGTTCAGCTTGCGTTTCGGTCAGGCTTTTCTTCTACAATTCGTGCAAAATAACGACTGAAAGCCCATTCCTGAAGTGAGTTACTTTTAGTTCATTTCGGAATTACAGCTTCAGTTACCAATACAAAATTCTTAATTGCTTCTCTCAGATTTCGTGTGTACGTGAAAGTTATAGACGATACCGGCGAAGCTACGTTTCTTATATTTATAAAGAAGATATACAACTCCTACATAAATCAGCTCTCAATATCAGGAATGAAAATCCAGAGGTATGTTACATTTATCCAGGTTCTGATGTTCGTTATTATTAACAGTTGGTATGTTTATTCCTGTGTTTTAATGTCAAGTGTATTGATATTGTTGAACAGAATTGAAACTGTCTGTTCAAGATCACGGTTTCCCCTGTACATTAAACTTCACGATCCTCCGGTTCTAACGCGATCCCGACTGAATCGACGCTCTAGACTTGGTTAGTGATGGATATGCCTTGCTGCAACAGATTACACAAGGGTGTGTGGAGCGAGTGGTCACACGAGAGTTGCGGAAGGCTCTCGATTTACCGAGTTCGTCTTCAATGGATATGACACACCAAGGAAGAACGAACGAATCGTTGGACATGACACACCAACGAATAGGAAGCTGGATATTACGCACCAACAACCAAAGAACTCACAAAGAATTCAAGAAGGAATCAAGATTGATTCAAAGGTAAAATTTCAAAAGTTTGATTGATGTTTTTTTCATGGGTGGCCGGCCATAAGTAGATAAAACAAGGAAATTCAAAAAAAGTACATTAAATGCTAGGTCTTCATGCAAAAGCCCTAATCAATGCCTTGGTTTTTTCAAACAAGAAGATAACTTCCTTGTTGGTCGTGCACATGGGAACGCGTTGTTCTCGTGTCTTGTGTCGGGTCATTAATTAGGTCGCGGGAAATAAGTGACTCGCGGCCTCGTTAAAAACCCGTCGTCGGAAAACCCAGTGGGTCAAAACTGACAGAGAAAAAGAGTACACGCGGGTCACTTTACCTAATCAATGACAATGACCGTTGCAGGCTGAGCTTCGGCTTGAATGACGTTCTTTAGGCTCGTGACTTCACGTGAACTAGCATACTCCTCGTGAGCGTGGACGGACGTGAGGATCCCGATAATAGCTTCCTTGAGCTTCGCGGCCTTGGCTCGGGTCATGGGACCAGCAGGTATGATCAAGGCATCCTCTTCTAGAGCTCGGGCTCGGGTCACGGGACCGACATATTTTGACCTAGTGGCGTCTCGGGTCGCGCTGGAGGTGGTCGCGTCTCGGGCCATGGGAATGGCATCTCGGGTCGCGGAATAGGCATCTCGGGTCGTAGGAATGGCGTCTCGGGTCGCAGTCTCGGCGTCTCGGGCCGTAGGGATGGCGTCTCGGGTCGCGGTCGCGGCGTCTCGGGTCGCGGAGATTCTCTCTTCTTCCATTCTGCGGGTCGCGTCCTCCTCAGTGTTTTTGGTCGCGTCTTCAGCGTCCTCCGGGATCATATCAGGTTCACAGAGCATGGGTAGAGGCGTTTTGCCTATTTATCTCGTCAACCGACTAACCGATAAAGAAGACATACTCCACTCCATATCTACAAGAGTAAGTTATAACATTTTCACAGATAAACCATGTGTTCAGACAGATTTCGTATAACAAATTCCCTCTGACTGTGTCGTCTCATTTTACAGAATCCATATTTTGTTCCTTTCGCCCAAGTAACGCTTTATTTATTTAATACAAAGGTTTTTATCTATGCTAAATTCTCACCCCATTAACAACGTTTCAAACGTTTCAAACTCTGCTCGTTCGGAAAAAGTTCTTTCCTTAGGTGAATCCAAACTTGGTCTCCGGGTTTGAAAATCATTCGCTTCCGAGCTCGAAAACGCCATAGTTGATGCTAGCTCCTTATCGTATGTGGCACAGTTGAGGGTTGCGCCTCCAAGCTTCTTGGCGAAATAAGCAAATGGTTCCCGTTCCTGCATCCAGATTGAAACCATTCCTACACCAGATACATCAGTTTCAAAGATTTTAAGAACATCCGGTAAAATTAATGGAGGGATATGAGTAAGCTTCTCGTTTAGCGTTTGGAACGCTTCTTCTTGTGTTTCCTCCCACTTGTATCCTATGTTTTCCTTGATAACTTCGGGGAGAGGGGCTGCTAAGGTACTAAATTCCCTTACGAAGTGATGATAGAACTCTGCGAATCCATGGAAGCTTCGGGCTTCCCCAACGGTCTTTGGGCTCGGCCATTCCCGAATGGCTTTTTGACTTTCTCCTCGTCGACCTTAACACCATCTGCACTCACTACGAATTCTAGGAAAACAATGTTATCCGTACAAAAGGTACACTTCTTTAGATTGGCATATAATTCCTCTTTCCTAAGTACCTTCATAACCGATTCTAAATGTCCTAGGTGTTTATCCAAATTCTTACTATAAACTAAAATGTCGTCAAAGTAGACTACCACGAATCTACCTATGAATTCCCTAGGCACATGGTTCATTAGCCTCATAAACGTACTAGGTGCATTTGATAACCCAATGGGCATGACTAACCATTCGTATAAACCATGCTTAGTTTTAAATGCAGTTTTCCACTCATCTCCTTCTTTCATTCTAATTTCATGGTAACCGCTTTTAAGATCAATTTTCGAGAATACTCTACTTCCATGTAATTCATCTAACATGTCGTCTAACCTAGGGATAGGGTGTCGATACTTCACCGTGATGTTGTTGATTGCTCGACAATCAACGCACATGCGCCAGCTGCCATCCTTCTTCGGTACGAGTAGCAGCTGCCATTCGGTACGAGTAGCACGGGTACGGCGCATGGACTCATACTCTCGCGAATATATCCTTTGGCCATAAGCTCCTCGACTTGCCTTTGCAGCTCCTTTGTCTCCACGGGATTGGTTCGATAGGCTAGTCGATTTGGTAATGTTGGTCCGGGAACGAAATCGATTTGGTGTTCGATTCCTCGTAGACTCTCTTCGGGAAAGACGTCGCTGTATTCCTGCAATAGACTAGAATTTCACTCGGCAGCACTGGTGTAAGGTTAGTTAAGCTCGAAAGAGCTTCTCTATAAACAAACAGTAGTATATTTTGGTCGGAATGGAGAGTTTTCTTGATCTCACCCGATCGCGCATAAAAATTTTGACGGTCTAAGTTCAAGTGCACTTTGCTTCTTTAGGTGTACTTGGTCTTGCGTTACCTCCTTTGATGACAACGGCACAGGTATGGTTTTCCTGCCATTGTACTCAAAATAATGTTTGTTAGTGTATCCATCATGTTTTATCTTACGATCGGATTGCCAAGGTCTTCCGAGCAAAATATGGCTCGCTTCCATCGGTAATACGTCGCTTAGAACCTCGTCTTCGTATGTCCGTATGGCAAATGGGACGGTCACTTGGTTTGTCACCTTCATATCACCATTCTCATTCAACCACTAAAGCTTATACGGCTTCGGATGCTTCTGAACTTTTAGTCCGAGCTTTCGAACCATCGTAGCTCTAGCCACATTCGTGCAGCTTCCACCGTCAATGATGATGCTACAAACCTTGCCGTGAACCAAACAGCGGGTGTGGAACAGATTGTCACGCTGTTCTTGCTCGTAACACTTGGGCTGTGTGTTTAGGACACGCTGCGTAACCAACAATTCTCCTGTGGCCGGTTCCTCTTCTCGCGTCTCGTCCGATAGTTCGGCCGCCTCGTCCTCGGATTCAAATTCTCCGTCATCACGAAGAATCATTACTTTCTTGTTGGTACAGTCACTGGCATAGTGTCCTCTTCCGTGACACTTAAAGCATTTTACGTCCCGAGCCCTCAAAGTTGCGGCCTCGGTTTTACCTTTGTCTCGCGGCGCGGCTGAAACAGTTTTCGGCGCGTCTCGGCCCGCGGTCTGCGTCTTCAGTGAGTCGTGGCCTGCTTGTGCCGTCTTGTCCCTCCGGGGATAACTCGGTTTCTCATTTCGTGTTTGCCCGTATTTTCCAGCCCCATAACCCGAACGGGGGTTGCATCGCCGCTGGAGTTGTTGTTCGATGAGGATCGCCTTATGAAGCATCTCCTCGATCTCCACGTAATGTTATAGCTCGAGTTGGTCTTGGATGTCTAGGTTGAGACCTCCAAAGAACCGCGACATTGTTGCCTCTCGATCTTCCGTAAGATCAGCCCGCAACATGAGAACCTCCGTCTCTTGGTAATACTCTTCCACGGATCGGTTTCCTTGGATGAGTTTTCAAAGCCACCGATGGACCTCTCGGTGGTGATTGTTTGGCACGAACCTCTTGCGCATTATTGACCTCATTTCCATCCAAGTAGCTACTGGTTCCTCGCCATTTCTTCGTCGAGAAATCGTGAGTTGATCCCACCAACTCAGCGCATAATCGTAGAATTCCGTGGCCGCTACCCTAACCTTTTTGAGCTTGGCATCCGAACACTAGTTCTACTTTCTTCTCCCACTCTAGATACGCTTCCGGGTCGGCCTTGCCGTGGAACACGGGGATTTTAAGTTTGAGACCAGTGAGGTCATCCCTCAGGTCGTCTCTCCGCTCCCTAGGCGCGCGTTGCCGCCGGTGACTACTTCAGGACGAGGATGAGCTACCTCGTTCGTAGTAGTTGTTGTCCTCCTGAAGCGGGTTCCTTTCACGTTGCTGGAACGTCTGGATGTTTCTTGGCCGTGGGTGACGTTCGGCTTGAAACCCTTGACGGAATTCCTCCATCTTGTTGTTGATACTTTGCTCTAGGCGAGCCGCGAGAGCCTCAATGAGTCTCTCATTGACACGGCTTTGATCGCCTTCCATTTCACCCGTGTTGTCTTGGGTTTTTCCTTGCGTGAACCTATTCGTGAGCTCCTGCATACTTAACAAACGGAGCAGCCACAAGCGGAAAGAAAACAAACACAAAAAACCTAGACAAGAACACGTATGGATATAGACGCACATGCACACGTTCGAACACTTTCAACCGCACGGACTAGATTCGTACGAATAAGTTTTCAAAGACACGAATTAGACACGCACAAATATCTTCGAACACGTTCGCAATTATACGTTCTTAATAAACACTTAAACGCACGAAATATAGACACACACACAATAAACTACTAACGTTGAATATAGGCGCACGAGTTACTCCAAACGTATTTCACGGATTCGTTCAAGCTAATCACTCACGGGATAAACTTTTGAACTCTCGAATGTTCCTTTATATATATATATTTGTTTTTTTATTTTTTGTAGGATTGAAAACAAGTTTTGACCGAAAGATCAAAACGAAAATAAACTAACCGTTGGCGCTAGAACGAGCTCTGATACCACTTGACGTGATCCCGACTGAATCGACGCTCTAGACTTGGTTAGTGATGGATATGCCTTGCTGCAACGGATTGCACAAGTGTGTGTGGAGCGAGTGGTCACACGAGAGTTGCGGAAGGCTCTTGATTTACCGAGTTCGTCTTCAATGGATATGACACACCAAGGAAGAACGAACGGATCGTTGGATATGACACACCAACGAATAGGAAACTGGATATTACGCACCAATAACCAAAGAAATCACAAAGGAATTCAAGAAGGAATCAAGATTGATTCAAAGGTAAAATTTCAAAAGTTTGATTGATGTTTTTTTCATGGGTGGCTGGCCATAAATAGATAAAAACAAGGAAATTCAAAAAAAGTACATTAAATGCTAGGTCTTCATGCAAAAGCCCTAATCAATGCCTTGGTTTCTTCAAACAAGAAGATAACTTCCTTGTTGGCCGTGCACATGGGAATGCGTTTTTCTCGTGTCTTGTGTCGGGTCATTAATTAGGTCGCGGGAAATAAGTGACTCGCGGTCTCGTTAAAAACCCGTCGTCGGAAAACCCGGTGGGACAAAATTCGACGAGGGGAAAAGATTACACGCGGGTCACTTTACTTAATCAATGACCGTTGCGGGTTGAGCTTCGACTTGAATGACGTTCTTTAGGCTCGTGACTTCACGTGAACTAGCATACTTCTCGTGAGCGTGGACGGACGTGAGGATCCCGATAATAGCTTCCTTGAGCTTCGCGGCCTTGGCTCGGGTCATGGGACCAGCGGGTATGATCAAGGCATCATCTTCTAGAGCTCGGGATCGGGTCACGGGACCAATATATTTTGACCTAGTGGCGTCTCGGGTCGCGCTGGAGGTGGTCGTGTCTCGGGCCGGGGGAATGGCGTCTTCGGGTCGCGGTCGCGACGTCTCGGGTCGCGGAGATTCTCTCTTCTTCCATTCTGCGGGTCGTGTCCTCCTCAGTGTTGTTGGTCACGTCTTCAGCGTCCTCTGGGATCATATCAGGTTCACAGAGCATGGGTAGAGGCGTTTTGCCTATTTATCTCGTCAACCGACTGACCGATAACGAAGACATACTCCACTCCATATCTACAAGAGTAAGTTATAACATTTTCACGGATAAACCATGTGTTCAGATAGATTTCGTATAACAATTTCCCTCTGAGTGTGTCGTCTCATTTTACATAATCCATATTTTGTTCCTTTCGCCCAAGTAACGCTTTATTTATTTATTACAAAGGTTTTTATCTATGCTAAATTCTCACCCCATTAACAACGTTTCAAACTTTGTATATGTATTAAGTTTTCCCAGTTCTCTCCGCACAACAGCTCCATGGGATCCATTCTGAGCTCGCCTTCTACTAACCATTTCTATGGTAAAAGACATGCCGAGGATAGCGACAATCACACGTCTGTACAATCAAGCACATCTAAGGTAAAGACGAGAGACTTTGATTTTGGCTCCACCGACCGTTCGGAGTAAGCACGTTGACATAGATCTTTCTCCGCAGTTTATCTTCTTCCGTTCCTAACTTTTTTCAGTTTTGCTATCGATACAGCTTGCTTCCATGTATAATATTATATTCGGATAGCTTATGTGAACCTTTTGTTATAATCAATTCTGTTGTGCTTTGTAACAAAACGCTAATTTTGAACCTGTGATATAAAGGCGCAGTATGTTGGTCCTTATTAACTTTGTTACTTATATATTGGTTTCCAATGTCATCTGAGTTTGAAAAAGGAAGACCCAATGTTGTTGTCTATTTTTTTAATTGATTCCAGTGTTCGCGAAAAGGAAAAATAACTGCTTCTAAACATCCGTTTTTGAGGGGCGAACCTTCACACTGTAGGCAAAATAATGGCATATTCCCACTGTCGGATAACAATTTGGTCGGTACCCATCTGTTAGCATGATATTGTAAAACCATGTTATTATACACATTGCTTATGTTAGATGATATTGTACATATAATTTTACATTACTATTGAACTAAAATTGTCGTTATTTGCAAGTTTGATATCATATATAGATATTGGGGACCAATGTTTTGTATGTGATTATTGTGATGCTAAAATGTGGTATTCGGAACGTTTAAATAAAAGTCGTGAAACCAATGATCCGAAATTTAATTTGTGTTGTTCTAAAGAGAAAATATCAATGCCCAAATTATTAGATCCTCCTCCGTATTTAAATGCACTCTTGAATAATCATTCGCAGAGTGATAATTTTAAGAGGCACATTCGGGCATATAATATGATGTTCGCATTTACATCAATGGGTGGTCATATTGATAATTCAGTCAGTATTCTGACTCATAAGCCCTATATATTCAAAATGAATGGACAAAATATTCACAGAATTGGTAGTTTGCTGCGATAACATGAAGAGACCGCAAAATTTGCTCAATAATATATTCATGATACAAATAACGAGGTTAAAAATAGATTACATGCAATCAGGTAAATTAAAAATTCCTCAAGACAACAACCTTTTTTTCCTTTCTATTATACTATTCATACAAAGTATTTATCATTACAGCAATCATTCACAAGAACCACGATCACGAATTAGCCTACGAGAAATTATGGTATATTGTTTACGGCAATGAGATACTGAATCTTCTAATATATTGCATTCAGGTAGGCTATTTCAGAAGTTTGTTGTCGATGGTTTTTGTTTGGTTGAATCAGAGAGGATTTCTTAGGTAAGAAACCATCAAAATACATTGCGATGTGAATCTTATAAGGCTATAGAAGCTTCTATTCAATCAGGTAATACTTTGGAATCTGAAATTGGGGAAAATCATATTACCTTCGACATTTACGGATGGCTCGCGACATATGAAACAAAATTACTTAAATGCAATGATTTTATGTAAAAACTTAGGTTTTCCCGATTTTTCTTGACATTCACGTGAAATCCGAAATGGCTTGAACTATAACGATTTTTGCGCTATTACAATGATGCATCGAAAAATTGGCCTGATCTTTTGACAAGATTATTTAAAATCAAACTCGAAGATTTATTAACATATTTGAAACAAAATAAACGACTAGGGGAAATGAATGCAGGTAACATATACTTATTATTACATAATATATATATATATATATATATTCTAATGACTGGAAAAAATTCTGATTCCATTTTAATTTGCAGTTATCTACACTATCGAATTTCAAAAAAGGGGGCTACCTCACACACATATATTGCTATTTCTTAAAAGACAATCAAACTTTCCGACTGCAAGCGATATTGATTCTCTTATATCTGTTGAAATCCCAGACAATATCATGCACCCTATTTGTATACAATAGTACAAGAGACAATGGTACATGGACCATGCGGTCTTGCTAATAAATATTCCCAATGTATGGACAAAGGCAAATGTACAAAACGATTTCCCAAGAATTTTACATATTCAACATATATTAACAGTGAAAGATATCCAATTTATAAAAGACCAAATAATAGAAGATTCATTGTAAAAGATGAAATCAAATTAGATAATCGATACATCGTGCCATACAACCCTTATCTCCTTTTGAAATACAAAGCTCATATCAACTTAGAATGGTGCAATCAAACAAAAGCAATAAAATATTTGTTCAAATATATAAACAAGGGATGTGAGAAAGTCGCTACTACAATAACCACGCCTGAAGACATGCAACAAAACAAACCTCTTGATGAAATAAAAAACTATTTTAGTTGTCATTATATCTTAGCATGCGAAGCTTGCTAGAGAATATTCAAATTCGATATTCACCATAGAAGTATATCGGTAGAGACATTGAAATTTCATTTGCCCGGTGAACAAAACATAGAGTTCGACGAAGAAGATGAACTATTTGATGTAAAATCGGATGTACATAATCAACAAACAATGTTAACAGAATGGTTCAAATGCAATGCCTTATATTATGAAGTCCGACAATTGACGTATTGCAATTTTCCAACGACATTTTTATGGAATAAAAAACATTAAATTCGGACAATACGTCGACGCGGATTTGCATTTGGCAGATTAGAACATATTAATCCAAATGCTGGGGAACTGTATTATTTACTAATGTTATTAAACAAAGTGCATGATCCTACTTCATATGAAGATATTTTTACGATCAATGGTATTCTAATGAAACATTTAAAGACACATGTAGAGCATTAGGATTTTTAGATGACGATGAAGAATATATTAACATTATAAAAGAAGTAAGCAATTGGGCATTTCCATTCTATTTGTGACTATTGTTTGTCATTGTATTAACAACTGAATGTATTTCATGTCCACAACATGTATGGTTCAAGACATGGCAACTCTTGGCCGATGATATACTATACAAACGTCGATGTCTGCTAAAATTACCAGGTTTGAACATTTATGAACAAATGATCACATTTTACTTAAATGGAGTAAACAATGTCCTAACCATTTTCTTCCAAATAACAGACTTCAAGATGTCTGATGAAGAGCTCCAAAATACGGCACTAGGTGAAATAGAACAACTATTACAAAAAAAAAAAACCGATCTCCAAAACAATGCCCTTCAATGCCTTATCCTAAAGAAGCTCAAAACCAATCGTTGATGAATAGGCTGATATACGAAGAATTATCTTATGACAAAAAAATGGAAACTGAATTTAATTATCTGAAATCGCAACTCACAACAGAAGAATGCTCTATTTATAATGAAATCATAAATGATGTTGATTAAAACAGAGGACAAATATTTTTTTTTAAATGGACATGGAGAAACTCAAAAAACTTATCTATGGAAAACGTTATATGCATTAATAAGATCTCGGAGGCAAATTGTTCTAAATGTTGCTTCAAGTGGTATTGCATCACTCCTATTAGAAGGTGGCTGCACAACGCATTAAAGATTTGCAATACCATTAAATATTAATGAAGATTCAATTTTTAACATTAAATTGGGACAAATTTATTAGATCTTATAAAACAAACACGCCTCATAAATAGGAGGAGGCTTCGATGATTCATAAATACTGTTTTGAAGCTCTGGACAAAAGTATAAAAGATATAATGGGTTCAGTAAATCCTTTTCTAAAAACTAAACCCTTCGGAGGCAAAACAGTTGTATTTGGAGGCAACTTACGCTAGATCTTACCAGTTATCACAAAAGGAAATAGGCATGAAATAGTCCAAGCATGTATAAACTCCTCATATCTCTGGAATTATAGTCGTGTATTGAAATTAACAAAAATATGCGATTGGAGATAAATGTTGATTCTTCGAACTTAGGGGATCCACAAGCTTTTGCTAATTGGATATTACAAGTAGGAGATGGAACTTTATTTGAACCTAACAATGGGGAATGTTTGATAGACGTGCCTAAAGAATTGTTAATTACCGAAACGTCAAATTTAATTGAGAGTATTGCAGCTCATGTATACCCAAATATTCAGACTAAGTACCAGAACCCTTTACTTTTCAGGAGCAAGCAATATTATGTCCTACAAAGGAAATTGTTGATGAAATAAATGAAGCACGTTTAGCTAAAATTCCAGGTTGTTTAAAAGAATATCTAATCTCTAATTCATTATGTAACGTTGACCCTAATAATAGTGAAACATGCGAGCTATACAATACAGAGTTCTTGAACAGTTTATAGTATCGAGGAGTTCCTAATCATTGTCTAACACTCATTGAAGGGGCAACCATTATCCTTTTGTGGAACATTGATCAAATGTTTGGATTGTGCAATAGAACACGACTTCAAATAATTGAATTATGAACGAATGTAATAGAAGGTAAAATTATAACAGGAAATCACACAGGCAATAAAGTTTTCATAACTCGATTTCCATTAATCCTAAGTGATACAAAATTGCCATCTCATGTCAAACGTAAACAATTTCCTATTATGTTGTGTTTTGCAATGACAATTAACAAAAGCCAAGGACAAAGCATCAATTAACTTGAGAATGGTTTTCACCGATTTCCAATGTTCCTCACCGGGATGTGCTTGATACCGATCGCTACACTTAGCGCGAAGGCTACATCAGGCCTCGTACATGTAATGGAATACATGATGGCTCCCACTGCGCTAGCGTATGGGATCCTACTCATGCGTTCTCTCTCTTCTTGTGTCTGAGGACAATCTTGTTTGGAGAGAGTAATTCCAGTGCCTATCGGTAGATAGCCTCTCTTGGAATTTTCAATGTTATACCTCTTCATGATGGTATCAATGTACTGGGACTGTGATAGTCCAAGCAGCAACCTCTTTGATCTATCTCTATAGATCTTTATTCCCATAATATAGGTTGCTTCTTCCAGATCTTTCATGGAGAACTGTTCGGATAACCAAACCTTAGTCTCTCGCAAGGTTGTTTTGTCATTTCCTATAAGTAGTATGTCATCTACATATAACACAAGGAAAATGACGATGCTCCCACTAAACTTCTTGTACACACAAGGCTCTTCTTCGCATCTAACAAAGTTGAACTCTTCAACTGCCTTGTTAAAGCGAATGTTCCAGGTTCGAGAAGCTTGCTTGAGTCCATAAATGGACCTCTGAAGCTTGCATACCATATGACTTTGAGTTGGCGACGTGAAACCCTCAAGTTGAGTCATATGTAGACTTTGAGCTCTCCGTTAAGGAAAGCTATTTTCATATCCATTTGCCATACTTCGTAATCATAGTGCGCAGCTATAGCAAGCAGAATCCGAATAGACTTGAGCATTGCCACAGGGGAGAACGTTTCTTCATAGTCAATCCCTTCTCGTTGACTATACCCCTTGGCAACTAGACGAGCTTTATAGGTCTCTACCTGCCCGTCTGTTCCAATCTTCCTCTTGTAAACCCATTTACAACATATCGGTCTGGATGCTTGTGAAGATTCAACCAAAGTCCAAACTTTGTTGATCCTCATAGATTCCATTTCGGATTCAATGGTTTTCCATCATTTCTCTGAATCTGGGCCTTGCATAGCCTCTTGGAAAGTCGACGGGTCGTCATCTATATGACCGACCACGTCCTCTTGCACCATCAGATTAAGTCTGTCAGGTGCACGTCGAGAACGTGTTGACCTTCTCAAGAAAGCCTGTGTAGCAGGTTCAACCTGCACTGGGATATCTTGTTTGGCTTGTTCCTGAACAGGTTCCTGAACTTGTTCCTGAACGGGCAATGTCACTTCAACATTAGAAGATGAGGCGCCAGAGCCTAATAACATATCTCCAGCCAAGATTGCTCATTTGACATCTCATGTCTATGAGCTTGCGTTGGTTCGTCGGGTTCTTGAGTCAAGTCAAGAACTACTTCCCCACCATGAATTCCTTCATCAAGGAATTCCTTTTCAAGAAAGGTTACCGTTCTGGCCACAAACACTTTGTGCTCAGACGGGTGGTAGAAAAAATATCTCATAGTTTCCTTGGGATAACCTATGAACCTACACCTGTCAGACCTAGCATCAAGCTTGTCTGGCTGAAGTCTCTTAACGAAGGCCCGCCCCGGTCAGATCTCAACACCTTGATACTCTTTCCGGTTTGTTTCTCCACTTCACTGCGGAATCTCTTGAACATTTCAAAAGATTCGGATTTGTGTTTCATCAAGAACACAAATCCATATCTCGACATATCATCAGTGAATGTGATGAAGTACGAATATCCACCCCTGGCTTGAACTCTCATAGGTCCACATACATCAGTATGTATCAGTCCTAGGAGTTCTGTAGCTCTCTCCCCGGTTCCACTAAACGGAGATTTGGTCATCTTACCAGTGAGACAGGACTCACAAGTTGCATAAGATTCATAATCGAAATGGCCTAAAAGACCATCTTTTTGCAACCTGTTTATCCTCTTCTCACCGATGTGACCAAGTCTACAATGCCAAAGGTACGTCTGTCTTTGACGATCATCTACCTTTCTCTTATGGCCCGAAACATGCATGTTAATTTGTTCTACATTAACATCAGGTAAGATATACAGCCCTTGTTGTAAATAACCATTTACACAAAATTCATCATCATGATAAATAGAGCAAATGTTATTACTAAAAACTGTTCGAAATCCACGTCTATCAAGCATAGAAATAGAAATTATGTTCGAAACAAACTTAGGAACATAATAACAGTCGTCTAACAACAACGTCTTGCCTGCAGGCATAACAAGGGAAATTGATCCTACGGCTAGAGCATCAACACTTGCGCCATTTCCAACCTTCAGACTGAACTCTCCCTTCCTGAACCTCCTACTGATCCTCAGCCCCTGCAACATATTGCAGACGTTAAAACTGCTACCGGTATCCAATACCCATCTAGATGAATCAATTAAAGTTAATGAAATCATGAAAACATTTTCCATGAGAATCTTACATGGCTTCTTGCCTTTCAGAGACTGCAGGTATTCTTTGCAGTTTCTCTTCCAATGCCCTTTCTTCTTGTAGAAGAAGCACTCAGCATCAACTTGGTCAGATTTGCCCCTTTTGCCCTTAGGTATGGTCACACCACCCTTGGGCCCATGGAGCTTCTTCTTGGGCTTTTTTGTTGCCCTTGCCCTTCTTTGAAGAAGAGCCGACCATCATTACGGCACTAAGTCCCTTAGACGTCTCGGACATTGACTGACTTTCATAGTCAATCAGTTGGTTCAGCATCTCATGCAGATCCATGTCCATCTTGTTCATGTTAAAGTTAACAATGAAAGGAGAGAACGTCTCAGGCAATAACTGCAAGATTAGATGTTGAGATAACTCTTTGCCCAGTGTGCACCCCAGCTTCATAAGCGATTCAAAAAGACTGATCATCTTACAAACATAGGGCCCCACCAGAGAGTTCACAGACAATCTGGACTTGAACAGAGCCTTCGACAACTGATATCTTGTCGTTCTGCTCTGTGCACCGTACATCTTCTTAAGATGCACAATGATAGCAGTAGGATCCATATCCTCATGCTCGCGCTGGAGTTCTGAACTCATTGAGGCTAGGATGATACACTTTGCAGTGTCAAGGTCATCCTTTTGCTTTGTCCAAGCTAGCAAGCCATCCTCATCGTCATCAGCAGGCTCCTTGATAGGGTTCTCGATTCGAATCGAGTATCTTCTCCTACTTGAAGACGATCTTAAGGTTGCGGTACCAATCATCGAAATTTTCCCCAATAAGCTTGTGGACATCGAGAATGGCACATAGGGAAATTGAAGACATTTTTCAGGAAATCTGGAAGGAAAAATTGCAGCATTTATTAGAACACTTATTTAATCAAATAGATATGGACTTTCATCTAAATTATTATTTTACTGATTAACACTACAGTAGTATTCAGAAATCGTCTTTCTTTCAGTAATATCTCCTGAACTAATCATGCATAAGCCCCTTGGTAGTCAGGTCGTTTATTAAGCATATTAAACATGTTGATTTTAATATGGCTCTATATCACATGTCATATGGTAGTCAGGTCGTTCCTATTGATATAGTTAAGTTCATCCTTTAGCTCATGGTCGGATATCAATTAAGTTTATGTCCCCCGGGTAGTCCAGAAGTTTACAAAAACTAATTGATCCCTCCCACTAGACATATGATGTCATAGACGTGTGAATCGAATTCTTGAACTACATGCCTCCTCGAAGTCAGGTCATACCATGTTAACGAGAACCTATTCAAAATGTCTACGATGAATGAAAAGCCTAACGATTAATATCTTGTCGATTAAAAACTCAATTATTTCATATTTAAAATTAACATTCTTTTAATTTTAGTCTTAAATATTTTTTTAAATTTTTCGCCTGCGGGTTACGCGCGCCCGTTCGGGCTCACGCGTCGCCAGCTCGGGCTCACGCGTCGCCCGCTCGGGCTCAAAGAACGTCGCACGGTCAGGTTGGGAGGCGCCGCCCGCTCGGGCTAGGGGTCCTGGAACCCAGCCGCCGCCGCCCTTCGTTCGTCGCCCGCTCGGGGCTAGACGGTGCGCCCGCTCGGGCTCGGCGGTTCGCTCGTTCGGCTTCGTGAATCAACCACGGCTAGGATTTCTTAAACCCTACCGTTGTCGCCGCCCATTGTTCGCCCTCTCCAGGCTGGAAGAATTGACTGTCGGGCCGGCTGGAGCACTTAGACCGCTCGGTCAGGCTGAGGGGTAGCTGCGGTCGGGCTGCATCAAGCGGCTAGGGTTAGTGTTTCAGAAACCGTTCAGAAACCCATCGCCACTTCCTCGACCCTCGACGCTCCTGTCGCGGTTCGCTCCAGACGGTTGTGCGAGACCTCCCAGCGACACGCTCAGCCAGCTGCGAATCGCCGGTGTCAGATGCAAAACGGTGAGGGTTCGCTTAACCCTCTTTTGCGCCGAAAACCATCTGGTTTTCGACCCTCGCCGCCCAACCCCGCCCTCGTGTGCCTGCTGGTGGTTCACTTCCATCGGACTCCTGCGTCGACTCGCCGACCCTCGGCTGTCGACCGGCCGCCCTT
>CM071866.1:11473107-11495851 GCA_036759665.1 Gynandropsis gynandra
AGCCGCAACACTTGCGCCATTTCCAACCTTCAGACTGAATTCTCCCTTCCTGAACCTCCTACTGATTCTCAGCCCCTGCAACATATTGCAAATGTTAAAGCTGCTATCGGTATCCAATACCCATCTAGACGAATCAATAGTAGTTAAGAAAATCATGAAAACATTTTCCATGAGAATCTTACCTGGCTTCTTGCCCTTCAGAGACTGCAGGTATTCTTTGCAGTTCCTCTTCCAATGCCCCTTCTTCTTACAGAAGAAGCACTCAGCATCAGCTTGGTCAGATTTGCCCCTTTTTGCCTTGGGTATGGTCACACCACCCTTGGGCCCAAGGAGCTTCTTCTTGGGCTTTTTGTTGCCCTTTCCCTTCTTGTAAGAAGAGCCGACCATCATCACGGCACTATGTCCCTTAGACGTCTCTAGAACTGACTGACTCTCATAGTCAATCAGTTGGTTCAACATCTCATGCAGATCCATATCCATCTTGTTCATGTTAAAGTTAACAATGAACGGAGAGAACGTCTCAGGCAATGACTGCAAGATCAGATCTTGAGATAACTATTTGCCCAGTATGCACCCCACCTTCACAAGCTGTTCAATAAGACTGATCATCTTACGAACATGGGGCCCCACCGGAGAGTTCACATGCAATCTGGACTTGAACAGAGCCTTCGACAACTGATATCTAGCCGTTCGGCTCTGTGCACCATACATCTTCTTAAGATGCTCAATGATAGCAGCAGGATCCATATCCTCATGCTCGCGCTGGAGTTCTGAACTCATTGAGGCTAGGATGATACACTTGGCAGTGTCAAGGTCATCCTTTTGCTCTGCCCAAGCAATCAAGTCATCCACATCGTTATCAGCAGGTTCCTTGATAGGGTTCTCGATCGAATCGAGTATTTTCTCCTGCTTGAGGACGATCTTAAGGTTGCGGTACCAATGATCGAAATTTTCCCAAACAAGCTTGTGGTCATCGAGAATGGCACGTAGGAAAATTGAAGAAATCTTCGGGAAAACTGTAAGGAAAATTTGCAGTATTTATTAGAACACTTATTTAATCAAATAGATATGGACTTTCATCTAAATGATTATTTTACTGACTAATACTACAATAGTATTCAGAAATCGTATTTTTTCAGTAATATTTCCTGAACTAATCATGCATAAGCCCCCTGGTAGTCAGGTCGTTTCTTAAGCATATTAAACAGGTTGATTTTAATATGGTTGTATATCACATATTTACCTTGTAGTCAGGTCGTTCCTATTGATATAGTTGAGTTTATCCTTCACATCATGGTTAGATATCAATTAAGTTTATGTCCCCCGGGTAGTCCAGGCGCTTACAAAAACTAATTGATCCCTCCCACTAGACATCTGATGTCGTAGATGTATGAATCGAATTATTGAACTACATGCCTCCTGGTAGTCAGGCCGTACCATGTAAACAAGAACCTATTCAAAACATCTACAATGAGGAAAAGCCTAACGATGAACAATTTATCGTTTAAGAACTCAATTATTAATTAAAATTCTTAATTTTAATATGACTATATCTCAGATAGTCACCTGGTAATCAGGTCGTTCCTATTGATATAGTTGAGTTCATCCTTCTTATTAATTAAAATTCTTAAATTTAATATAATTCTATATCAGATAATCACCTGGTAGTCAGGTCATTCCTATCGATATAGATGACTTTTATCCTTCAGCTCATGGTTAGATATCAATTAAGTTTATGTCCCCCGGGTAGTCCAGGCGTTTACACAAACTAATTGATTCCTCCCACTAGACATCTAATGTCATAGACGTATGAATCGAATTTTCGAACTACATGCCTCCTAGTAGTCAGGCCATACCATGTAAACGAGAATTTGATTCAAAACGTTGACGGTGAAGGAAAAAGCTTAACGACAAACAATTTAACGTTTAATAACTCAATTATTAATGATTTTAAAATGAAAATTCATTTAATTTTAATCTTAAAATTTTTTTATTTTTTTTAATTAGGGTTAGGGTTTCTAACCCTAATTTTCCCTAAAGCCGCCGCCCGCCGCCCCTTCAACCCTGTTGCACCGCCGCCGCCCTGAAGCCACCGGAGGGAAGCCCGGTCGGAGTGGAGAGCCGCCGGTCGCAGCGCCTTCGAAACTCCGGTCCGACGCCCGTGAGACACCGGCGTCGCGAGCCCAAAAAACCGACGACCAATGCTTTGAAACAGTTTCGAAGGTGCGCCGCCCTCGGTCCCGTCTACCCTCTGCCGTCGACCGACGACGCTCGTTCGGCCGACTAGGGCTCGGCCGCCGCCTAGTACATCTCTCACGCGTTCGTGAAATTTCTGTTGCGCGCGCGATTTCGCAATTTTTCGATCCAATTTTCATAAAATTTCGGAAAAAACTAATCCTAAACATGCAACCAGACGCTCTGATACCATTGTAGGGTTGATTTGATTATGCGGAAACGTGTTTTAATCAACCCGAATAACGATCTAGTCATGTTTACGAGAAGTTTTACAGATTTCAACAATGAACAATCTTAGAAACAGTTTATGTGATACCTGTTGCGTTGAAATCGATGATCAGATGTGAGACTTGATAGCACAAGTCCTCTACGCGTATCCATGCCGAGATCGGGATTGCTTTGATGCGGGATTCGGAAGAACAAAAACTGTTTTTCGTTCTTTGGGTTTTTTCTTTTCTGGCGGCTAGGGTTTTTGGTCTTAGAATAGTATTTTTATGAAACCTCGTAATGCGTTTATTTATAATTATTAACTCTTTCATAATTACGACTTAAACCCATAACTATTGAATATTACATATTAGGCATAGGACTTTCATTTATATTTTTTATTAAATTCAAAGTTATGTTTTGAAATCTAGATAGTTCTAAATTATTGGTTTCTTTAGCTCGATATCTATAATGTGGAGTTCTTACTTTGAATTTTATGGTAAAAAGATTTTTAAGGTGTTGCGTTGCTACTTAAAACATGGATAAATTTTAGAATATCAAAAGAACAAACGAGAGATTTATCCAGGTTCAGAAGTGCATTACCATTATCAAACTATCCACCATATGTTGGAGCTTATACTATCGTGATTAATCTTATTTATGCAAAGAACTCATAAGACGTATGTTTTCTTTATATCAAATATCACCTATTCAAGTAAGTTGAATTATCTCAAAAGAAAATATAAACATATTCAATGTTACTACATATGCATGTTTTTCTTCTAAATGATGTTTTTATTATAATTTTAAAACAATCTATCACATATCTCTTCATTTACAAAAGAAAAAACTTTAACATAAAAATATCATCCTCACAATTTGAGGATATTAAATTTTACTAAAAAATATTTTTAAATATGTCTATTTAGATAAAAAAAATATAGTTTTTTATATTATCATAAATTAAATAAACAACAACATTTCCCTAAAAAAAATGATAAAAAATCTAAAAATTCTCAAATTATATTTAATAATTAAAATAGTTATATTATTAATTAATTTTGTTATAAAATAGTTATTAATATTAAGAAATTATATAATTTTTTATTCTATTGTTATAATATAATATTTCTTATACAAATTAAAATTTTGATACATAATTCGTTTTTATTTAGAAAACCAAATAAATTAAAATTTATAAAAAAATAATAAGTTTAACCTCTTAAGAAAAACATAGATGATCTAGATTATATGGATCATGAGTTTTGTATATATTACAATCATTATTATAATTTTTTAGAGTATCTTTATTTATTTTATTTAAAATAAATTGAAATTACAAAGAAAAAAAATAAAATTATTAACCTTTAAACAAAATGCAGATATAATTCTGATAGTTTTTATCATTATTTAAAATACATTATAACATTTATCATTAATCCATGTCCAAATGACTAATTTATCCATTAATATTAAATAATAGGTAAAGCATTTAAAAATACAACATCGAAATCCTTTCACAATTTGAAAGTGATCATAGTTTTTTTTAAAACAATATATATTCATATTGTTAATTTTTTAATCTAAAGATTTAGTATTATTATATTAATAAATATGAAAAAAATTATTTTCTTTTAATTTTTCACATTACTAACTTTTTTACCTCCGTTCATCAATTTGTCTCACATAATATATATATATTAAAATTAAAATTTTAAAATTTAAATATTTTTAATAAAAAAATAATATATTTTTATAAATCAACTTGTGCAGTGTGTGGGTTCCAAACCCTTTTCAATGTTTATTGATGGTTTATGTGATGTTAATATGATAATCTATATGGTTATGGTAAAACATTTGAAAGCGATCAGATAGAAAAAATTGGAAAAACAATCATTGAAAAGTTATTCATCGATGTCTACCATGTTCAGACAAAGAATATTGGCAAGCAAGGGGATGGTTTGGAAGAAATTATCATGATCAAGATTATTGAGTTGAGTTTCATACCATAATATATATTATGATCAAGATATTTACAAATTTTCTAATAGTAAATAATATCATATATTATGATAGATATAAATTCTAAATTAATTAGTTTAGATCTAAAAACAGATATATATTAACATTGTTATGTTTAATTTATGAACTAATTGCAGAAATTAATTTTGCCAGATGCTGAAGCGTACCTGATGGATCCATCGGATATGGTCGTAGGCTTTTCGGGTATGTGATCTTCCAATGCAATAACCTTAGAACCTAGTCTCTTTGTTGATGGGGATACAAAGAGGGTTTTTTTTGTGTTATGCATTGGGGACCATAACCTCAATATATATTTATTAGTATTTCTAATTCGGCCCTTCATCAAATTAGAAATTACACAAGTGGTATCTACACAATAACATCATAATAATTATGCCCTTAGTCTATACTTAATTTCACGTAGACCACTTTAATTTAGACTAATTAAATAATGGCATAACACATACAAATAATACATGTGTGTCCCAAAAATTCTAACAATCTTCCACTGGGCCACATATGTATTATGGTATGTGTTAACTTTATGAGCTCAAACCATTGCCATTATAACCTTAGGGCATAAACAATCTCGTCCATCAACTACACTAGTATAGAATCAAGGCGACATTCGCTACATTGATCGTGGCTAAACCTTCCTTGGTCACTAATACCAATGTAATCAAATGACGTAGATCAAATTATGAATGTGTAGCATGAAAATCACATGAAGGTGATCTATACATGTCGATTTTCAACTGGTCCTATTTAAGTGAGATCACTTAATAACCTTATCCTATAGAGTGGAATATAAACTAAATAATACTTTATTTCTGATCAGAAAATATTCATACTAAAAACAGCACATAACACAAAATATTCAAACTCCCATTAAAGTGCAGATCCCTCAAAATCTAAAACACACATTCGAGCGGTATGCTCATGAAAGACCTTGGGTGGAATACCCTTTGTAAGGGGATCTGCTATCATGGAGTTCGTCCCGATGTGCTCTATGGAAATTTGTCCTCTCTTAACCCTCTCCTTCATAACCAGGACCTTGATTTCGATATGCTTCGATTTCATCGAGCTCCTGTTGTTGTTGTTGTTGGAGTACAAAACAGCTGAGTTATTGTCACAATACAACTTGAGTGGTCTTTCGATTGTATCAACAACTCGTAGCCCGGTGACAAAATTTCTCAGCCAGATTCCTTGGTTGGATGCCTCAAAACATGCTATAAACTCTGCAGACCTGGTGGAAGATACTATAAGTGACTGTTTGGCACTTCGCCAAGAAATAGCTCCACCAGCCAACAGAAAGATGTAGCCCGATGTGGACTTCAAACTATCTTGGCATCCCGCAAAATCAGAGTCAATATACCCAATAATCTCCAAATGATCTGACCTCCGATAAGGGAACATGTAATCTTTTGTTCTCTTTAAATAACGCATTACTCTTTTGGCTGCTTTCCAGTGATCCATACCAGGGTTGCTTAAGTATCTGCCCAACAATCCAACAACATACGCAATATCTGGACGCGTACAAACTTGAGCACACATAAGACTCCCAACAGCTGATGCATATGGAATCTTCTGCATTTCTTGGATTTCAATATTATTCATAGGGCACTGATTTTTACTGAGTTTATCTCCTTTAGCGATCGGAGTGTCACCTGGTTTACAGTCTTCCATGCCAAATCTTTTGAGTACCTTATCGATATAGTTCCTTTGTGATAATCCTAGAATACCTCGACTACGATCCCGATGTATCTGAATTCCTAATACAAAGGATACATCACCAAGATCTTTCATTTCAAAATTTCATGAGAGAAATCTCTTGGGGTCGTACAACATGCCTATACCGTTAGTGGCAAGTAAAATTTCATCGACATATAAAACCAGGAAAACAAATTTGCTCCCACTAAACTTATGATACACACACTCATCCACAATATTCACCTCAAAACCGAATGAGAGAATTACTTGATGAAACTTGTGGTACCATTGACGAGATGCTTGTTTTAGCCCATAGATGGATTTCGTCAATTTACAGGCCATTTTATTTGGGTCTCCTAATATGAAGTTTTCTGGTTGCTCCATATAAATTGTCTCATCAATGTTTCCATTGAGAAACGTTGTTTTGACATCCATCTGATGTAGCTCCAAATCAAAATGTGCAACAAGAGCCATGATTTTCCTAAAAGAGTCTTTTGATGAAACCGGAGAAAAAGTATCTATATATTCAATCCCTTCCTTTTGAGTATAACCCTTACCTACAAGACGAGCCTTATACTTTTCCACATTACCTACCGAATCCCGTTTGGTCTCAAATATCCATTTGCAACCAATAGGTTTCGTACCTTCTGGTAATGGGACAAGTTCCCAAACTTTATTGTCTTGCATAGATTTATACTCATCATTCATTGCCTCAATCCACTTTTCAGAGTCAGAACTACTGATAGCTTGACGGACATTGACTGGATCGTCTTCCATGATACCATCGTTTTCCTTATGTTCTTGAAGAAACACTATATAATCATCTAAACTAGTGCTTCTTCTCTCTCTAATAGATCTCCTTAAAGGCAATTGATCTTGTTGCCCAAGTTCTTGAGGTTGTTGAGTTTGATCCGGATGGACAATTGTCTGAGATTGAATAACAATGTCAGATTGAGGATCCGAACTCGTTTCATCTGAAGCAACTATAAGAACTGGTTCAGGAACTGAAACCAATTCTTCCTCAAAGACAATGTCTTTATTTCTCCCTCCAAACTCAATATCCACAAAGAACGTGGTTGTTCCCGTCTAAAAAATTTTCTTTAATTTGGGATCATAAAACTTATAGCCTCTTGATCCCTCAGAGTAGCCAATAAAGTAGCTGCTGACTGCTCGGGGTTCAAATTTCCTTTCATATGGCTTGTAAGGCCTTGCCTCAGCTGGACATCCCCATATATGAAAATGCTTTACTGTTGGTTTTCTACCAGACCAAAGCTCATAAGGTGTTTTTGCAGCTGCCTTCGTTGGCACTCTATTAAGAATATAAGTTGTCGTCTTTAGTGCCTCGCCCCAGAGTGATTCTGGTAAAGTCGAATGACTGATCATACTCCTCACAATGTCTTTGAGAGTTCGATTTCATCTTTTAGATACACCATTCATGCTAGGTGACCCCAGCATGGTGTACCGTGGGACGATTCCACACTCCTCTAGGTACTTGGCAAAAGGTTCTGGACGTTGTTCACCTGAACCATCTTATCAACCATAGTATTCACCACCACAATCAGATTTGAAAAATTTAATCCTTTTGTTGAGTTGATTCTCAACTTTAGCTTTAAAAGTTTTGAACACGTCCAAAGACTGAGACTTCTCATGAATAAGAAATAAGTATGCATATCTAGAGTAATCGTCAATGAACGATACAAAGTATTTTTTACCATTCCAAGATGGAGTCGGAAATGGCCCGTAAATATCCGTATGTATCAATTCTAAGACATCTGTAGCTCTATATGCAGCTAGTTTCTTTTGTTTGGTCTATTTTCTCTTAATGCATTCAACACAGACATTGAAGTCTGTGAAGTCAATGGAATCTAAGATCACATTTGACACAAGTCGCTCCACTCTATTTCTAGAGATGTGACCTAGGCGTTTGTGCCACAGCATTCCCGAAGTTAAATTATCATTTTTACGCTTAATACCACGTGATTCAATAGTTAAATTTTCATGGTATCTCTCAACAGTGTCAAGCATATAAAGATTATCATAAGCCAAAAACAAACCGGTTCCAACAATATTTGAATCCATAGACAATGTAAACTTATTGTTTCCAAATGAACAAGAATAACCAAATTTGTCCAAATAAGAAACTGAAACCAAATTCCATCTAAAAGACGGTACAACAAAAGTGTCTTTCAAATCCAAATAAAAACCAGTACACAACAATAATCTAAAATGCACTATTGCCTCCACTTCGACCGATTTTTCATCCCCCACATAAATGCGTCTTTCAACATTACTTGGCTTTCGGAAGCTCAGACAACCCTGCATCGAAACACTGATGTTAAAAGTAGCACCAGAATCTAACCACCAAGTTTTTCTAGACACTGAAGCTAAATTAACTTCTGAACAGACCAAATTAAGGAACATACCCTTTTAAATACGTGAAGCGTGGTATGCGGTACAATCCTTCTTTACATGTCCAGGTTTCTTACAAAGGGAGCAATTGTTTTCAGCTTTAAGTTGCTTCTTTTGATCGGGACCCTTAGCTGTATTATTTTTTGTAACCTCAGGTTCTTTTGCGGATGTTCTGGTCCTAGAATCAGCAACGTCAGAAACATTACCTCTCTTTTCAAACACATATCATGAGCACTTTCAATCTTATCTTGTTTCATCCTCTCTTCCTCTTGAACACAATAGGAGATGAGCTCGTTAAGAGACCACATATCCTTTTGACAGTTATAACTAATTTTGAATTGGTTAAACTGTCCAGGAAGAGAGTTCAAGATAAAATGTACGAGTACATCTTCCGATATATTGATCTTAAGTGTCTTGAGCTTTGAAACAATATTTTCCATCTCCAAAATGTACTCCTTCATCTTTCCTTCGGCTTAATACATCATGGTGCTAAAGCGATACAATAGCACACTTATCTCAGCCTTACCGCTTTGAACAAAGCATTTTTCAAGCTCAGCAAGGAATTCCTTGAGATTGGCATCCTCAACACCTCGAAAGGTTTTTGGAATAGTGCTCATAATGATCTGAAGACCTACGCGATTTGAGTGCTCCCATTTCTCATAAGTTCTTTTCTGTTCAGCAGAACTTGTGTCCCAAGGAGAAATAGGGGGCTCAATCCTCAATGGTAGGTCAAGATCCATGTACCCAAGAACTATTTTGACCTTATCCTTCCATTCCTTAAAGTTGGAACTATTAAGGGCATGAATCAGGCCGATGTTTGCAGATACTGCAGCAAGATTAACTCAAAAAGAGAACAAATTATAACATGAGTTATCAAAACCAATCAACAAAACATATGATTGTACAACCCATCTCAAGATACCTAGTGCAGCATCAATATCAAGTCTTTGGACAATAATATTAATTGCTAGTGATACCTTGATGTAATGATCAAACACTGATAATAAGATTTGTCAAATAACAAACCTTTCTTTGGATTGATTTATCATCACACGTTAACCAAATAATTATCACATATTTATCCTCACAAATACACATGAAATCCGACCAAACATGAATCTTCCTTTGGACCGATTGATACTCGCATGCATAAACATGTATACATCATTCAATACTTCTCATGAAAATATTCAGAAGAGAGGACACATTGGTGCCATCTTGCTGCTATTAAATCATTAAAAGCATCAAACTTGTACAATGAAGTTAAATATTGATTGCATGCAAAAGTCATTTTCCATATACAATATAACTTAATATAATATATTTAGAGGCATCATATGCATGGAAATGACTGTGGCTTAATGGTCCGGAGAGAAATTAATAATCTCAAGTGGAGGTATAGGTCTCATTTTTAAAAATGATGGGTTCAGACCCGGAAAAGACTTTTGAAGCCTTATGGGCTCAGCCCGATTTCCTCATTATTTAAAGCCTAATGGACTAAAGCCCAAACCAATGCCTTTTTAATGATTATTAATAAATTAATTATGATATCAGTTAAAGGAATAATTCAAAACGTAATTGCATGCGTAATAAAAATAATAAACGAATAATTCAAAACGTAATTGCATGCGTAATAAAAATAATAAACGAATAATTCAAAACAAAACCTCATCATTTCCTTTAATAATTGCATTCATGATATCAGCTAAAGGTGTACATAATCAGGAGGAAACAAATCAGTCAAAAAAAGAAACACATCAATCATATAATTAATCAAATTTCTTTTTATACATAATTTCCATAATCCAAAAGGAAATAATATGAAGGAAATGCATTATTCGCCCGTTAAGATAATTAACAAATAAAATTCATGTCTCATGAATAATTAAAATAATATAATTAACAAATTAGTACCATTAAAAACAATGAATCATGCGACTGATGCAACTAATTCTCCTAATAGAAACCCAATGGTCACCGCCATGAAACACCGTACCAAATCTACATCGTTTCGCCGGTGACCCATAACCACCGTTTCTATAGCGTATTCCTATCAAAATCGAAGTACTGAACCCCGTCGCCACTGACAGAGACTAAACAACGATGTGAAGAAATCAATTTTGCCAAAGAACTTTTTCCTTGTGCTGTATGTAAACTAATAAGACATACCATAATATTCACAAAAAAAAATTCAAAACTTCAATTCATATGAGAGAACATCATAACTTAATATTATTGATTCTAATGGTGTCAAATATATTTCACACATCACAACTAGATAAAACATGCTTTCACGCCAACATGAATTGACTAGCATAGGAAAATCAAACCCAAAATATACGACCATGGAAAAATTTCCCCAAAATTTACAAAATTTCTACATGCTCTGATACCAATTGTAGAAATTAATTTTGCCAGATGCGGAAGCGTACTTGATGGATCCATCAGATATGGTCGTAGGCTTTCCGGGTATGTGATCTTCCAATGCAATAACCTTAGAACCTAGTCTCTTTGTTGACGGGGATACAAAGAGGGTTTTTTTTTATGTTATGCATTAGGGACCATAACCTCAATATATATTTATTTTTATTTCTAATTCGACCCCTCATCAAATTAGAAATTACACAAGTGGTATCTATACAATAACATCATAATAATTATGCCCTTAGTCTATACTTAATTTCACTTAGACCACTTTAGTTTAGACTAATTAGCATAACACATATAAATAACACATGTGTGGCCCAAAAATTCTAACATTAATAACTATTAAATTTGTTAATTGTGTTATTTTTGTTCACATTAATATTTTTTAAATCCATTAATTTTTATTATCCGTCATGATATATATATATATATATATATATATTGCAATAAAAATTTTAAATCATGATATATTTGTATAAATCAGTTTGCGTATAGCACGTTTTATAATCTAGTAAATATAAAAATAAAATGTTATGTCGGTAAAAATATATAGGTTTTCATTATTATGATATTTGCTATGTTTCCAGCCATACATCCTGCTCTACAACATTTCATCGTAGGTGTCAGCCATCCACCTCTCTTTGACTCGAAAAGTACAACTGCTTAGGAAGGCTAGGTCTCTGGGCTTCCCAAATTCAAGTGTCAGTCGACTCACTTCATATACATATTATCATACGTAGGTTCCTTTTACACGGAAACTCAGACTTTCGAAAACTTAAATTGGGCGAGTATGCTCATGAAAATGAACAAAGGTTTTTTACCATGTACTAATCAAAATGAATATGTATGACAATTAAACCAACATGATTTTTTATGACAACCATGTCCACGAGGAAGAAATCTTCTATGACAATCAAACCAACATGGTTTTTCACCATGTACTAATCAAAATGAATATGTATTCTCCATACAATATGGACATACTAATCTCCTGTGCGTGCTCCATCCAGATAACATTTCATAGGCAGGAAAGTCGCTAATTTTCAACAACAAGACTACTTTCAATGTAAAATTTTGCTTTGTACTAACGTTATAAGCAATAATTCCTTCATTCCACAAATGTCTTAATTCATGAAGGGCTGGAAAAATACATCAAAATTTTTCTTCGGATGTTCTAGTCCTAGAATCAATCAACAACGTCAGAAACATTACATCTCTTTTCAAACACATATCGAGAGGCAAATTATACGGAGACAAAATCATCGGCCACAGAGAATATTGACTTCCAGATTGTCCATATGGACTAAAACCATCGGTGCATAGGCAAATATAAACATTTCTCATTGCATACCAAACTCATAAATATTTCTTTGAAATTTTTCCAAGCCTTACCATCTGATGGATGTTGCATTATCCCTTCGCCCGTCGAGTGTTTTGCGTGTCATCTCATTGACGCAGCATTTTTTCGATTCATATAACCTTCTCAACATGCTTTCTACAAGCATATAGAGCATTTTTTGTATGGTACATATTTATGTGAAGATGGTTTTTTTCGAAATCTGCTTGAACCGCAAAACTAGCATTCTAACAAGTCTTTATCATTTCCCTAATACAACATGCATCTGTTTCTACAAACATCAATTTTCTCTTGTGGCATTCCCAAATCTTTTAAAACATTCTTTGTTTCGTAGTATATCTCGGGAGCATGATTATTTCAAGTAAATATTCATGCATGGTTTTGCAAAATGAATCCATGCAATTTTCAGCAACATTGTAGCATGTTTTTATACTCATTAATCCTGAAGATAAAGATAAGCGCGACTGACCTTCACGACAACCTTCATATATAGGTTGTTTCGCCGAATCTAATAAGTTGAAAAATCGTTGTGCCTCATTGTTCAACATCTCTTCATTCGTTTGTTCAACTACTCCAGGAAAAGCATCTGACACAATTTCCACATATGGATTGGTCATTGATGCTTGATATATAACTTCTTCATTTCTTTCTACTTGTACTTCTTGCATAATATCTCTAACGCCGCAATTTTCCCCGTGAAATAACCAAATTTCGTAATTCTCTACAAATTTCACCTTGCAAAGATGTTTGCAAACAATTTCTTTACTTTGATACTTCATTTTTTTGCATCTTTTGCATGGACATAACATTGTCTCGCGTTCTTGACTCAAAGGTTGTATCGACACAAAACTCATGAATTGCTCCAATCCGTGTAAGAAATTTTGTGTAATTTCTTCGATTATAAGATCTTCTCTTTTATACATCCACTCTCTCGATCTATATATATATCTATTTGAAGAAGACAACATTTTGTTGAAAATATATTTGTCGTTGATAGTTTGATGCTAAAACCTTGATATTGATCATTAAATAGTGTTTTTTCCAACAGATGTCCATTGGAATCATTAACGAATGCCCGTTGCAAAGTCACGTAAAAATATTCCAACGGTAGTCCTCGAAATTACCACTTTCAACGGGCATCTGTTGCCAATACCAACGGACATCCGTTACAGTGGGCAACGGATGTCTATTGGCCATTTTTTGGTGGTTTTCTAACGACTTTTCAACGGATGGTAGCAACAGATATGATCCGTTGACCGTCTGTTGACAGTTGCAACGGATAACAACGGATGACAGCCTGTTGAATGTTCTAGGTTATCCGTTGCAATCCGTTGGAAATAGCCATCAACGAAAAGAGCCAGTTAATCCGTCCGTTGCAAACTAGGTGTTTTTTTGTAGTGAAGCCATTCTTACACTGTAATACCTTTTTGCAACTCCCTTCTTTGTTCTTCAGTTAGATATCAGTAAGTTTTTCTTTCTTCAAACACTACATCTCTATTGATACAACATTTTCATCTCTCTATTAAAAAAAGTTATATTCTTTTGCTACTTCATGATCTCCAAAAAACACACCTTTTTTGAGCCTTTGGATTAATTTCCTCTTGTCTATTTCAATCGTTATTGATGAAGATATGTATACGTATACTATTGTAGGAGCTGCAATCATGTCTTGATACTACAAGCATACACCTAAATTTCTCCATCATTGTTCGATTTATACTCTCAGCAACTCTATTTTTTTAGGAGTGTACGAGCATATTTTGTGTCTAACATTGCTTGATTCTTTAAACAAAAATCATACTGTGAGTTACAAATTTCCAATCCATTGTATGCTCTCAAATATTAAATCTTTCTCTATATTTATCTCTCTATTTAGATCTTCTAGTCCCTGAACTTAGAATAGTTTTGACCCTTTGTTTTCAAAAAACTAATCCAAACGTTCTTTGAAAAATCATAAATCATCATAAGAGTATCGAGGGCCAAACAATGATGGGGTAACATTACCTGAACCTCATATATCTAAATGTATATAGTCGAACTTGTTATTGATAGTATGTTGTCTTAAGTTGATTAGAGTTTATGTAATTTTCCAAGAATATCGCTCTCATAAAATTCCAAATTCCTAAAATGTACCCTTCTTATTGATCCCTTCTTATTAATACATCAAATTCTTTCATGCTCATGTGACCAAGTGTTCTATGTCATAGTGAAGTATCATTCTGATCAGATTTTATAGCATTCAATTTCCCAGTGTTCTCATTTAATAAGTATAACCAATTTTTTAGAGTCCTTTTTATCTTCATTATTTATCATTTAAGTACCTTGAATTTTCGCCCTTGAAACTTAAGCCAGAGCCCTTGTTGATCAAACATACCAAGAGAAGTCAAGTTCCTCTTGAATTCTAGAATATATATGACATTTTAGAACCTTGTCTAACCATTATGAGTTCTGAGCCTCATTGTTCCAATCCTTTTTACATCACATGTTTTGTTGTTTTCCAATAATAATTTTCCTACATTTATCTCACATAATTGTCAAACTATTCTCATCTTGATGCCATGTGAAATGTACACCCTAGTCTATGATCCACATATATCTTTAATCATGATTTGATATTGTCAGTATCCCAACCTTCCACAAAATTTTATGTTTTATGTTCATCTCTTGAAGGATCTTGTTGGCCATTCTTTTTTATTCATAGAAAGATGTTCCTTTTTAAAATTACCTACTCCTCCAAATTTCCAGCAAACAACTTCTACATTTTTATTTTGATTTCCATTTCCCTTTACGCCCCTTTTGATCTCTATTTTTAGTCTTTCCCTTCACATTTAAACTGGATCCACTAGTACTGTTGCATAGTTCTGTTGAACATTCATCTCGAATTCTTTGGAGAAGACATCTAATGTTACAACTTTTATAGTCAAATTTTCTCTTCCATATTTGAGGTTGTCTCAGATTATCATATTAACTAAGAAGAGAATTTATCAGGATTGTAACATGATCTTCATCGAAGATATTAATTTAAACACTGTTGAGATCAATCACAAATTTGAGAAAAATATCTCTATTTTCCTCTATAGACTTGTTTTCCCTCATCTTGTAGCTATAGAATCTTTTTTCTTGATATAGTCGATTTTGTAATTACCTTGACATAAACATCCTCTCAAGTGCTCTCCACATGCTTGTTGTTGTGTTCTTATAAGCAATCTTCCTAAGACTTTTATCAAAGTTATATGATGCTTTAGATTCTTTACTTTCTCCTGAACCATTACCATTTGAGGCTTCATCATCCATATCTTCTTCAAGAACCTTGTGAATACTCATTACCTCTAAACTAGCCATAATGTTGAGCTTCCATAAGGAGAAATCTCATATCTCATCGAATTTCTCTACCTCGAGTTTACCATTGAACTAGAGCTTCTATTTTCGGTTTTATTTCCCGGATTTCCTTTAGCTTGTTAGTTTCAATTTCACGTTTATGTCCTAATTGTTGGAACTAGACTCTGATACAACTTGTTGCGATTGAATTTGGATTGATTAGCAGTCCTTTAATCGATCAAACAAGAATCTCTCTCTCTCTCTAGATTAATTTGAAACAATCACAAGAACAAAGCAAAGAAAAACAAAGATGAACACATTCATTTAACGAGTTCACAAAAATCAATTTTGTTAGTGTTATTGACTAGGTTTTATTTTAAATAGGCCAACAAAGAAAATAGTCAAAGATATAAGAACTTTGGAGAATATCAAGGATGTAATAACTTAGGAGAAAATCATGCAACAACTTTGGAAAAAATCTAGCAACAAACTTATCAAGAGGACGACTATAAAAGAAGAGTTGATGCTAGACTTGAGAGATACTTTCTCCACACATATGATCCGTGCATAATTTATTGAAGAGAGAAGAGAGTTTAAAGTTGAAAATAGTGTTTTATAAAGAACATTAGTGAGTGTTTTTACACAAGTCTTAGACTAATTGTTTAGGAACTTATGTAAAAAGTGGTTCGGGGAATCATTTTGTAACATAAAACTATTGTGTGAATACTTTAAGATAGTTTATACAGAAGGATTTGTGTGATGTTGGACTTTGGAATTCAGTCAAGACGAATATAATATTTAGGGGGGTCTAAGTCTGTAAGACGATGTATCCTTGAGACATGGCTAATGATCATCTGATAATTGAATAAGAAGACATTTTGGAGTTGTGAAAACTCCACCAAAACATCATGTTCATGTCCTCGCTTAACCGTTTTAGATTTGATCTCTCATACGTCTCGAAAAGAAACGTGAAACTTTATTAGAAGAGTACACCAAGATTACAACACATGGATCTCTCTTCCCCTCTCTGGTCCAATGATTCTCTCACACGAGCTCGTTTGTCTTTTAAAAAGAAAGGTTTTCAACAAGCTTTATAACAAACTTAACAACCCATTAAAATGAAGTTAAACCCGGTTCCAAAACCACTCCACTTAACTGGTTGAGAAGTGACTTTTCGATTTTTGGTTTGTTGAACCAATCTTTTTCCAATGTAATTTACCAGTAAAAATTGCTAGAATGTTTGCAACAATTCTCACAAATTTTAGGTTGATCGGGTCTAGTTAAAATTTGGAACACAAATTATGTCGCAATTCCAACGAAAATATTTAGATTGATCAAGTGGAAGTAAAATGATAAAAAAAACGTCATATTATCATTACTTTTTTAATGAATATTCAAGTTTACGGCGTTTAAGTAATATGGGTAACGGAGAATGTTGTGCTTTGCGAGGCGTTGACGTTTGCTTGAATAGAATGTATGGCCTGAGCGAAGGAGAGTTTTAACTGCTTTTTTATTTATTTTAAAATACCTTAGAGATAGATCAAAAGACTACAAAACAAACAAGGAAAACACAAACCCGATCGGTCTATGCACACAATTTCATTCACACGCTGGTTTCGTGTCGAAACTGCTTAGACAGATCGCGAAAGCCTGGAATACAGAGAGCGGGTAACGGTAATCCATCGTGAAAATATCTTTGCCTATCTTCCCAAATTGCAAGATAACTCGCTCCTGTTCGGATTCTGGGATATTCTGTCCCGGTTCAGCTGCTGCAACCAATTGGAAGTTCTTCACTGAAGCTACTGTGACCCGTCCCTTGAAGTTCAGACACCAGCATTGGAGTTGCTCGTGCCATCGGGGTGCTTTGTTTTTCAATACCAATGGGTGTCTTGATCTGTCGCTGTTAGGTTCCAAGAGTGATTCTCGGATGCTGCCTGAGCAAAATCCAATCTTTCCTTTCTTCTTCTCTTTGTAGTCTAAACAGGGATGACAATTGCTGTCTATGCTCTTTGTAAACTCTGTTGGAGTTGGGGCGGTACCGCCTTCTTCAACAGATGAGAAAGGGACACTGTGCATGACACACTGCATTCTTCTGGGACCTCTAGTTCGGAGAACATTTAGCTCATACGAGATGGATGCTATGTTGTAGTTACTAGTGGAGACCCAAGGGGAGACTTGTCTTGATTTGAGTTTTCGATTTAGCTTGCAGTTTGACAAGATTTCAGGGTCTAGCGGAGGCTGGCCATCATAGACAGTGAATTTAGTTCCAAGGAAATTGGATCTGTACACCACAAAGAAATCATAGAGCCAAATAAATTGCGTGACTGAGGATGATGGAACAGAAACAACGACCAGAATCATGAAACTAGAATGCTTACCTCAGTTTGCCTACATAATTACTGCTCGTTCGTGAGAAATCATTTCCCGACAGAGATATGACAAACTCTACACTTGTGGCTCTCCTGACTTTCTTCGCAGCCAATAACAGTTTACTCAAGTCACCAGAGAGGGCTGTGATTATAGAAATGAAATATCAGTGAAACAAATGTAGAGGCACTTATCTGGATCCTAAATCGAAAGGACCCCACTAACAAAAAAGGCTGTAAAAAGACTAATCCAAAACAGGAATAAAACGAGTTTGGAAGTGCAAGCCGAGTTTACTAAATTCATTTGGAGTCATAAAAGGGGAGAATCGGGATATTTACCAGGACTTAACCCAAGATACAGACGGTATGTCCCAGTTGCCCTTTCCCTTCTAATAAAGCATTGAATCGGAGCATCTCTTGGTCCCGGCTAAATCAAAACCAAGCGGAAACCCCCCAGGGTTCCCGGTTTAGTTTAGTCCACTAACAGTCACGCAGCTTAAACTATCTATCCCAAAAGGGCCAGGGAGATTTACCTGCTTGAGGGAAACAGGGAACGTCAGCAAACTGCACAACTCTGGAGTCTTGACCACTTCTTTGGTGATCTCTCTCCATGACCTACAGACCGATGCGCAAGCAACAACGTCCCTCCTTGCGGGCCATGACGTCTGACTGGACTCGATGCGTCGTATTATGTCTAAAAGCAACTCAGGAGATAAACCCACCCAAATGCTCTGATCTACAGGTTCATAAGTCTGCGAAGAAGATGCAGAGGAGCCCTCGGGCGCAATGTGCGATCGCCCTCTGCGACGGGAGTTCTTATTACTACTGCTACTAGTATCGTTATTCCTCTCGTTCCCTCTCCTAGACATGCCAGCACCAATACCGTCCCTCATTCCCCTAAGCTCTCGAACTATGTTCTTGAACGTCATTGCTATTCATCCAGCTCAAGCACGTTCTTCTACAAGCTCATAAGAAAAAAACCGGTTAAACAAAATCAAATAAAAAGTCCAAGAAACAATCTCTCTCAGCTAAAACTATGACCAAAGCCATGAACAAAACATATAGCTTAATCAAGTCTTTCTCTGAAGAAGTCTTACATATGAACCTAACTAAGATGTCTCCGGGTAAATTTGTCAGCTCCGTTACCTCAAATGCATCAGCGTCATCTGCCTAAACCACAAAAAGAGACCAAACACTCAAAGAATGTCTCAGAATATCGATGACCACCCATTTACGCTAGAGTCCAAGGACAAAACGAATTCCTAGAAATGCAAAGAAATGTGCAATAAATTTGAAATAAAATAAAATTAAAATCGAGATGGGGGATAAACTTCGAGAAAGCAACAATGGAAACGTCATGGATCCGGCTCCTCCGCCATTAACGCGGCCTCCCAGAAAAATAAAACAAAACATCGAGAAACGAGAGACAAAGAAATGAGAGATTCATGTACCAACTAGTGCGACAACTCCATGAAAAAACGCGAAAAATCCTCAGAGAGAAGATCGATGAAAATGCGGATCGGGAAAGAGAAAGCACAGTTTCGATGTAAAATTAGAAGCACGTAATGGTGATTATCGAGACGAATAGATATACGAAAGAAATCGAAGCTGAAGTTTCGGACGTGGAAGGAGGCCCTCGTACGGCGGTGGGACCAGTTACGGCGCTGCCGTCTCCGTCACCGCCGCCGGGAAAATCAAGGGATGAAAACGCGGACGAGATAACAGCAAGAGAGAGAGAGAACAAAGAGACTACGCGCGACCTATGCCCCCTAATTTGTTATTAAAAAAAATAGAATTATTTAATCTCAAATGCAAATATGAAAAAAGAAAAGCATTATTTAAAAAGTGTAATCATTCCTTTTTTGTTATAAAGAAAAAAATGTAATCATTCATTTTTAATGGAATAAAAAAATAATTGTATCGTTTTCTTTTTTCGTTGCTCGAAAAGTAATTTATCACTTCTGCGTAGAAAATATATATAACTTACACTGACTTCGAAATATTAATACTTCGTAAATATTTCTAGAAAAAATAGAGTAATAGATGCCCAGTAGTTATAAATTTTGGTATAACAACTATGTCATATCTCTAATAGATTTACATTAAGATACAGTAGTCTCATTGTAAGATTAACTTAGCTAAAATTTGTAATCAAATATATCATATTTTATCACAATGAGTAATAAAGTATCAGCATAATAAATGATTAACAGGTTTATTTATTTGGAAGACTCCATTATAAAGATATAAATTGTTATATTGGTCTATATAAAAATAAATTCAAAATATAATTCGAAAATCAAAATATAAATTTTAAAATTTAAATAAATTTGGTCATAATTTCGTTAATTTTTCATGATCTTGTGAAAGAATTAATAGTTTAAATAAATGTTTTAATTTGGCAATTAATAGTCAAAGTTTGTGATATGTGAACTTATTTCGAAAATATAATTTATAAAATTATTTAAAAAGTTTTAAAATATGTTTTGTATTTATAAACAACACATATAAATGAAATTGTCTCAAAATGTATGCATACTTTCAAAATATAATCTTTCGTTTTTATACAAAGTTTTGAAACTTTTTTGTATTCTGTAAAACATTCATGAAAAATTTTAAATTTTTGTCCGAAATTGTTAGACTTATAAAGAAAAATAACTATTAGAGTAGACAAAGTTCATGTACATCTCATGTCTATCTTTATTTTCTTTAATTTTTCTTCTGTATTCATTTGGATTTTTTATTTCTAGCTTTATTCTTTGTTTCTTTATTTTTGTCTGCGTGGAGTGGTGGGGTCCGGTTGTAAAACTCAGATGCACGATGATGTTAATTTTACGCGCATGAAGGACGCTGTGGGGCCCACTGATTTGACTCTCTAATCCGACTGTTAGGAATCCTCTGTAACTTGGCGGAATATCAGAAATACCTTCAAAGGGCTAAATCACTTCAAAAATACCATTCCCCAAAATAATTATTAAATCAAAAAAATAAAAACAGAAGAAAAGATAAATTTGCCTTTAACGTTCGAACGTGGAAAAATGGAAGTTCGGCAGTTTTTCGACGTGAAAAACTGCCGAAAACGAGAAAGCCGAACAGTTTTTCGCCGTGAAACCTGTTTAAAAGTTGATAGCAAGAAAGAAATAAGTGATTTCGAACTTGAGAGGGAACGATTTGAAGTTGGCGAACGATTTGAAGTTGGCGAGAAGGAAACTGGCGAAGAGAGCATGAAGAGAGCACGAGTCAATCTTCAATGGCGTCAATAAGTGTAAGTAGTTCGATTTCTAGGGTTTTGCAAGCTTTCGAGTCACAAAATGGTTTATTGATTTGAAATGGGTCGCAGTAGTTTCATGACCATCTTAGACTCAGTTTATTGATTTGAAACGGGTGAGTGTCAGTGTCAGTGAGTCGGTTAGGTCGCAATGGTCGTTTGAGTGTCGCGGAGTGTTTGAGGGTCGTTTGAGTCACATGGGTCGCACACGTCGGTTGAGGGTCGCACGCGTCGGTTGCGTCGCATAGGTCGGTTGAGTCGCATGGGTCGCTTAGGTCGGTAGAAGTATAATGTATTCGTAATTGGTCATTTTGCAGGAAAAATGGACTAAGAGGAAGGAGTGCGTGAGTGATGCTGATGCTGATTCTGATGCTGCAGTCCCTCTGACACTGGAGAAGAAATTAATAGGGGAAATAAGGAAGTCGGAGAAGAGAATCATCAACGCCGTAAGAGACCTTCTAAGGGATGTCGGGATTCATGTGCCTAATCCAAAATCAAAGGCTGCCGAGAAAGTTGCGATCACCGAAACCCAATCTTCCGACACTGTTGGTGATTTTGCTTTTGAATTCCTTCGACGTCCAAATCCAGTGTCAAGAAACCTTGCTCCTGATGGAGTTCCACCAAGTAAGTAATATTTAATGAAAAGGTCATTTGAGTGTCAATTTCCATCGAGACATATAAGTCGTAGAGTCGCATAAGCCGTAGGGTCGTTAGAGTCGTAGGGTCGCATAAGCCGCAGGGTCGTTAGAGTCGCATGGGTTTCATATGTCGCATGTGTCACTGGGTCGCTAAAGTCGAATGGGTCGCATGGGTCGCATAGGTCGCATAGGTCGCATTGGTCCCATTGGTCGCATAGGTCGCATTGGTCCCATTGGTCGCATAGGTCGCATTGGTCCCATTGGTCGCATAGGTCGCATTGGTCCCATTGGTCGCATAGGTCACATTGGTCCCATTGGTCGCATAGGTCGCATAGGTCGCATTGGTCCCATTGGTCGCATAGGTCGCATAGGTCGCATTGGTCCCATTGGTCGCATAGGTCGCATAGGTCGCATTGGTCCCATTGGTCGCATAGGTCGCATTGGTCCCATTGGTCGCATAGGTCGCATTGGTCCCATTGGTCGCATAGGTCGCATTGGTCCCATTGGTCGCATAGGTCGCATTGGTCCCATTGGTCGCATAGGTCGCATTGGTCCCATTGGTCGCATAGGTCGCATTGGTCCCATTGGTCGCATAGGTCGCATTGGTCCCATTGGTCGCATAGGTCGCATTGGTCCCATTGGTCGCATAGGTCGCATTGGTCCCATTGGTCGCATAGGCCGCATTGGTCCCATTGGTCGCCATATGTTTAATGAGGTAAATTTTATGCTATGCAGGTGCTGGACCTTTATCGAAGGAGTCTGCGCCATATGTTGAACCTCCGCCGGC
>CM071866.1:11502135-11519160 GCA_036759665.1 Gynandropsis gynandra
GGACAAGGGTCGCAGGGGGACAAGGGTCGCAGGGGTCCAAGGGTCGCAGAGGAACAAGGGTAGAAGAGGGACAATGGTCGCAGGGGTCCAAGGGTCGCAGAGGAACAAGGGTCGCAGAGGGACAAGGGTCGCAGGGTCAAACTGGGTCGCTGGGTCGAACTGGGTCGTAAAGTCGCAGGGGTATTTTGGGAATATCAACATTTATACGGGTACTTTTGAAGTTAGAAATTTTTTCTTTTCCGGGAAGGGTATTTTTGAAGTGTTTTAGCCCTACGAGGATATTTTTGAAGTTACCCCCTATAACTTACCTAAGCTCCTCTTGTCTATTTCTTTTTTTCGGTAAAATAAATATATTCAATACATTTGAAATTTTATGGTATAAATATCTATTATCATAATCGTAAAAAAAGATATAAGAAAATTTTATTTATTTAAAACATTTTCACTTAATGATATTAAAATAAGAGAAAGAAAGAATGAATTGAAACAAAGAGAAAACGTAGGAATTTTATTATTGTGAAGGAATGAATTTGAAGGAATACAATCTCTTTAAATAGAGATGATTGAGTACAAGAATTCAAGATCCGAGATCCCAAAAACAAAGATTAATGTAATTTTGTTTTTGGTTGTTATATGGTAGAAACTAATTCTTGAATTCTTGTAGAGAGAGAGAGTTTGAACACACGTGCTTTATGATCTTGAGGTAGAAGACGAACCAGCCCGTATGGGCTAAGTGAGACTACCCACGCATGCTGTGTGAGAGTCAGCGAACCCGTGCGGATTGAGTGAGACTGTCCTCGCTTGTTGTGTGAAATTGATGGATGCAGGCTGAGTGGAACTACCCGCGCATGTTGGTGAAATTGCCAGCACGTGCTGAGCTGAGAAGCCTTCATCTTGAGTATTTAGACTGATACTCCCCTTCAAACTGATGTCTGGTGGAAAGTCGACATTCAGTTTGCTTCGTAGCTGAACAAAATGACCACGAGAGAAGGATATTGTGAAAGTATCTGCAACTTGAGAAGTGTTAAAAATATGCTTAATAATAACCGATCCAACGGCTACCTTTTCCCTGATAAAATGATAATCAATTCCAATATGTTTAGATCGACCATGAAATTTAGGATTTACTGTTAGAAAAGTAGCAGAGAGATTATCACAGTGTAAAACCGAATGACCTGGTTGTAATATACCAAGATCACGAAGAATGAAGCTTAGCCAAGTAAGTTCAGCTGTTGTGGACGCCAAAGCTCTATATTCAGCTTCGGTAGACGATCTGAAAACGGTTGGTTTTCTTTTAGCTGACCAAGAAAGTAAATTTGAACCAAGAAATATACAAAAACCTGTTGTAGAGCATCTTGTAGATAAACATCTTGCCCAATCATTGTCACTAAATGCAACCAAGTCAAATGTACTATGTTTATGTATGTGTAATCCAAGAGTAATGGTACCTTTAATATAACGAAGAATTCTTTTTAGCAGAACAAAATCAGATATTGTAGGTTCATGCATCCTTTGATAAATAAAATTGACTGCAAAGTTAATGTCAGGTCTGGTCAAAGTTAAATATTGCAATCCACCAGCCAATTGTCTAAAATAAGTTGCATCGAAAAATTTTTCAAGATTTGGAGTATAACTATTTAATTTTAGAGGTAAGGGAGTAGCTACAAGCTTACAATTCGTCATACCAGCTTTGTTAAGAAGGTCTAGTGCATATTTGTCTTGATGAAGAAACAATCCTAATGAGTAAAACTTACTTTGAATACCAAGAAAATAATGCAACTGACCAAGATCTTTCATGGCAAACCTGATAGTCAAAGATGCAGTAAGTTCCTTTAACAATGGTTCACAATTTCTCGTTAATATCATGTCATCAACATATAATAAAAGGTAAATTTTATCAGAGCCTTGTTGATATACAAATAATGAAGGATCTGAACTACTACAGCAAAATCCAAATTCAAGCAAGTATGAACTAAATTTGTCATACCAAGCTCTAGGAGCTTGTTTCAAGCTATATAGGGATTTATGAAGCTTACATACGTGAGTAGGATGCTCAGAATCCTTAAAACCAGGAGGTTGTTGCATAAAAACATCCTCAGTCAACTAACCATATAGAAAGGCATTCTTAACATCCAATTGTAATATTGATCATTCATTAACTACTGCAATTGATAACACATTCCTAATTTAGCAGTCTTAACAATCGGACTAAATGTTTCTAAATAATAAATACCTTCCTCTTGATGATAACCTTTAGCCACTAATCCGGCTTTTAATTTGTTTAGAGACCCATATGCATTAAGTTTAGTTTTAAAAATCCATTTACATCCCAAAATATTCATATCATCCGAGTATGGAACTAAAGACCAAGTGTTGTTATATTGTAGTGCATCCATTTTATTTATCATTGCTTGATGCCAACCAAAATATTTTAAAGCTGACTTAACTAATTTTGGTTCTTGTGGAATATTTATATTAACACATAAAGCATATTTTGGATTTGGTTTAAAAACTTCCGATTTACTTCTAGTAGTCATAGGATGTGGATTTCCAGTATTCATTTCACTTTCAGGATTTGTATTTGATAATTCAGCATGTATATTTTCATCATAAGAATCTCGAATATTCAAACCTGTTGTTGTACCTGATTTCTTGCTGAAGCATCATCCAACTTTGTTGTTGATATAGTTGTTTGTGCATCAGGTATTTCAATAACAGGAGTAGGATTCTGAAATCTGGGTAAGACACTTTGCAAATTTTGATTTGAAACATCCTTTGTTTGAGATTTGAACCGTAATTGCTATGCTTTTGATAGTAATGTGTCTGCTGATGGAATCAAATGTAGATAGCTATCCTGAAAAGGAAAACTTAGTTCATAAAAAATGGTATGACGAGTAATACATACCTTACCTGTTAAAGGATATAGACATCTATATCCTTTATATTTTTCACTATATCCCAAAAATACATATTTAAAGGACCTTGGATCAAATTTATTTTGAGCATAAGGAAGAAGACAAGAATAACAACAACAACCGAAAACTCGAAGAGTTGAGTAATCTACTTTCCTTTTAAACAAGATTTTATACGGTATTTCTCTAAGCAAACAGGAAGATGGTAATAGGTTACTGATATAATTTGCAGTATAAAATGCTTCTACCCAATCTTTGAGAGGTATTTTAGCATGAAACATCATAGCTAATCTTAATTCAGTAATATGACAATGCTTCCTTTCTGCTAACTCATTTTGTTTAGGTGTATAAGTACATGATACTAGATGTTTAATACCATGTTGTAAGAGATGTTCTTGAAAACGAATGCTGCTAAACTCACATCCTCCATCACTTTGAAACAATTTAATTTTGCAAGAAAATTGATTTTCCACCATCTTTTGGAATGAGACAAAAATATTATAAAAATCTGATTATGCATTAGAGGGTATAGCCATGAAAATCTAGAGAAATTATCAATAAAAATGACATAGAACCTGAACCCTTGAAACGAAAGTTGTAGGTGTTGGACCCCATAAGTCACAATGACTCCTTTCAAATGGTTCTTTAGCATGATAATCAGAATTAGAAAAAGACAATATGCTATTTTTAGCCAGTTGACAATATTCACACAATTTTGAAGCAGATTTAGTAATTTTGATGAAATCATTCTTATTAAAGTATAATATTGTTGTTAGCATGTCCTAAACGATGATGCCATGTATCATACGAAGTAGAACAATGTCTAGTAGAATAAAAGGCCTTGAAATCTGTTGTTTGTAACCTGTAGATCCCTTCATGTTTGTTTCCTTTGGTCAGAATCTTCTGAGTTATTAAGTCCTTTATACTAACACTATCAGCATCGAAAATCACTTCACAAGGATAATCGTGAGTAAGCTTTGAAACAGATAATAGTGATTTATTAATTGAAAGAACTACCAGAACATTATGAATTGGTAAATTACCTTTTGAAGTAGTAATGGTGGTGGATCCAACATGAAAGATTGGGAGAAAAGAACCATCTCCAATCATTATACTTTATGATCCGTCATATGGAATGGAACTCTAAAGATGTCCAGTTGAATTTGTGATGTGAACTGAAGCTCCTGAGTCTAAAAACCAGTCCAGTTGAGGGTGTTGATTCATTTGTACTGACGTGAGAGCTAGTGGTATATCACCACTTTGAAAGGCATTATCAAACCGATGCCAACATCGTAAAGCCTCATGTCATGTCTTACCACAAATTTGACATAATGTTCTTGTAGAGGAATTCAGCGAATTATTATTGTTAACCTGAGTGTTGTTCGAGTTTTGCGCTTTCTGAAGATAAGGAGAATAGACTTATTGAGCAAAACCTCTTCCACGAGTTGTATAGTTCCTATTGCCTCTGAATATTTGTCTTACTCCTCTGTTATTGAAGTTCCTTCTGCCATACCCTTGATTTGAATTAGTGGAATACTGTGTGCCAGAAAAAGCTAAATGATGAGACACATTAGTGAATTGGCTAGTAGAACTCCCAAAAACCAGACTATTCAATTGAGATACCACGTCTTCATAGATTGGAATAGGAGGCTTATGCATCGAGGTTTGAATTATCGTAGCAAAAGTCTCGTATTCTTTGCCTAATCCATGAAGTAACCTAATGATCTATGGGTTCTTGAATTGGTTTACCAATTGACTCCAATTTATCACATATTCTCTTAAATTGACTCAAATATTCAGTCAATGTTTTTCCTTCTTTGGTTAGAAGTTGTAATGATGCTAGCAAGTCGAATTCTCTTGCTATAGATCGTTGTATGTATCGATTTTTAAGGCTAGACCATACCTCAATTGTTGAATTCTTACCAACAATATGGTTGAAGACTTCTTCAGAAAGAGTACCGAGGATCCATGACATGATAAGTTGATCTGTTTGCAACCACGAGTCATGTTCAGAATTCCGAATATCTGTTGAAACGTCATTCTTGATTTCTTGAATGGTTTGTGGCGGCTCTTGTATTCTGCCGTCAATGAATCCCAACAATCTTTGACTCTAGAGATGAGACTCAATTTGAGCTTTCCAGAAAAAAAAAGTTAGAATCCATGAGCTTTATCGTAAAAAAGTTCGAAATATTAATATGTACTGGAAATGAATACTACGGTTGATTTGCGGCCATTATTCAAGATTGAAAACTGAAAGATTGTTGTATGAAACTTCTTGAATCCTATTGGATTGATGAATTTTTTGTGAATATTTTTCACAAAATACTACCGATGCAAGATGCTCGACGGAGCCCGCGCAGGTTGGTAAAGTTGCCCGCGCGTGCTGATGAAAAACAGAACTGCAGATAGATTGAACTTCAGTAAAAAAACTGATTGTTAATCGAAATAAAATTGAAACCGTGATTTCTTCGGATATGGGCAATCGTGTGAGGCTCTACAATTGTTGTCTCGTCATCGAAAGCTCAGTAATCGTCGGTGACAACCCATGAGGGTTTAGCAAGGAGATTCGCGGAGGATTTCATGGTTGAATGCCCAATTAGGCTCTGATACCATATGAATTCTATACGAAATTGAAACTGAGAACAAGAGAAAGAAAGGAAGAACTGAATTAAAGAGAAATCGTATGAACTTTATTATTGTGAATGAATGAATTTGAAGGAATACAATCTCTTTAAATAGAGATGATTGAGCTCAAGAATTCAAGACCCAAGATTCCAAGAACAAAGATTAATGCAATTTTATTCTTGGTTGTTACATGGAAGAAACTAATTCTTGAATTCTTGTAGAGAGAGAGAGTCTGAACGCACGTACTATCTGTTCTTGAGATAAAAGATGAATCAGCCCGTACGGGCTAAATAAGACTACCCACGCGTGCTGTGTGAGTGTCAACGGATCCGTGCGGATTAGACGAGACTGTCTGCGTGTGTTGTGTGAAACCGATGGACACGAACTGAGTGGAACTATCCACGCGTATTGGTGAAGTTGCCTGCACGTACTGAATTGAGAAACCTTCATTTTGAGTATTTAGACTGATAATAAATTGTATAAGATAGAAAGAAGAAATAAAGAATCTATGATTAAATAGAATTAATAAAGAAAAAAACATGACTAAACACGAAGAAAATTGATAGAATTAAAATATTAATCATATATTCATATGTTATAGTATTTTATAATATTTTTTCTTTAATGCTCGCGTATACAAAAATGGTATATGCGGGATAATTTAGATGATGGAGGCCATTGTGCACTACATTTAAAAAAAATAGATATTTATTTAAACGAATCAGGTGTTTGTATAGACCATTTAATTATATGTCTCTACGGTTTATCTAGACGAAATATATTTTGTTAATAATGTATAATTTTTAAGTTCTTTTAATTTATTAGTATTTTAAATATTTTCAATGATAATTTTTATAATTAATAAATTTTAACATGATTTGGGAATTAGGTTTTCAAAGAACAATAGAAAAAATGAAACACAATTTGTATATTTTGGTGAAATTAATTGTATATATATATATTAAATTTGAGTCTACATACATTTATATAGAGATATACCTCTAAAAAATAAATAAATAAATAAAAACAAGAAAAATAAAACAATACAAGAAAATAAAAGAATATAATGAAGAATTAAAAAATTAAAAAGAAAGTAAAGAAATAAATAAAAATAACAAAATTATGTTTAATATTTTCTTCAAGATGAGAGTATGAATTTTATACTTCTATCTTGGAGAATAATAAAGAAAATTGTTGAATAGAATGTTTAGTTAATAGATCTGCGATTTGATTTTCCGCTTTTACATGCATTATTTTTAAGAAACCCAATTCTAACTTTTTTCTAACAACATGGCAATGTATTTAAATATGTTTTATACTTTCATGATAAACGAGATTACTTGCAATGTGAATAGCACTCATGTTATCGCAAAAAAGTAATGTTGATTTGTGAAAAGGAATATGTAATTCGGAAAATAAAGTTATTAACCAAGATAGTTCGTAAGTTGCATTTGTCATCGCCATGTATGCAGCCTCAGTGCTACTTCGAGAAATGGTGACATGCTTCTTTGATTTCCATGAGATTAAAGAAGATCCAACAAACACACAATAGACAGTAGCTGAACGACGAGAATCCAGACAGGAAGCCCAGTCCGCATTTGCAAAAACTAAAAGTTTTAAATCATTATGTGAAGAATAAAATAACCCATGATCTCGAGCATTTTTTAAATATTGCAAAATCCTTTGAGCTGCAAATAGATGAATAGTTGGGGGACAATGCATATATATTAAATTTGAGTCTACATACATTTTTATAGAGGTATACCTCTAAAATAATACAAAAATAAATAAAAACAAGAAGAATAAAACAATACAAGAAAATAAAAGAATATAATAAAGAATTAACAAAAGAAAGTAAAGAAATAAATAAAATAACAAAAATATGTTTAATATTCCCCTCAAGATGAGAGTATGAATTTGATACTTCTATCTTGGAGAGTAGTAAAGAAAATTGTTGAACGGATAAATGTTTAGTTAATAGATCTGTAACTGGATTCTCCATTTTTATATGCATTATTTTTAAGAAACCTGATTTTAACTTTTCTCTAACAATATGGAAATGTATTTAATTACGTTCTATACTTTCATGATAAACGGGATTACTTGCAATGTGAATAGCACTCATGTTATCGCAAAAAAGTAATGTTGATTTGTGAAAAGGAATATGTAATTCAGAAAGTAAAGTTACTAACCAAGATAGTTCGTAAGTTGCATTTGTCATTGCCATGTATGCAGCCTTAGTGCTACTTCGGGAAATGGTGACATGCTTCTTTGATTTCCATGAGATTAAAGAAGATCCAAGAAAAACACAATAGACAGTAACTGAACGACGAGAATCCAGACAGGAAGCCCAGTCCGCATCTGCAAAAGCTGAAAGTTTTAAATTATTATGTGAAGAATAAAATAATCCCTAATCTGGAGCATTTTTTAAGTATAGCAAAATCCTTTGAGCTGCGGATAGATGAATACATGGGGGGACAATGCATATACTGACTAAGTTTATTTATAGCAAAAGAGATATCTGGTCGAGTAGTAATCAACTAAATAAGTTTACCAAGTAATTTTCTATAGTATATAGGATCTTTTAAAGGTTCTCTATCTCATTTGGAAAATTTTGAATCTACTTCCATTGGTAATTGAAGAGGCTTGCAACCAAGTATACCAAAATAATTAACTCCAGAGTAAATTTTCTCTGACTGATGGAGATCCCACAAAAGAACGCAGAATTTCAAGACCTAAGAAATTTGTTGTCCGACAAAGATCTCGAATTTGAAAAAACAGATTGTAAAAGAAGTTTCACAGAATCAGTCTCATACTCTAAATTACTAATTAATAGAATGTCATCAACATATACTAACAAAGCAACAAAAGAATCAGAAGAATATTTCAAGAAAAGAGATGATCAGAATAAGATTTAACAAAACCCGAATCAGTTAGAATTGTTGAATTTTTTTTATTCTATTGTCTAGAAGATTCTTTAAGACCGTAAATAGATTTCTTAAGTTTACAAACTAGATTATGAAGAAGAATCTCCATTTTTTAAGAATATACCCTTTAGGTAAAGACATATATATTCAGATAAATCTCCATATAGAAATGCATTACTAATATCTAACTGAGAAATGAACCAATTATTAGAAGCAGCCAAAGCAAGATGAACTCGAATGGTAAGCATTTTTGCAACAAGACTAAATGTGTCAATCTAATCTATACCCTCTTTTTTAGTGTAACCTTTAGTAACTAACATAGCTTTACACCTATTTATAGTAGAATTATATTTAATCTTAAATACCCTAGCTTTATACCTATTACATGTTTTTCTATAGGTAAAGAACAAATTATTCAAGTGTCATTTTGTAATAATGCTTCTAACTTTTGTGACATTGCTAAAGATCATCCAGGAGATTTATTAGCAGCATAGAAAGAATTTGGTTCTAATTGTAAAGAAATTTGCATCATAAAAAATTTATCTGAAAAAACAAATTTATCATATGATAAAAACGATGAAATTTGATATGGAGTTATTTTTTTCATAGGAATATAATGAGAGGATAAAGCATAACAATGAAAATCATGATGGTAATGAGGCAATTTAGATTGCCTTTTGGATGTCCTTATATGTTCAGAATCAAGAATCTGTATGGATTAGAATTATCTTTAGAAATATCAATCTATAAAGAATGAGTGAAATTACGTTTAGAAACAAACATAATAGGCAAATCAGAAAGCGAAAGAGGTAAAACTGAGTTAGGAAATAATTCATTTCTTAGTAGAAATATAATAAGAATCATGAAAAAGAAAAATATTTTCATGAAAAAGCACATTTGTAGATATAAAAATCTGATTATTATTAAGGTCTAAGACCTTATATCCTTTATATCTTGAAGGATATCAAAAAAACACATAACAATGCTCTAGATGTAAATTCTGTCTAATATTATCAGATGTTGAAACATAACACATACAACAAAAAACTTTTAGGTGTGAATAATCTGAATTTTATTATTTAAAAGTTCAAAAGGAGTTTGATGGAAAAAAAGAGATCGAGCTACATTAAGCAAGTCTTGGTGCTTTCTTTTTAAAACTGGATTTTGTTGTAGAGTGTACGAACATGAAAAATAATGTAAACTCCTTTTTGTTGTAAAAGATTTGTGAATTTAGTCCAGGAGAATTACCTTTTGTTAATTATATAACATGTGTATTGTATTATGTTTGAACCATAGACAAAAAAAAATTGAAAAGATTGTAGAGACTTGAGATTTAGTAGCTAAAAAATAAAAGGAAAAAAGGCATAGTCCCCCTAAACTATCGCACATTAATCCTATCCCCCTGAACTTTTCCTCTAATCATATTCCCCCATAAACTATCATTACTAATCCTATTCTCCCTTAAATTTAAATATTCATCATATTTTCCCCTTCGTTAAATATCCGTTAATTTTAAAGTTAAATCTTTTTAAAACAGTATATATCCCCCGAATTATATCACTTTTAACTTATTTTCCCCTCTCCCCCAAACTATATGACTTCTAGCCTATTCCTCCACTCCCCCCAACTATATAACTTCTAGTCTATTACCCCCAAAGCTTATATATTTAGCCAATTCCCCCAAAGATTGTATATTCAGCTTATTCCCCTCTCTCCCCCAAAAAAAATGATTATAGATTCTACGTATTTTAAAATTTTGGTTATTATAAACGTGACATAATTTATTTAATAGTAACATATTTTCAAATTTTGGTTATTATTAATGTAACATATTTTCTTTAATAGTAACGTATTTTAAAATTTTGGTTATTATATTTATATTTTGAAGATTGATAAAAAATAAAAATAAAAAATACTTTAAATTAACTAAAATATCTTCAACATGAATAAAAACACACAATTCTAATGATTACAAAACGATAAAAAATATAATATGATGTCTAACTACACAATAACTTCACTATTACCGAACGATAAAAATATGACGTGATGTCTACAAATGATCTTCAAAATGATTTTGCAAAATACATCTTACCTAAACGTCTTGAGAAGTAGAGTATGATATAATTTGAGATTCTGGAGGCTGAGAAGATATTGCGATATCGTCGTTTTGCTAAATAATAAAAAACTCAACATAAGAATGATATATTTTCTTAAAATCTAAAACAAAATATAAAATAAATACTTGGACTTCTCGTGTTTGTTTACAAGATCTGATATTATGTCTAGATGCTCCACATCGTCAACAATGAATTTCGGTTCTGTGTTTGCTTAACTTGGATATTTTGTGGAGATTCGTTTGGATCGTTTCTTCGATGATATTTTCTAGGTATACCAGGCATATTTCTTACTGCGGGTGGATGGATAAGATTTTTGTCCGATTTCTTCCAAGACTTTACACAAGAAAGTGGAGAAATGTTTCTCCTATAAGTTTCTTGCCATTTACTCACCAAATAATACTAACTGATATAAGGCTCAACATCTTTTCTTCTTTTAATCATCACACAATATGCATGTTTACAAATAATACCACTTATATCCCATCTTCTGCATGTACATCCATGTACTTTTCCGTAATTGTAACCCTTTTATCATTCCTGACCATAGCATGTCTTCTTATTATTTCTAGCATCTCTACCATAGGTCTATGTCTAGCAAGAAAAATACTATTCTAGAATGATTCGGACATATTATTGCGAACATCATTACAACAACAACTAGATTTAAAGAATGCACGACACCAGTGACGTGGATAACTCTTCATCAAATCTTCCAAAGCAGACTCATTGAATTTTCCACGGCTAGAAATAAAATCAGGCTCGTTATAACTCGAAGCAATATTCCAAACTAAATGTTTTATACCTTTCGCCTTATGATTTTTCTTGAAGTTTGAAATAATATGTCTCAAACACATACGATATTTCACAGAAGACAATTCTTGTTCCATCACATTCAATAAAGCTTGCATCAAATTAAGAAATGATAATAAACATGTGAAATCAAATAAAAATCACCATAAAAAATAATGTCAACACTTACTTTTTGCCTATCAAATACCGATTCTTAGTATTTTCCACTCATATAATGGCTCAAGCAAAAGGATAGATTTGATTATTTCCATCTCGACCAACGACAACCAAAAACTGACTTGTAATAGCACTCTTGAGAAAAAAACCATCCAACCCAATTATATGTCTATAATTTTGTTTTCATTACATTTTTAGAACTTCAAAGCACACATAGAAGCAATCAAATATCTAATTCCCTCCACTATCCTTAATGATTTGCTCTTCCACTTATGAACACGGATTTGAATTCTTAGTTTCAGCCTTATAATCCCGCAACCTAACAAATTTTACATCTCTTTCTTTCTGAATATACTCTAATGTTGCCTTCTTCGCCTTTTGACATTTGGTTATTGACACTATCAACTTGTATTTCTTTGTTATCAGTTGTTACATCTTTAACTTATTGTGTAGTTGGACATCATGTTATATTTTTTATCGTTTTGTAATCGTTAGAATTGTGTATTTTCATTCATTTTGAATATATTTTAGTATAATTTAAAGTATTCTTATTTTAATAGTATTTATAGATCATCAAAATGTAAATATTATAACCAAAATTTAAAATATGTTACTATTAGAGAAATATTATATGTTTATAATAACAAAAAAATAAAAATGTGTTACTATTAAAGAAAATATGTTACGTTTATAACGACCAAAATTTAAAAATACATTGAATGTACAATCTTTTGGGGGAGAGAATAGATTGAATGTACAATCTTTGGGGAAATAGGCTGAATGTATAATCTTTAGAGATAATAGTCTAGAGGTTATATAGTTCGAGGGGGAATAGGGCTAGAAGTCATATAGTTTGGGGAGAGGGGGGAATAGGCCAACGGTCATATAGTTTGGGGAAGAGGCTAGAGGTTATATAGTTTAGGGAGAAATAAAATGTTATAAAAATATTAAATTTAAAAATGAACGGATATTTAACGGATGAGGAAATAGGACAAACATTTAAAGTTTAGGGGGAATAAAATTAGTAACGATAGTTTAGGGGGTAATAGGATGAGAGAAAAAGTTTAGGGGGAATAGGATGAAAGGAAAAATTCAGAGGGAATATGATTAAAGCGTGATAGTTTAGGGGGAATAGGCCTTTTTCCAAAAAAATAAATCCAAGTATCTCTTGAAAAATCATCAAAAATTGTTAAAAAATATCTATAAACATCTATATATTCAATGCAAAAAGGCCACCAAATATCTAAATGTATTAATGCAAAAGAAAAGAAAGACCTATGATTATGAGAAATAAACGGAAGTCTATATTGTTTTGCTAGAGGACAAATTGAACAATGTAATGAATCATCTTTATAGGAGGTTTTAATAAAAGAATTTTCAGAAAGAAATTTAACTTTCAAGGATGAAGGATGACCCAATATTTGGTACCACAAAGAAGAAATTGAAACGAAACATACATAAACTGTTTGATTTTGAAACATATAGAGTGAATTTGATATTCTACCATCCCTAATCATCAAGGCCCGAGATGGATCCTATATTTCACAAGAATTTTTTTTAAAGAAAATAAATAGATTTGAATTTTGAGTTAAATGACTAACACTCAACAGATTGAACTTAAACGTTGGAATATAAAGCACAAAAGACAATATAAGATTTGCATTAAAACTAATGTGTCTATGTGAGTAACTTGTATATTAAAACCACTAAGAAGTGTGACCTTAATATTCTTAGCAATAGAAACCGAAGAAAATAAAGAAAGATCATTACAAACCTGAGAGCTCTCCCCAGTATCTATAATCCATGAAGAAGTAGGCAATTGCAAACAATTGTTCACGGTTGAAGACAAAAAATGAGAAATGAAGGAATAACTTGTATTTTTGTGAGGAATGGAAATTATAGATGAACAACTTGACCTAGAATTCAACTCAAGAGTGTTTAAATGTTGTACCAACTGTTGTAGTTGTTGTTGGGTGAGTAATCCTTCCATCGGTCGAAAATATTTCATGATCCTAAACTATTTAAAGAAGTGGTCTAGCATCAGAAACATTAGAAAAAGTAGCATTTATTTTAGGTCCAAAATAGTTGTAATTTTGATATCTTGGTCGAGGAATATTTGAGTTGAATGGGTGTGGATTATAATTCTTAAAACTAGGTGGAAAACCATGTAGTTTATAACATTTTGTGACAAGGTGACCTGATAGGCCACAGTGGGAACAAACAGGTTTAGGTCATTGGTTGGTAATATTTGGATTCTATCCTCTAGGTTTGAATGATGTATAAGAACTGTTGGGTTGGAAAAAAAGTTTGTTTGGGTTGGATGGATGTAGCCTAAAAGGCTACAACATCAGGACTTGAATAAACTTGCCTTTGTTGTTTGTCCTACATAACCAATTTAAAAGCGTTAGAAACACTAGGAAGAGGATCCATAAGCAAAATTTGATGCCTAACTAACGCAAAACCATCATTTAAACCCATTAAAATTTTAGGAGATATTTTCTTTCATCTTTTTATGTTAATGTTTATGCAAGGTTACAATTATAGTTAGTAAAGTGCAAGTTGGGAATTCTTCAAGATTTCGTAATTCTTTGCATAGTGCAATCATTTAGTATATTACGTATTAAGTTAGAGGGAGCCTTGTTTCAAAGTTTGAAGATCTTGTTCTATTCCAAAGATCCTAGGCATATTCGTTTGACTAAAATGTTCGGATAAATTGTTCCAAGCAGTTGAAGCAGAAGGCATGTGCACTATACTATCAACAATTTCCTTAGAGATAGAATTAAGAATCCAAGATAATACTATATCATTGCAACGACATCATGAATCAAAACCAGAATATAAAAAATCGGGTTTAGATACCTTACCATCAACGAAGCCCAATTTATTTCGACCATTTAAGGCCATCATGATCGATCTTTTCCATGTATTGTAGTTTAATTCGCCCATTAGTTTATATGAAACTAAATTTACCAGATTTGTATCAGTAGTATTTAAGAATAAAGGATTTTGGTAAGGATCACTTACCTGTAAGGATGATTCAGAATGAACCGTTGATGCCAACATGGATATTCAACAAATGAAACAAATGGCACAAGAACTCGTATGAACGACAGAACGACATACCAGAAAAGCACACCAGAGCACCAGAACGACAGAAAACCGTAATGGCAGAACATCGGATGATAGATTGCAGAGGACAGAACAAGACGACAGAAGGCAACAGAACAAGACAACAGACCAGACGACAAGAACACCAGACGACACACCTCTGATAAAATAAAAAATAAAAAAATAAATAAAAACTAGAAGAATACAAGAAATACAAGAAAATAATAAAGAGTTAAAGAAAATAAAAGAAAATACAAAGAAAGTAAAGAAATAAATAACAATAACAAAATTATGTTTAATAAATTTTATTTTATAATAATATTTTGGTATTAAGGTTGATTCAAGACATTTATCGTTTTTTTACTTTTTAAATTTATCAATTTTTCTTTTTTGATTCATAATGTATTATTAGTAATTATTTTTAATAATATAAATAACATTTATTGCTAATTATATATTATAATGTCTCATTAAAAAATTATAAGATAAAAAGAAAAAATCTAATGAAAAAATTATTATATACTCTTAATGATATGCAAATGAGATGTTGTTTCATAAAAAATAATTTTTCATTCGGATTACCGGACCAATTGGATCCAAACAACCTCATCCATATACAACATGGATTATCCAAAGAATTTATATGGATACGATGTTCAAAATCCGTACTGATTCAGTTCTAAGAACTTCAATATCTGAGTTACTTAAATTATCCAAATATAATTCGAATTATTTTAGTTCCTAAATATTCGAGTTATTCGGGTTTAAATCTGAAGACCTTTAGTCACGTAATATTTCTGTATGTTATGTTTGATATTTTTTATTTTATATCAAAACCCTACCTATCAAAATTACCCTAAATCCAAATAATTCAAATTATCCATAATAATCAAAGAACTCGAACTATTTGAAACTCAAACAACCTAAATTACTCAAACAACCTGAATAATTGGAACTACCGGAATTTTCTAAATTAGAATTGTTCAATCCGGATTTCGGTTCGAATTTCTTGGATTTCAGTTTAGGTTTGGATTCTTTGAGTTTAAACCAAATGGACCTAATTAAACCCGAATATGTTCGGTCCAAGTTCGGTTCGGGCTTGGACTTTTTGGGATAGTTTGGTTCTTCAGGTAGTTCAGATTATTTGGATTTTAGATTCTTATAGTATTATACCTAATTTGAGTTATTTGATTTTAGGATTCTTCAGATGTTCGTCGTTTTAATATAAAACAAAAAAATATCTAATATAACATATAAGTATATAAAAGAAAAAATCAACTAGGACTTTTTGGTGTGTATATATATTTTTTAATTGGATTGTCCAGATTTTTTTGCGTTTTACCCGAATCGAACTGATCCGAACCGAACCGATCTGAATCCGAGTGGATTCTAAAATTTGAACTCATAAAAGTTTTTAAGATCACCCATATTTCAAACAATTCAGTTTGTTTGGTTCAATCGAGATTATGTATGTTCGGGTAATCCGAATTGGATGCCTCTAACCCAAATTACCCACATATAATACAAGTTATTTCAGTTCCAATACTTTAGAAACTTAACAACTCGAATATGAATTGAAATCCGTGAAACTTAGATCGAAAATATTTGGGTCCTAAAACCCGAAGAATCTAGACTGAATCAAAATCCAAGGAACCGAATTGAAATTCGAATTGGAGTCCCCTAGTGAAACCCTTACCAAAAAATCCCAAAGAAAAACTTGGTTAAGGGAAATATAACACATCATCTAATTCTCTAATAAATTCATATATTTATTGTTTTTATTTTTTTTCTTTGAATTGTCACTTGATAAGTGTAACTCATAGACATCACACATTTTCATAATCATTCAAATTTGATTTCAAAAAAATATAATAATATTATTTAACATTGTGGTATATTTAACAAAAAAAATGTGTATCATAATATATAAGTCATATTATCGTTATGATAAAATAATATTTGTTATTTCATTATCAAAATTTAATTATTAATATTGCATGATTTATATTATTCTTTAGGACCTCAATTTAAAATATAATCATATATTAAAAAAGTTATCTTCCATATTTGATATGGTTATACCGTATACGTCTTAATTGTTTTCGGAAATTATCATTATGTGTTTTGGCACTAATATTACAACATTAATTATAATATTTTGTGATTACATTCATAAGATATACTTCAATTTTTTTATTTACTACCATACTTAACAATTAATGATCAAGTCTGCCACGAAATAAGATATTATGCATGTAAAACTTACCACAAGTCCATGATTCATATAATCAACAATTTTTCATTCATAAGAGTTTATTCAAACAAATTATAGCTTTTTACTAGACAAAATATCTTACTTTTACACTC
>CM071866.1:11528079-11546303 GCA_036759665.1 Gynandropsis gynandra
CTTCACGATGAAATTGAAAACATGGCAGCAGAACGGGGTATCGCAAATTCCCCCGAGAGAAGACGGAACACAAACTACTCTTAGTCAGGAAGAGTACAATGAGTTGTATCTCGAGGTAATAATGACATTTCAATATGATATAATTTTACTATTTATAAATGTCATTAATTCTCGATATTTGTTTTACAGCAAGTTACGCCATACAAAGGTCGTATTTTCGGACTTGGAGGAATGGCCTCACAACATTCAACTTCCTCCAGGGGTAAAGAAAAAGTATCGGAGTACGAGTTCCAATATAAGTTATTCGAAAGGCAACAAGAATCCGAAAGGCACGTTGACCAAGCACCAAAGGAGGCTAAACGATCAAGCAAGCGAGCTTAATGGTCAGAAAGGCAAATGAAAAAGTTTATGCGCATGATGAAATCGCAAATGCCTAACATCGATTGGAATGCATTTCAGAGCAGTGATTCCGATCACGACGATTCGGAAATACCTCCAACGGCTTAGTATTAAAAATTTTAGTTATATATATGCTTTTTAATTATTGTTATGTACTAATTTTTATATTTAAATCTAATCTAATTTTGTTTTAATTTATTTTTTTATTTTAAAAAAATAGGGGACGGACCATTTTCCGTCCCCAATTTTCGGGACGGCCTACATCCGTCCCCAATTTTTGAGGACGGAAAATGGTCCGTCCCTAATTTCCGAGTCCTATTTTGGTCCTTTTTTTAGGGACCGTTTGCAGACTGAAATTTCCGTCTTTAAATGCGGACAGTTTGCGGACTGAATTTTCCATCCTTAATTGGGAACGGATTGGGTACGGATGACATTTGGAGACGCACGTTTGCGGACTACCACTGGTCATCCCTAATCCGTCCCTAAACAGATTTAGGGACGGATTAGGTACGGATTCTTCAGTCCCTAAATCGTGATTTTCTTGTGGTGGTCAAAACGACTGTTATAATGTTATAGTCAAAACGATTCATTGAGTCAAATAGAGTGAACCAAATGATCGTAATGAGTCACAGGGTCGCATTTGGTCACGGAGTCGGATTAGGTCACAAAGTCTCATCGAGTCACACGGTCGCACTGGATCACATAGTCATTTTGAAACAAATGATCGCAGTGGGTCACAAAATATCATATAAGAATTCACCCTTTTAATGTTTTTCTTATAGGTACAATGGATTAAGTTGATGAGAACATCACACTTACTTATTTTTTGTAAGATGGTAAATGGGAAAATATAAATGAAGAATTTGAATGTGTTGGAAGAGTTCAGAAAAATCATAAAGTATTTTTCTATTGCCCTCCAGTTAATCTAACACACCAACAACTTATTGATGAGTTATGCACAACAATGACAATGGTTAAAACTACAACGAATTTGTAAGTTAAGCTATTTTCCAATATTTTTCAAAATAGAAAGCCGAAATATATAATGAATGCAAAACATCTTATTTGTTATATGTTCGATCGAATAAAAGGAATTCGACACCTGCTATATGTCGAGATAGAATCAGTAAGTATGAAGTGTGAAATGGAAATTAAGAAGGAAGTTGAACCTCTAATTCCTTCTTTTAGAAACATTTTTAGAGGAGGTAATAATGGAGCTGTTATAGATTATGAGGACTGTGTTATTGTAGGTTTAAATAAAAAAAGTAGAGTTGTGAGAAATCTGATGGAAACAGTAAATATTTTAGATTCGGATAATTCTGATAGTGAACATACCGAAGGAGAATGAAATGGATAATGAAGTTATGGTTTGTGTCAGTAATGAAGCTGATATTAATGTGCCCATGGAGCATAAAGATGGTGACGGTGAAAATAACTTGGCCATGGTAGTTACGAGAAGCCAAACAATCAAAATTCAGTCTTCTAGCTTGAAGATGGAGTGCAACTTAAAATTAGGCAAGAGTTTGATAGCAAGGAGGACGTCCATGCATTTTTTAAGGAAGGGTTCACTTGAAGCTTCTTTAGATATGCAACATTGAGATCTGATTCAAAGTTGTGACAAGTACGATGTAGGTTTGCCGGAAGTGGTTGTAAGTGGAAATTACGCGTGATGACAATCCCGAATTCCAAACGGTTTAGTGTGAGAACACAATATTCCATTCATAAGGTTTCTCCTGTATCTAGATTGACAGAAGCAACAAAGGGTATAACGCATTCGATTACAGATTATTTGAAAGAGGAATATGTCGAGAAATATTAAACACGTCCAGCAAGAAAATGATGCTCGTGTAAAAGCAAGGTATGATGCTAATGTATTGTATTTGATGGAATTAAGAGGAAAATGTAGTTCTCAAAAGGAGATTCGTGGTGATGAATTTGATCATTATAGGAGGCTTCCAAGGTGGTTGCACATGTTTACAGAAAAAATCCCATATATGTTGCAAATCTTCAGTTGGGCGGTGATCGGAAAAGCTTCAAATACCTTTTTATGGCTGTGAGAGTGGTTATAAGAGGATGGAAATACATGCGTAAAATGGTTGTTGTGGATGCAATATTTCTGACACGAGTATACAAGGGAGCATTAATCGTGGCAACCGCGTAAGATGGTGAACATCACCTATATCCTCTAGCTTGGGGAACAGTCGACAGAGAGAAGGATGATTCATGGACATGGTTTATGTCAAGGTTAAACGAGGCATTACCAGATGGACATGATGTCGTTGTGAAATCTGATCGCCATAAAAGCTTGATAAAGCAGTCGAATAAGTGTACAAAGAAGCTGATCATTGTTTTCGTGTACGACATATATCACAAAACATAAAGAGCTACGTCAACAAAGGCCAAGGTAGAAAGAGTTCAAAGGGTGATATTGTGGCAGAAATGTTCTTCAAATGTGCAGCAACATAGATGGTGAACAAATTTGAAAAACAATTTATTGATTTGAAGGCCAAGTATAAATATGACCAAGTGAAGGTTTTACCATCTATGGTGGCAGAGAAAAGGCAAAGTGAGAGGCCTAAAGAGAATTGTTATCCTGAACTCGATGAGGCTCAAAGAAAAACCCCATATTTTTTAGGCAAACGGGTTCAAATGCTAGCATCAATGAGTGTTTGGGACGTGACAACACATACAACCCCATATTCGACGAGACATACAGATTCAAAGTGGTCCAAGTCGGCAACAATTCTAACATAAAAATAATAAAGTTTTGTTAGTATGTAATACTGTATTATTTGGAAAAAAAAACCTTAGCATTTTCAATGTATTATTTGGAAAAAATCTTAGAATTTGTATGCTTACATTATGTGCAAATTGTGTGACCCAATATTACGAGAATCCATCCGACTCATGCAATCCAATATGACTGATGTGCGTTAAGCTCAAGTAATAAAACCTAGACTAACGCTTCCACAAGAATACGGATCGTGTAGTAACTAGGGTCGAACACAAGGAATTGATGCGACTTATAAGCTATTAAACTAATGGAATAGACGTGTAAGGTGACTAAAGATGGAATTGTGATTGAACTAAACTAAACTAAATCGAGGAGATAAACTTATAGCTAAGCACCATGGGTATCGAGAGTTTGCATAACGATGTAACGAAGTTCTAAAAGGATAATTGGCTTAGGTACTATCATGAGTTCAGGGAATTCAAGCTCTCCAATAGGAACTGACTGGCGTAGACTTGTCCACTATCTAGCATGCATATACCAATGTATCCATTGCGCATCTTACATGGATAGACGCATTATGACCGCTATCCTAATCCCTAGATTCAACCGATTGACCTGGCGTAGATTCTAAACCGATTAAACCCTAAATCATGGCTAAGTTCCAAAGTCTAATGCCCTGGCGTAGATTTATTAGACTTCTAACATCATCAATCAAGTGGCGTACAAGTATTGAAGCATTAAGATCAACCATGAAATCGGAAAACATGATCAAATACCAAATTCATTCATACCGATCCGTTGCTCCATCTTTTTTTCCTTCTTCCTTCTGCCCTAATGTCTCTGAATCTTCTCTTTTCCAGTCTGTTTCGAAAACTCCTTTTTCACATTTGATTTCCCCTTAATAGATCTGATTTCCCCTTAATTTGGTCGTTCCAAAACTTAGGAACTAGTTGAGAGAAACAAGGACCCGAGCCGGCATGTCCTCTACCCGCTCGTGCAGGCCACTTGCGCGACCGTGTGCCCTCCTTCCAGCCCGAGCGGGCACCATGCCCGATCGTGTGATTCTTGAGCCCGAGTCGTGCAAACCTTCAGTGATTTCCTGGCATCAATTAGCCCGAGCGGGCACTCCAATTCCACCCGAATGGGCACTCCATCTTGGTCGTGTTCCTTGAGTGCCCGAGTCATGCAAAGCTACGGGGGTAATTGGCAGCAATTAGCCCGATCGTGTATACTTCCAATGCCCGAGCGGGCATGTCTTGAAATGTTGTTTCCGCTCCCTTCGCTCGGTGTTTGAGTGTTCATTTTCAGTCCATGGCCTTGCACAAGTCGAACCTTGTTACTCAACAACGTTTTCGGGGTTAGATTGCCATAATCACTCGTGTTTCTCCTCATGTCTTCGTTTCCTATGCAAAACGCGAAATGTAGATAAAGTCTTCGAATAAACTTGATAAATGAATGAAATCTAAGTAATCTACTAAAAATTAGACCTAAGAATGATATAAAAACTACAACGGATTACGTGTTATCAATGACCTACGTATGATCCTCAATTGGCATAAATTAGTATGATGCTTATTTAGATGTTAAAATATCTTATTTTTCATGGTTTACGTCTTTTCACCCTTATAAATCAATAAACTCCACCAACGCTCTTGGCGAGATTTTTTCAAGAACTTATATAGACTCGTCAATCTAGAACTGCTACCATCAATTAACGAAAGAGTTTGGAATATCTTTCCATGTACCAATCTCTTGGGCTTCCACACAATATACCCATTCCCTTCAGCAACTACATATTCTTCAACCACCTTATATGCGGGTTCTTCAACAACCTTTTCTGCAGGTTCTTTGACCACCTTATCCGCAGGTTTTCAACCGCGTCTTCTGCAGTAAAATCTTTTTCTACACCTCTCCCTCGCCCTTTTCCCTCTTGCTACCCTTGTTGTTCAGTGCTCAAAAGGATATTCGTGGTGATGAATTGGATCATTATAGGAGCTTTTCAAGGTGGTTGCACATGTTTATAGAAGAAATCTCGGATCTATCGCAAATCTTCAGCTAGACGATGATGGGAAAAACTTCAAATACCTTTTTATAGTTGTGCAAGCGGCTTAACAGGATGAAAATAAATGCGTAAAGTAGTTGTTGTGGATGCAATATTTCTGACAGGAGTGTACAAGGGAAGATTGATTGTGGCAGTGGAACTTTTGGTGCTAGCGCTTTAGATATTTTTGTTTGGAAAGAAAATGGAATGGTTCAATAGGTGTAGGTTGGAAGTAGCTACCGATGATGATTCTCAAACGTTGACACCGTATGTTGAGAAAACATTATATGAACGTTTTGGACAGACATCAAGGTATGAGGTTATTGAATTGAACAAAATGAGTGATGACTATAAGATGAGAAATGAGAAGGGTAGAAGATTCATAGTGAGTATTCAAAAACTAACATGCGACTGCAAAATGTCTGATGTGGATAAGTATCCTTGCAGCACGAAATTGCGGCTGCACATATGGTTGATAAAGGTCACAAGATACTAGAACTATATTCAACATACTACCTGCGGGATACATGGAGTTTAGCTTACCAAAGAATTGAATATCTGGTTCCTGATTGTAGTGGTTGGAACATTCCTCCTCAATATTATGAAGTTACAGACTTATGGTTCTTCTTCCTATGTTGGTTGAAAAAAAAGCAAAGTGGAAGATGTAAAAAGAATCGTTATCCTCGACCCGATGAGGCTCAAAGAAAAACTCCATCTTTGTCGAGACAAACGAGTCCAAATACGAGCATCACTAACAGTGTTTGGAACGTGAAAAACCAGATAACGCCGAGATAAATAAAAGGTTTGTTAGTTTATAATACTGTACTATTTGTATTATTTGGACTAAACATTGGTTTATGTCCTTTCATCCTTATAAATTGATAAATTTGTCAAGTTCGTGTCTATTTTTCCTCATTGACGCAAAAGGACTACTGTGACATTTGTGACCTTGTGATCCATGCAACATCTTTTTAGAAATTTTATTTTCAAAAGGAACCAACACTACTATCACTTTTGACGCAAAAGGACTACTTTGACCTTTACGTTTTAACTATTGTTTCATGTTTTAAAGTACTTTGTTACCTTTGTTACTTTTGTTGCCTTTGTGATCTTTGTGACCTTTCTAAAGTTTTACGATCTTTGTGGCCTTTGTGATATTTCTACGGTTTTTAGGGAACATGTGGGACCATTGGGTACTATTCTGTCATTACGATGTCAAACTCCTATCCTTTCGAATGCCAACTATGCCTTTTTCTGAATGTGTGTATCTACGGCACACTCTCAACTGTCTATTCATCTCTCTCTTTTAAGGTTTATCAACTCCTCTGACTCTCACCAAATCCCATTTGAGATTTAATCCTATATCTCCTCTCTCTTCTTCTTCGTCTTCGTCTCTAAAAAATCGTTGAAAAATTCTCTATCGAAAAAATATTCAAACCCCAAATTCTTTAAACAATCTTTGTGACCTTTTTGATTTCATCGCGAAGGTGACATGGTGGACGAAGGATATCGTGTGTTCTCAGCATTGCTTAAGGGTGGGGTAATCAGTAACTCGGTCTTTAAGCAGTCACACATAGTCTCTACAACGTGGAAGGAGGCATCATGTTGTCTTTGTGTTACTTAAGGTTGGGGTAATCAGTGGATTCGGTCTTTGCGCAGTCACACACAGTCTCTACAACATGGAAGGATGGCATCGTGTTGTCCCTCTATTACTTAAGATTGAGTAATCAGTGGACTCAGTCTTTACGGAGTAATACATAGTCTTTAATATGACCTTCTTGACCTTGCGACCCATGCGTGTCTTTTAGAAATTTCATTTTCAAAATTTTTTAATTTTAGATATTTAACGATGAAGCAATATAGAAAATAATATTGATAATTTCGAAATTTGAAACTATATCAAATGTATTTTTTTGAAATTTGCTCAAATTCATCTAACGAGTTCTTAAAACACTACTATCACTTTTGAATAGTTGTTATACACTCCTTGTTACACATGGGGAAAAATTCATTTTAACTACTGTTTAACATTGTGAAGTATCTGAATTAACATGATTTATGTTCCTAAATGTATCGAAAGCATAATTTAAACGTCGAACATAATTTTTGACCTTGTGACCTTACTACGATTTTCAAGGAACATGTGTGACCCGCTATTCCCGCTGAACATTTCCCCAACATTTCAAAAAACATAACCAATTCCTTGTGATCTCCTTCATTTGTCTCTCTTTGTCTGTTACATGACAGAATGTAGAGATTTTACTATTTTTTCTTTTGCTTTTTGTTACAGGACATTCCGTGGAAGTTCTTCGATGAGCAAATCGAAGGGAAAACGAGAAACAACACGACAACTCTTAAATCAGTTGTGTCTAACCAAACATTAGAAGTCAAGTTGGATGCCCCTATATTCATAGCCGGATGTAAAGATTTCTCCAAGGACCATGATTATATAATTGGTGATTTTGTAGTTTTGCGTCACGAAGGTGACATGGTTTTTTATGTCACTGGTTTCAGAGACGATTTGTGTAATTTGGAATATTCATCATCATCATCATCAAACACAGAAGCATGGTTATCTTCTTGTGATCTAACCTATTTTACAACAACTACCACTCATTTTAATCTGGTCATACATGCAGTAGTAAGTGATTACAAACTAATTCATCATATATCACTTTGGTTCTTTATTCGATTTTTAATCATGTTTACTGATGTAACTTGAGTGATGATGGAGAACCTCTGATAGGGTTTGTGAGGTCGAACGATCTTATTGATAGAAGATGTAAGATAATATTGATGAACGATCAAGGAAGGGCATGATCATTAGATTTGAGACCCTTGAGTCGTGGTGGCACTTGCATCAAGGGAGGTTAGAAAACGTTTTGTCATGAAGATGGACAAAATGAGGGATATTCCCTAACATTCAATCTGGTTTCCAATGGAGCAACACATGTGTTTCGGTTTCTCCCCCCACAGGGACTACCAACAATAATATTTGATTTCACGTAATTATTGCTATATTATTAAACATGTTTTTTGGTATTCAACTCCCTCAAACTTGATGTTGTTATTATTATTGTAGACTTTTTTTATTATTGTTATTATTATTATTATTGTTGTTGTTATTATTATTGTTAAGTACTAATAAAATAAACTGAGGTCATACAAAATAAATCGAGTTAATACTCAATTATTGTTGTTATTATTAATGTGAACGACCATGGTGACCATTGTGACGACCTTTGTAACCTTTGTGGCTGACCTTTGTGACCACTATGATCGACCTTTGTGACCATTTTTGCCGACCTTTGCGACCATTGTAACCGACCTTTTTGACCATTGTGGACGACCTTTATGACCATTGTCATCAACCTTCGTAACCATTGTGGTCGACCTTTGTGACCGACCATTGTGACTATTGTGACCAACCTTTGTGACCATTATGACTGACCTTTGTGATCTTTGTGATCGTTCTTTGGGACCACCCTTTGTGAACTTTGTGATCGATCTTTTTAACCATTGTGACCGATCTTTGTGACAATTTGTGACCGATCTTTGTGACCATTGTGCATGAACAAAATATCACAAACATAATGATTACTTAACCCATATTGCACTGGATATTTCTGGATGTGGTTATGCAGTTCCAACAACGCTTTATCCAATTACTGCAAAAACCTTGACACGCATGAATACATATGACGCAAAAATGATCTTTGTGACCTTTGTGACCTTTGTGACCTTCATGACCTTTGTGTAATTTGTGACCTTTGTGACCTTTGTTAACTTTGTGACCTTTGTGACCTTTATAACCTTTTTGTGTAATTTGTGACCTTTGTTAACTTTGTGAACTTTCGTCACCTTCGTGATCTTCATGACCTTTGTGACCATTATGAACATTGTGACCTTTGTGACCATTGTGACTGAAGTGATCTTTGTGATCTTTGTGATCAGGAACACCAAGGCCAGCATCTAGAGCAACCATTGGAGGAACCTCTTCAGAAAAGTATTCAAGAAGAGGAATGCCAAATCGAAGCCCATTCGAAGTATTAACGACATATATAATCTTTTCAATTAATGTTGAAATATTTGGTACCTCCTTTTCCAAGCCATCTTAAGAGTCATTTTCAGCCTCTAACTCCACCGGCTCTTCTCTTGCCTCTTCTCAGAATCTTCTCTTGAAATTTGATATGGACGATACCGGAATTCAAATTCAAAATAATCATCATCTCTTATAGTGTTGTGAGATTCGTCTATGATGTTCGTATCTTTCAAGGTAGCCTTTGATTTTGCTACCTTTCGGCCTTTAGTCATTTTTGCCTTGTCAAGACCTTTGGGATTTTCCGCCTTTAATTTTGGATTAGGCAAATCAAACATAATGTCCTTTAGAAGGTCTCTTACGACGTTGATTATTCTTTTCTCCGACTTCTTTATTTCCTTCATTAATGTTTGCTCCAATGTCAGAGGGACTGTCATTTCTTCTCCTTCACCTTCAGCATCACCTTCTTCTTCAGCCTCCACAAATCCTTCATCTTCATCAGCTTCAGATATGGGTGGAACATCTACAACATGTACTGCTTTTCCCCCTTGTTCTTCTTCCTCTTACTCGCCTTCTCTTTCTCAGCAAGAAATGCTTTTTGCATCAGCAATTCGAGCTTACAGATGTCCTCCTAACAAATACCCTTTAGATTTCCTTGTATATGTTCCATCCGTATCTGAACATCTAGGTCGTTGCATCCCTCGTAATACTGTAGATCATAAAGTAAAGTTTCCTTGTCGTCTTTAGCATGACTAATACTTCGAATATCCTGGAAAAACAACAAATAACCATTTTGACCCTTGTGACCTTTGTAACCCTTGTGACCCTTGTGACTCTTGTGATCATTATGACTTTTATGTAATTGTTATCTTAGAATCTTCGATCTGCTTGATCACGTTTACATACTTCGGATTAAAATTGGATTTAACCAGCTTGTTGCACATCCTTGGACATGATGGATTGGCATCCATAACATCAATTTACCATATGTTTTTGCCCAAACTATGGATGATTTCGATGAATGTAACTACATTAATAAAATGATAAGAATACAAAAAATACGAAAACATTCATGTTATTCTAATATTATATACAACTTACCATGAATGGGATCATGAAACTGCCACAATGCCATTTTGGTTTCGGTATTTCCTCTCTAACGTGCACGTGGTAAGTATCCATAAGCTTCTCAAATGTGTAAAGCCCCCATGGAAAGCCTTCACAAAATTTCAAGTCATCAACCATGTCAAACATATCATGGCTGATAGAATTATGTGATGAAGGCTTGTGATGCATAATTTGCCACAACATCATTAATGTTGCCAACCTCTTTTGGTCGGTGGAATTATTTGCCTTCACAAGTTTTTCACTCACTTGTACGATGATCACCTTTCCATTGTCGAAATTCTTTATCCTGAATGTATCACATTGTTTCGACTGCTATCCTCCGGGATATGGTCCGCAGTTTAATCCGGTAATCAGTGAATGCTCCATTATAGAGTACCGGATGGGAACACCGTTTAAGACAAACCATATGAATTTATTGTCTCGTACAATCAATGATTGATTTAATAAGACAGACATTTGAACCTTCATCGGGATGGATGGTAATGGAATATATACCTAAATTGTGACTCCTTGTTGAAGTAATGCCACTCATCTTCACTTAACATTCCTCTCAACTTCTTTATTGTTTTGAAAGGAAAACACTTGGTGGAAATCTTGGCATTTTATCCATTGAATTCATAAGGAAACTTCAACTTTGGCGGTACCTGCAAAATGACCAATTAAGAATACATTAGATTTCTACCGAAACACTGAGACCCATATGACCCTTTGCGACTCAAACGACCCTTGTGCCTCAAGCGACCCTTGCCACTCAAGCGACTTACTGAGACCCATATAACCCTTTGTGACCCAAACGACCCTTGTGACTCAAGCGACTCATTGAGACTCCTAACCTTCTTCGAAACAAGAGACTCACTGAGACACTTAACCCTATTCGACTCAAGCAACTCAGTGAGACTCATGACCCTCTTCGACTCAAGAGACTCATTGAGACTCACACTCATTTGAAATCGACAAAAATTTTTGCTTTCAACAACCTAATCCCTAATGTATTTCATCTACAAAGTAAAACCCTAAAAATTGATCCACTAACAGATGCTACTGAAGATTGACTCATGCTCTCTTCTTCATTACCAATCCTTGTCATTTCTTTCTTTCTTTCTTTCTTACTTCAAACTTTTATTGCCCTCAACTTCTAAATTTCCTTGTTCCTCACTTGGAACTCGATCCTTGCTCTAAACTTCGAAATCGCCTCTCGGTCCTTTCTCTCAACTTTGAAATATATTTTGTTCTGAAATTTCGCCAACCGTGTGTGTTTTCAAGAGTAAAAAATAAGGGCACATTCACCTTTTCTCCATTTTTTTTATTCTTAGATTTTCGAGAGTACACGTAAAGCTAAGATTCCCTTTAGGGATCCTTGCTGTTTCACCAATCTTTGAAAGGGTTTTCAATTCAAAATAAAAAATCGTTGCTTTTTTGTTATAAAAAGTCAATAAATATTATTTTACAACCAAAAATTATTATCTGAACTTAAAATTAAATTTTTTATTCCTTGATCTTTTATAATAACAAGATGATACCCGCGCTATGTGCGGATTTGTGATAATTAAAATATATTTATCTTAAATTTTGTATATAATTCATTAATTTGAACATTTTCATTAGATTTGATATGCATACGGGGCAATACAAAAACGCAAAATAAAACTTTCAATTTATAAATTTGAACAATAAATTTATAAGTTTTAATGTAACCCTATAGTGCAATTTGTTTATATGTATTTAAAATTGTAGAATAAAAATTTTCGGAAAAAAAGTGATCGCACGATTTGAGCCGTAGTTTTTTCATGATTATTTTCCAATACGTACCTGCATAAATATTAAGGATTAAATTTAATCAATCACATGATTTAAGAAAAATTATTAAGATATGAACATGATTTGAAAAATTTAAAAACTTACCTATGTTCGAATTTCTTGATTGGTTTTAGGTATGGATCTGTGTAGATGTGTGTTGAGCAGGACGAGCGAAATGATAACAAACCTGTTTCATATATTTAGAAAGAATAAGTATGAACAACATTGAAAAACATATATAACATAATACATGTTATCTAGTTTTTTCTAAATATCGTTGATCATAATGGGAGTAATGGCTATTACGATCATGACAGTTTTTTTGACGATCTTAGAGCAACAATTGAACGAAAATGCATAGCAAGTTCATCCAATATTATTTTTAAGAAATATTTTCTGTATTTGAAATGTTGAAGTAAGGTGAGTAAATTTTTTTATAGTAGAAATAACAAAACGAGTTAATGGAGTAATAATATAATACTTACCTATTCAATAACAATCAGAAATCTATTTTTTCATCGGATGTTGGCAGTCGCAAATATTGATCCTTGCATAGAAATGAGGAGTCCAACAACATCTACAACTTTCAAAATTCCAATAGATTAGTTTAGTAGTAAAGAAATAATATATTTTATTTATTGCAAACGTATTTGTCCAATACAACTTCTTTATGGCCAACCAACCCAACCAATTGTCGGGAACGCATCTTGAATTGTATTTCGAAATTGTATGAATTTGGTTTGTCACTTTCTCAACAACCGTATCCTCTTTAAAAGATATGTGCATACTATTGTCGGTTAACTTATAGTTACCAACATTTGGTAGTATTGTCAAATTTTTTAGGATAAATATGTCTCCTGCCCTTATATATTGGTTGTATTTATTAACATCGCCAAGAGATATACGTCTTTCAGTTCTCTACAATATATCATATACATTATGATGAAAGATATTCATACAATTTGGAATTCGTAAATACATTAACATAACTTTTTGTTTCATCGAGGAGTAAAAAACCAAGACCAAGCAAACGATTGTCAATAAATGTGTTTCGTATCCACCAAATCCTTAAAAACGACCTAAAATGTGATGTTCCTTAGCATGTGATGTTAATAGATCCATGATATGGTACGCTATGAATGTGTATCACGCATCTCAATCCTCTTGACTCCCCGGAGGCTATTTTTGCGCTTTGCTTTCTGTTTTCTTGCATTCCTTGTAAATTGTTTATAATATGGAAATATCTGTTTAGTCTCCAAATACATAATCCAATGAACTACAAAAAAAAAAAAGATAAGATTGTCCTAATTTCCATATCTTCCTATCCTCCTAATATATGTTTTTGCTGGAATTTGATGTGGTAGAATAAAAATACCAAGTTCAATGCGGAAGATGAGGTTTAACGTTAATAACTTTAGGATATAAGTGTATATATTGTTGCTCGAATTAGATGTGTATGTGTTGTTTCTGGAATGGAAGTCTAGAGTGTATATGTTGTTGCTGCAAATGAAGAACACGGGTTGTAAATGGTGATAACTTGATATTGGCTTCAATGCTAGTCTAGAGTGTATATGTTGTTCCTCGAATTAGATGTGGCAAAATAAAGATATCAAGTTGAATGCGGAAGATGAGGTTTAAAGTTAATATCTAGACTATAAGGTTTATGGTAAGAGCTTTGTTTTCTTGACTTTTTAGTGAAAAACTAAACATTTAGTTGTTTTCTTCTTTATATTGTATTTATTAAATCAAATTCAGTGCTTGGATTTGAGAAACAAAAAAGTGAATCCAAATGAGAGATCTAATATCAATAAGGATCATCTTATTTGATAGTTCTTTCTTCCAACTACATTCTGATTCAACCATCTCAACCTTTTATAGATGAAAAAAATGTAACCAGCCCTAGCTTGAATCTACAACATGCCTCCAAGATGTTCTGTTTATGACCAAAGGCGCTTACACGAACAAACCCTTCACCTCCAGGTCCAAAACCACTGTCAGGTGTTGTAGCCACATGGGTTTTCTCTTGAATCTCAGCAAACACATCCCAAGAGCTTTTGCCTAGGAAGTGAAACCTTTTGCCCAGTAGATTATTCAACAGTAGAAGAGATAGGAAAGGTGTTAGATACGTACTTTGTGCCTAGCAAACATGTTATACTCCGGATGCTCAACAATTGACCCAACCAAATCGAACCTATCAACAACTGCTCATGCCTCTGTTATCTATTGGGTCGACCACTCACTTGTACCGCAGTAGAATGCTTACCCCTTGTCAATTACATAGTTCATCGCCCTCACTCACTCCTCGATAGGAATTGAATTATCCAGCTTGGTACAAAAATCACAGCACATAAAAGCATGGTCACATATTAGAAACAGATGGTACACAGGAACATAAATTTTCATACAATTTTCCTTATTTTTCATCCAATAAACCATGAGTTTTGCTTGGATTTTTTCTTGGCAGATTTGTCCGTTAATCCATCAATATATTCCTATGCATTCAAATGCTCATGGTTCTCCAGCATTAATGACTATCTAGAACAGTGGAATTTGGTCTTTCGGGGTCTTTCTACACCAACTGAACCAAAAAACAAAGCAACTATTAGACATGACGATTAGAATTTTAAAGGGATTGACAAAACCAAAAAACAGAGTCCCAAGCATTCTACAAACTACTTCAAACAATATCAAAAGGAAGATCATCCAAACCCATCGTTCTAGATTTTGAGTTGTCTCCATAAACCATTTTTCTTCCTCATTTGTGACCATGTGGGAAGTTATCCCAACCCATGGTTCTAGATATGTAGATCCTTGGATGGAGATTAAATCTACTAAAGAAAAGAGGAAGTGAGGCGTGTAAGTTGTCGAGATATTATTGAGCCCATTAGAGAGGACATAGATGACAGTGGGGAAACAACGAATGAGAACCAAACCGCAAGAATCACCCACATATCAAGACCTTGGCACCAAATCGATACGTAGGAGCATTCCCAAAATCCAATCCAATAGCATCATAGAAAATCAAAGAGAAAATAACAATGAAACCAAGTCAATGCAAAAAGCTAAAGGATAACAAAATTCTTCATGAAGAGCCTGTTATCTAACAAAGAAAATCCTTTTCCCTAAACTTACTCGAAGCTACTATATCAGAGGAGAAGATACGAATTCAGAATTCCTAACTTACCTTGGTCGCTTCAATGACCTACTCAACTTGGAATACCCGACCTTTTGTAATATTTTCTAGCGTCGAACCACTATGATTAGCCATTCAACAAAATCAAACCAAACCACTCACTCGTACCCCACTAGAATGTTTACCCCTTGTCAATTACATAGTTCATCGCCCTCATTGTCTCCTCGATAGGAATTGAATTATCCAGCCTGGTACAATAATCGCAGCACATAAAAGCATAAATTGTCATGTAGATCACATATTAGAAACAGATGGTACACACGAGCAGAAATTTTCATACAATTTTCCTTATCTTTCATCCAATAAACAATGATTTTTGCTTGGATTTTTTCTTGGCAGATTTGTCCGCTAATCCAGCAATATACTCCTATGAATTCAAATGCTCATGGTTTCTCCAGCATTAATGGTTACCTAGAAAGGCGGAATTTGGTCTTTCAGGATCCTTCTCCACCAACTAAACCAAAAAACAAAACAACCATTATACATAATGATTAGAGTTGATAACGTCTATATTGTTATCGTATTTTAGTTCATTTTTGTAGTTAGTTTACCGAGCAGTAAGCATCACTTAGTCCTCTTCATCATTTGCTCGTGTATTTACAGGAAATCAAGACATCGAACACAAACACGAGCAAATACCTTAAAATACCAACTTGCACGGCTGAGTACAAAGCATTGCACGTCTGGACATAGAAGACAACAAGCAAGCCCGGCCGATCTCACCCTAAGTGAACGACCGAAAACACAATAGAGATGGAGTTCCCGACCATGTAGCACCACCAGCCCGATTGATCTACACAAGAGAGATGTGGTGCCCGACCGTGCAGCAACACACAGCCCGCCCGGGCTCCTAGAACTAGCAACTAGCCCGACTGTGCAGCCATACTAGCCTGACCATACTTTTGAAGACAGCAACTCACCCAAACGTGTAGCACGACTCGGGCATGTATGGAGCCCGACCGGGCTAGGATTAGATGAAGTGCCCGACCGAGCTCACTCTTGTGCCCCGTCGGGCATGTTGAACCTGCACACGCCGAACAAAAAAAGGAAAGATTCGGCCATGGAAAACAAATTGAAACTCACGATAGAAGAATGGAAAAAACTCAACTAGAGAGGAAAGAGGAGAAAACGAAAGAAAAGAGAATAGGAAAGAGAAGAGTGGGGAGCAAAGCAAAGTCTGATTCGGACAAAAAGAGAGAGACGTAACATAGCATACACAGAGAGAGAGTAGAGAGAGTGCAGAACAGACACGAGGGCAAGGACAGGGCGACGAAGCGGGATAGCGGAGGAGCTGTTGAAGACATCGGTACTAGAATAGGGAGTAATCTTGTTCTTTATCCATGTTGAAGATAGCTTACTTTTGTATTTGGTTTTCTAAGTTCATGTACGAGTAGGTCCATAGCCATAGGTTAGAGAGCTTTGCCGATATGTAACGAAGACTTGTATTTAATGCTTGGTGGTTCTTAATCTTTTCGTTCTTGTACTCCACTTGAATGAATGATTTTGGTATTTGATCGTTTTCAGAATGATTGGTTGTTTTTAATGCTTTTTTTTTGTATTCCACTCGAATGAATGATTATAGAAGTCTAATGAATCTACATCAGGGGATTCGACTTTGGAATTTAGCCATAATTTAGGATTTTATCGGATTAGAATCTACACTGGGTCGATCGATTGAATCTAGGGATTAGGATAGCAGTCTTATTGCATATAGTGGGTGAGATTACGCAATTTGAGGAATGGTAGTACGCACGCTAGGTAGTGGACAAGTCTACGCCATTCAGTTCCTATATTAGAGCTTGGAACTTCATTGCATCATCGTGCATCTCTTGAAACCTGTGGTGGTTAGTTGATTGAATTTAAACTGTTAATTAATTAGTTTAACTTTATTTGTGATCATCTCGTTTTCATACGTATTTCTTGCACGATTTAGGAGACGTTTTTTATATATATGTGTTGCTTTACGTATGATTCCGTATCCGTTTTACTTGTTTTCGTGTTTTCATGTTCTTACAGATTTTTACGCGTATTTGGATCATTTCGGAGCTAAAAGGACATGCACGGAGCTAAGGAGCAACTTCGAGGATCATCACGGGGCAAGCGGGACGAGATTTAGCATGGAAAGCCTCCACCCGGTCGGGCACAATTCATGCACGATCAAAAGCTACGGCAAATTTTGTGCGCAAGTCATGCACGATTCGGGCAAGGAAATGCCCGACCAACTGCCTTGTACCCGAGCGGGTACACACCATGCCCGATCGGGCACCCCTTGTAGGCCACGACCTGCACGACTTACCCTAGCCGCACCCGAGCGGGCACACTCACCGCCCGAGCGGGTCGCGACCTGAGAAATCAGCCAAGTTAAGTAAAATTAACTTAAAACAAAAGGGAACTCGTGGGGGAGATTAAGGAAACAATTAGACCGACTTAGGAGGCATAAAAGGAGGCAGAGGACGACATTAGAAGAAAACCTTTCATTCAGTTCGGGATTGGAGAAGAATTCTTGCGAGGAGGCAAGCTAGGAGCATTGGCGATCAACCCGACACTTCGGTTTCGGTTGGTTTTCATGTTCCTTAGACTTTCTACTTTGTTAGTGTTTGTTTACAGACGCATGAGCGAGTAGTTTGTTTGTTCTAGGAGAAGGGATTAGCCCTTGGCTATCCCGAAACCACTTTCTATTTATCTTTGAATGCATCTTCCCGTTTTAGTTCATCTATTCTCTATCTGAGCGCTTGAATTTACTTGTGTTTGCGATGGCCGCGTAGATACATGTGTTAGGGATTAGGAGAAGGACCGAAAGGAGAATTCTAGTCCTAGAAAATCAGGTTTAGAACAACCGAGGTTAGGCCACGAAAGTAGGGTAGCAACGGTTGAGGGTAAAACGGATGAATCA
>CM071866.1:11558307-11573871 GCA_036759665.1 Gynandropsis gynandra
ATCGAATTCAACCTGTCCAGCCCCATGAACGAATCATCATTCAAGGAGTCTTTCTTTACAGTTGATTCGCTGGACGAGTTAGAGAAAGACACGAGAAGCCTAGTGTGTATGCAAAGAAAAAGAAAAAGCCGCCTACTCCGCTGCACTCTCACACGAGATGCATGAGTATACCGTCATCGGTAGTCTGGGTCTAAGTAGAGGCTGGATCCCTTCAAATCCGACGTCCTAGAAGCCTAGTGTGTATGCAAAGAAAAAGAAAAAAAAGAAAAGAAAAATAAAAAGGAAACAAAAGAAAAAAAAAAGAAGGCATAAAAAGAAAATAAAAAGAAAAAAAAAGAGAAAAAGAAAAGGAAAAGAAGAAAGAAGCTCGGAAAGAAAGAAACAAGTATCCTCGGTTGATCTAGGTTTAGCATAGTCTGAAGTCTTGTCTGGTGGAGGGAGTTACGGTAGCGTGTCTAGTTTCCTTTGATTTAACTTTCTCATGGTAACTGTGGTGGACCTAGGATTAAGACTGAAAACTCGATTAGGCCGAATTTGCTCTTGACATGATAGTTGATCGGTTAGGTTCGCTTTAGCGGTATTTCTAGGAGAAGGGGAATTCTCGTGTTTTTATACCCCATGTGTTCCACGCTTACGTTTGCTTAGGGACAAGCAAACATTCAGTCTGGGGGATTTTGATCATAATATGTATTTCTAGCACGATTTAGGAGACGTTTTTGATATATATGTGATGTTTTACGTATGATTCCCTTTCCGTTTTACTTGTTTTCGTGTTTTCATGTTCTTACAGATTTTTACGCGTATTTGGATCATTTTGGAGCTAAAAGGACATGCACGGAGCTAAGGAGAAACTTCGAGGATCATCACGGGACAAACGGGACGAGATTGAGCATGGAAAGCTCCACCCGGTCGGGCACAACTCATGCACGACTGGGCAAAACCTACGGCCAATTTTGTGCACATTTCCTGCACGACTCGGGCATGAATATGCCCGACCATCTGCCTTGTACCCGAGCGGGTGCTTGCCATGCCCGATCGGGCACCCTTTGCAACAACACAACTCGCACGACTTGCCCTAGCCGCACCCGAGCGGGCACACTCAATGCCCGAGCGGGTCGCGACCCGAGAAAACAACAAACTTAAGTTAAATTAACTTAAAACATAAGGGAACTCGTGGGGCCAATTAAGGCAACAATTGGACCGACTTAGGAGGCTTAAAAGGAGGCAGAAGACGTGATGGGAGCAAGCTTACATTGGAGATTAATTCAGTAGAAGATTGAGGAGATTCTTGCGAAGAGACAAGCGAGGAGCATTGGAGATCAAGCCCCGACACTTCGGTTTTGTTTGATTTTCATGTTCCTTAGACTTTCTACTTTGTTTATGTTTCTTTACAGACGCATGAGCGAGTAGTTTGTTTGTTCTAGGAGAAGGGATTAGCCCTTGGCTATCCCGGAACCACTTTTGATCTATTTTGAATGCATCTTCCCATTTTAGTTCATCTATTCTATATCTGAGTGCTTGAATTTACTTGTGTTTGCGATGGCCACGTAGATGCATGTGTTAGGGGTTAGGATAAGGACCGAAAGGAGAATTCTAGTCCTAGAAGATCAGGTTTAGAATAACCGAGGTTAGGCCACGAAAGTAGGGTAGCAACGGTTGAGGGTAAAACGGGCGAATCACAGAGCTTATGGGTTTAGTTCAGGGTGTCAGCCACAAAAGTAGGGGGCAACTTGTCTAGATCACGTGTCTTTGCCTAGAGAGAGGGTAGATATCATATTAGGATCGTCCGTCTTAGATAGCTTTAACTGAGATTGCATGATAGATAGATTGATCGTCGGTTTCGGTAGTCTTGTGGTGAAACCGGATTCCTAGGACGTTTGTCTTATCGTTAGAACCCAAGTAGTTTATTTACTTTCAGTGTTTCATTCTTCATCCATATTCTTTCGTTAGAAAGTTTGATTCCTAGTTCGGATTTAGGTAGTGTTGCGTAGTTTCTGTGGGATCGACACCTAAAATACTACACACGTGCCGTGCACTTGCGGGTAGTTTAGGTTATTTTATTTAACTTTGAGAACGCATCAAAATCGGAAACCTGGGTCTAAGTAGAAGGCTATCCTCTTCAAATCTGACGTCCTAGAAACCGAGTGCGAATTTTCAAAAAAATGTGTTGAAACCGTAAAGAAGAAAAAGAGAACAAAAAAGAAAATAATTGTTTTAAAGAATGGTATCGAACTGTTTGCACATTAGAATAGGTATGGAGATCGCTTGGATGTTGTCTAGGGGTTACTGAAATGAACTTAGGATATGTGTAGGATTGCACGGTTAGTGGCTTTCGGTAGATGGAGGTCTAAATTTGGTGCGCATAGATCTATGTTCGTGTGACGCGTTGTTGTGTAGGGTGGCTGATTTTTTGAGTTTTTTGTGCTAGTATTCGGATGTTGTCTAACTCATCTCATGCTTAGTTCTAGTCTTACTCGAGGACGTGTAAAGGTTTAAGTCTGGGAGTTTGATAACGTCTATTTTGTTATAGTATTTTCGTTCATTTTCGTAGTTAGTTTACGAGCATTAAGCATCATTTAGTTCTTTTTCATCGTTTTCTCGTGTATTTGAAGGAAATGAAGACATCGAATACAAACACGAGCAAATACCAGAAAACTCCTTACAATACCAACCTGCACGATTGAGTACAAAGCATTGCACGATCGGGCATAGAAGACAACAAGCAAGCCCGACCGATCTCACCCTAAAGGCACAACCGAACACACAATGGGGATGGAGTGCCCAACCATTCAGCAGCGCCAGCCCGGCCGATCTACAAGAGAGAGATGTGGTGCCCGACCATGCAACCATACCAGCCCAACCGGGCTTGTGAAGACAGCAACTCACCTGAACGTGTAGCACGACTCGAGCGTGTATAGAGCCGGACCGGGCTAGGATTAGATGAAGTGCCCCGCCGAGCTCACTCTTGTGCCCGGTCGGGCATGTTGAACCTGCACTCGCCGAAGAAGAAAAGGAAAGATTCAGCCATGCAAAAAAATAGAAACTCACGACAGAAGAATCGAAAACACTCAGCCATAGAGGAAAGATGAGAAAAGAAAGAAAGGATAATAGGAAAGAGAAGAGACGGGAGCAAAGCAAAGTGTGATTCGGACAGAAAGAGAGAAGTAACAGAGCATACGCAGAGAGAGAGAGTAGAGAGAAAGCAAAACGCACACGAGGGCAAGGACGGGGCGACGAAGCGGGATCACGGAGGAGTTGTTGAAGACATCAGTACAAGAATAGGGAGTAATCTCGTTCTTTATCCATGTTAAAAACAGTTTTCTTTTGCATTTCGTTTTCTAAGTTCATGTCCGAGTAGGCCCATAGCCATAGGTTAGAGAGCTTTGCCGATATGTAACGACGATTTGTTCTTAATGGTTGGTGGTTCTTAATGTTTTCGTTCTTGTACTCCATTTGAATGAATGACTTTGATATTTGATCGTTTTCAGAATGATTTGTTGTTTTAATGCTTTTGTTTTTGTATTCCACTCGAATGAATGATTATAGAAGTCTAATGAATCTACATCAGGGGATTCGACTTTGGAACTTAGCCATGATTTAGGATTTTATCGGTTTAGAATCTACATCGGGTCGATCGATTGAATCTAGGGATTAGGATAGCAGTCTTAACGCATATAGTGGATGAGATTACACAATTAGAGGATTAGTAGTATGCACGCTAGGTAGTGGACAAGTCTACGCCAGTCAGTTCCTATATTAGAGCTTGAACTCCCTTAACTCGTGATAATATCTAAGACCAATGATTATGTTAGAACTTCATTGCATCATCGTGCATCTCTTGAAACCTGTGGTGTTTAATTAATTGAATTTATATTGTTAATTAGCATTCCAGACACTCATTGCTTTTTACCGTCTTACTCATCAGTTTACTAGCTTTAGAGTTGCATCAAATCCTTGTGTTCGACCCTGGTACTATACGATCTGTATTCTTGCGGAAGCGTTAGTCTACGTATTTTATTACTTGAGATTAACAACATAAAAAGTTTAAAGGGATTGACAGAACTAAAAAATAGAGTCCCAAGCATTCTACAAACTACTTCAAACAACATCAAATGGAAGGTCATCCCAACTCATCGTTCTAGATTTTGAGTTGTCTCCATAAGCCATTCTGCCTCCTCATTTGTGACCATGTGGGAAGTTATCCCAACCCATGTTTCTAGATATGTAGATCCTTGGATGGATGTTGAATCTGCTGAAGAATCGAGGAAGTTAGGCGTGTAAGTTGTCCAGATATTATTGAACCTATTAGGGAGGACATAGATCACAATATGGGAAGCAACGGATGAGAACCAAACCGAAAGAATCACCTACATATCAAGACCTTGGCACCAAATCGATATGTAAGAGGATTCCCAAAATCCAATCCAATAGCATCATAGAAAATCAAAGAGAAAATAACAATGGAACCAAGTCTATGCAAAAAGCTAAAGGATAAAAAAATTCTTCATGAAGAACCTGTGATCTAACAAAGAAATCTTTTTCCATAATTTTACTCGAAGCTACTATTTTAGAGGAGAAGATACGTATTCAGAATTCCTAATTTACCTTGGTCGCTCCAATGACCTACTCGACTTGGAAGAGCCGACCTTTGTAATATTTTTTTTAATGCCGAACAACTATGATTATCCATTCAAAAAAATCAAAGAAAAGAGACTGAAATCATAGAGGTGGTGTCGAAAATCTCGATGTACGACGTTTTCTTACACCTACTCAGCGAGCTTACGTTCCTCAGCCCTAACTTTGGTAGTCTCAGCTTTCAATCGCCTTAGTTCCTCGTTGGTGGCCTGGATAGTCAATCAAAGAATGCCTTAAAGCCCTGAGATGTTACCTTATTTATTCAAATGGATTGCAACAATCCTCGTTCAAGAGGGTGCCCTCAATATCGGTATCGTAGTCAGTGTTATCTTCTTCACCATCGCTATCGCCATCGCATTTGAGGCTGAACAACCTGTAGAGAGTCTGAGGCGGGGGTCGGTAGAGGTGGGGCAACAACAATGAGAGGTTTGCTTTATGGCCTCCTCTAGAGAGGAATTGAAACCGAAGAGACTCTGAACAACCTGCAGAGAGTCTGAGGCGGGGGGTCGGTGGAGTGGGGCAGCAGCAATGAGAGGTTTGCTTTATGGTCTCCTTGAGAGTTGAATTGAAACTGAAGGTTGAGAGTTTGGGAGTCGAAAATAAGTCGACGATGTCTCAGCCACCAGAAATCAGCACAATCGACAGCTGATCCCTTTGTATCACTCTTCAGTTTTGTTGGTTTTAAAATGGTTGTGTAAAAGATGTTGTGAGGCAAATTTGAGCTATAAGTCTGATTCAAAGAAATGAATTAAAAATAATTAACCAAAATTAAAAGAAATTCGTTTAATGAAGAGGAGGAGAATGAACCGAACCGACGAAGAAGAAGAAGACTCCAAGAAGCCAAACTGACAAAGTTAGGAGTTTTTTCCTCTCTGCTGACATGGCAGCACGAGAAGGCAGAAAAAAACTCCTTTTTATATATATTATTTTATTAATGGTAAACTACTTTTCAAAATATTTATTTGTTTCCCCTCATGTTGGGTGATGTGGTTAATCTCAAGTAATTATTACATAGACTAACGCTTCCGCAAGAATACGGATCGTGTAGTACCAGGATCGAACACTAGGGAATCGATGAAACTATAAAGCTAGTTAACTAATAAATAGGACATGTAAAATTAATAAGTGACTGGAATGCAAGTAAAGATAAACTAACTAACTAAATAACAGATCAAACTCAATGAACTAAACACCATAGGAATCGAGAGATGCATGATAATGCAATGAAGTGCTAACAAGATCATGGTTATAGATATCATTACGTATTCGAGGAATTCAAGCTCTTTCCTATGGAATGACTCTTCCGAACTGCGTAATCTCACCTATTAGATGCATTAAGATCGCTATCCTAATTCCTAAGTTCAATTAACCGATCGGTCAAGGTTCTAAATCTATTGAGACTTCAAATCATGGTTACGTTCCAAAATGTAATTCATATCCAAATGCAATCAGTTTTTTATAATCATTCGTTCAAGCGTCAAACAAGAAAAAAAGCATTAAGTACAACCAATCAATCCAAAAATGATAAAATATTATAACCAAGCATTAGACACAAGACTTCATTACATATCGGCAAAACACTAACCCAAGGCTATGGAACTACTCAGATATGGGTTACAAAAATGAAACACAAAAGAAATCTATATTCAACATTGATAAAGAACGAGATCACTCCCTATTCTATTACTTATATCTTCAACAGCTCCTCCACATTTCGAGTTCGTCGCCCCGTCTCCACCCTTCCGGCGTGCTGCCCTCTCTCCTTGTTCTCTCGTGTGCGTTGTGTGGTTTGTGTGTGTTCTGTCCGAAATTGAGCTTTCCTCTTGACCCCTTCGTTCTCTTTCCTTTCTTTCCTTTTCTCTTTCTTTCCTCTTTGGCCGAATCTAAGCTCTTCTTCAGCTCCAGCAGCCTTGTTTCCTTTTCTTGTTCCAGCCGGCTAAAGTTCCTTTTTCTTGAAGTAGCTGGATTTCCTTTTTCTTGTGAGTTTCAGCTCTTATTGGCAACCGTTTCCATTCTTGTATAAGTGGCCAATGTTTCCATCTTTCTTTTCCATCCATGTGGTTCCCATTCCCTTTCTCTAAACATGTTTCCTTTTTGTGTAGGTGGCTGACCCTTTCCTTTTTTGTTGCAGCGGCTGGATTTCCATTTTCTTGTAGTGACTGGAATTTCCATTTACTTGAAGTGGTTATCTCTTCTGCTCCAGAAAGCTTCCAATTTATTCCAGCCGTGTCCTTCCAAGAATTGTTCCATCCAAATGTTGTCATTTTGTTTGAACCGTGAGTTTCCATTTTTAGGAGACTAGCGGCTGATATTTCCATTTTGGCTCTAGTCGTGTATCCAGGTGTATTCCAGCCAATCTTGCTTCCATTTTTCTTCTTCAGTTTATGATCCTTAGTTGTTGACTGTGCATGGTTGATAGGAGAGTGTTTTTTGCTTCATTTCCTCATGTTTGTACCCCGATATTTCATTTTCTGCAAAAACACAAGAAAACGCTAGAAGATGACTAAATGATGTTTAATGCTCGGTAAAATCTAAATGAATGGTTAAACTAAGAATGAAAATGAACTAAAATACAATAAAAAATAGACGTTATCATTGGGATATAAATTCAAAGAATTGGGATATAAATTCAGAGAAGTGAACATTTATAAACATTGCAACAAACACATATATTATCCCCTTTTGATAATATATTGAATCCCAACATATATTACCCCTTTTGATATGATATTTATTGTGATGCATATAAATATTTGGTTCATGATCATGAACCTATATGATAAGAGATTTGAATTACGTGGTATATGAAAAAAAATCCCTTTAGATTGATTATTTTATGAAAGTATTGTAATAAATTCGATAATCTTATATGCGGAAGCAATTAACGATAATCTATTAGGATATTAAATCAACCAAACAAATATTTATAAACATGAAGAATTGTTGATGACTTACTTGATGAATCCATATTTTCAATCGATATAATTTTTCTCCAATTCCTAATTCCACCAATTTCTCCTTTAATTTGTCTTTGATGATATACGAGAATTTTTCGTATTTTTTTTTTTGTGAATATTGTTACGGTATTTGATTTTAAAAGGTATTAAGTATTTTGTAATAATGAAAATACATGTCCTAAAAGACATGTCTTTTGATACATACCCTCTAAATTTTATTAATTACAATAAATCCTCAATTTGTAATTAAACACAAAACCATCATTAGATTTGTATAATTGCGGAATGGCACGAAGGGATTTTCACCCGATAATTGTCTCCTTAATACAACACTAATCATCACAGTGTGTACCTTAATAACAATTGTCAAACACTTATGTTTATATGAATCAACATTAGAATAAAATTTCAACATTCTCCCACTTGATTCATATATGACAAGTATATATAAAATTGTTGAGCTCACTTAAATGATCATATATACGAGTCACAACTTTATAAGAATTAAATTGACTGAATAATGGCGATCACGGGCCTGGAAAACGTCCTGATTCCTTCCATGTATCGACAAATCAATATAATTCAAAAAACTGTAATTTTGATAAGATAGACATTCAAAATTATCTTATCCCGCAATGTGTTTAAACAAAGACTAAATATCTATAGTCATAACAAATATGCATAACTGAAATATGATTCATAGATAAGCAAAATCAAATCTTACAGTGATATCTAGAGTTCAAACAAACTTCAATGTGCAAGACTTATATTCATACATGTATAGCTAATCAGCAATACAAGGACTTTGTGACTACTCTCATTTTACTAACATGGCTAAGAAATGTCTTTGGAGCTAGTCCTTTAGTCAATAGATCTTCGATCATATCATTGGTGCCGATATGCACAATTTGAAATCTTTGATTTTGCATTTCTTCTTTAACCGATAGATATTTTAAATCCATATGATTGGCACCCTTGGAGTATCTATCGTTCTTCAAGAAGAATATTGCTGCCGCATTATCACAATATATGTTCATTGATTTAGCAATGGTACCAACGATGCCTAAACCATGAACAAAATTGCGCAACCACAACGATTGAACTGTAGCCTCAAAGCACACTACAAATTCGGCCTCCATAGTGGAAGTAGCAATGACATACTGCTTACCACTCTTCCATGGAATAGGTTCCCCAGCTAGAAGAAACAAATAACCAAATGACGGTTTTTGAGTATCCGAGCATCCGCATAGTCTGAGTCTGAGTAACCAACAATCTCAAGATTGCTAGTTCTTCTATATGTGAGCATTCCGATCACATAGGAAGCCTCACCCATATCTTTCATCTCAAAGTTACTAGAAATATAATCATTAACATCATGAAATAACCCACTATCATTGGCGGCAAGAAGAATATCATCTATATAAGGATTATAAACTTGCTTCCTACAATCTTTATGTAGATACACCAATCAACAGTCATTTCTACAAACCCATATGACAATACAGTATCATTGAACTTCAAGTACCATTGTCGAGAAGCTTGTTTTAATCGATAGATATATTTCTTCAACTTATATACCAGATTGTTTCTACTTGTGGTCTCAAAACCTTGATGTTGATCCATATATACCTCTTCTTCTAATCTCCATTGAGAAAGACTGTTTTAACATCCATTTGGTGAAGCCCAAGATCAAAGTGGGCCACTAAAGCCATGACAATCATTAAAGTGTCCTTTCTAGAAACCGAAGAGAAAGTCTCTTTGTAGTCAATACCATTCTTTGCGTGTAATCTTTGGCAACAAATCTGGCTTTATACTTCTCGACATTGCCCTTAGAGTCTTGTTTGGTCTTAAAGACCTATTTACAACCAACTGTTTTAGAATCCTTCGGCAATTCCGTCATTTCTCAATCATTGTTTTCATCCATAGATTTAACTCTTCCTTCATGGACATCAACCATTTGTCAAAATTTCTACTGCTCATGGCTTGGTCAAAAGAGATTGGATCATCATTAATGCTTAAGTCACTTTCATGTTCAAGTGCATAAACTAAATAATCATTTGTAATAGTTGATCTTTTCTCTCTAGTAGATCTCCTTATTGTTATTCCTTGTTGAGATTGCACTTGCTCATTGACTTGAGCATTTTCTTGCTCTTCTTGAAGAATGGCATCAGCAACTAGGTGTGGAGTATCCATTTGTTGTTGTTCCATATTCACGCTCTTTGGTTGTACTAAAATAATAGGAACATCAACATAAGATAAATCCTTGATGGATTTTGGTCCATCAATGACTCTCCTATCTCGATATCACGTACTCCCACACTCCCACTGCCTTCGCCATTTTCAATGAAGCGACCATTCCTAGACTCTGCAATTCTCGTACTATGGTTTGGACAATAGAATCTATAACCTTTTGACCTCTCTAGATATCCAATAAAATAACAACTAATGGTTCAGGAATCCGATTTCTTTTCATGTTGATTATATATCCTCGCTTCGGCTTGACAGCCCCATATGTTAAGATGTCTTAAACTAGGTTTCCTATACGTCCACAATTCGCAAGGTGTTGTAGGAACTGCTTTACTAGGTAACCTATTCAATATGTATGCAGTTGTCCTCAATGCATACATCCACAATGAAATAGGTACAGAACTATTACTCATCATACTCCTAACCATTTCCATCAATGTACGATTACGCCTTTCAGTAACGCCATTTTGTTATGGCGAGCCGGGCATTGTATATTGCGCACAAATGCCCATAAACTCAAGAAATTTCTTAAATGGACCTGGAATTTGTCCAACTTCTGATTTCTTTCCATAATATTCACCACCTCTATCGGAACGTATTACCTTAACATTTTTATTTAGCTATCTCTCAACCTCCGTAATGAATGTCTCAAGGACATCAACAGATTACGACTTTTCATGCAGCAAATAAAGGTAACAGTGTATAGAGTAATCATCAATGAAGGTGATGAAATACTTTCCACCGTCCCATGGCGGTACATCAAAAGGACCACAAATATCTGTATGTATTAAACCGAGTAATTTGCTACTCCTTGTGGCAGTATGTTTAGACACATGTTTGGTTTTCTTACCTTTAATGCAATCCACACAAGTATCATTCCAATCGATAAAATCCAATTGAGATAAAATTCCATTTTGAATTAGTCTCATAATCCTCTCCTTGGATATATGACTGAGTCTTTTATGCCACAAGTCAGCAGAGGACACATTAAGTGCATTCCTCTTCATACCAATATCACATTTAACATTATACAGGGAATTAACAAAAGTAGAGTTTAGATTGAAACAATACAAAGTATCAGACAATAAACCAGTGCCGCAAAGGTTTGTGCCACGATACAATGAAAAGCTACCCTGTCCAATCTTAAAATTAACTCCTAAAACATCCAACCTCAAAGCGGAAACAAGATTCCTAGAACAATTATGAACATACAGACACTTCTCTAGATCAAGGCAATCGCCCGTATCCAACATAATTCTATATGTCTCAACACCTTCAATTCCAGCTTTCATCTTGTTTCCCATAAATAGAAAATTTTCACTTCTCGACACTCATTGGAGATTCAGGTAACCCTGCATAACATTTGAAACATGAGTGGTTGCACCAGTATCAAGCCACCAAGTATTAGAAGGAACTTCAATCGGATTTGATTCAAAGCATACAGAAACAATATGTATACCTTTCTTTTCAAACCATGCCTTCCTTTTCAGGTAATCAGCCTTCTTGTGTCTAGGTTTGTTGCAAAAAAAAAAAACATTTCAGATTCTTTTCAACATTTCCTTGCCCTTCACCAGGCTGCACCTTATATGGATGCTTTCCCTTTTTCTTTCTTTTCTTACTTGGAGCTTTGTCGCCACTTGAACCAGCATTTGGATGGCCATGATAAGCAAAATTGGCTTGGGGATATTTGACCTTAAGGTCTTCCTTTTTCCTTGTCTCCTCTTGCATGACCTGGACTTAGTATCAAAAAGAGACCATTTTCCTTTGAGTTGGTTGTAAGTTCTCCGAAATTGCTTGAAATCATCACCTTTGCACGATCTCAGCATGAACTCAACTAACACACACTCACCAATATCAATATCCAAACTTTTGAGCCAGTTGTAGGTATTCACCATATGAGTGATATGGTCATCCATAGACTGAGATATGTTGTACTCTCTCGTCGATAAGTCATTAATAAGAGCAACAACAACAGACTTATCCACAATGTCTGTCATAGTACACTTTTTAATCTCAGCAAGGAATTCCTTAACATTTTCAGTCTTAGGTTGGTAAGGTTTAACATTAAGCGATATGTTAAGCTTGAGAAAACTCATCATAAGCCTATTCGACCTGTCCCAATTCTCCCACAGTTTCTTGTCTGCCTCAAAACTTGTATCAGTCGGTTTAGTAGGCTCATCCATAATGAGAGTTGAATCGGGTCCCAAAAGGCCAGCATTTAGCTTCACATATTTGATCCAGTCGTCATAATTATACCTATTAAACTTGATACCATTTTTAGTCATACTTAACATAGTGAAGACCACTGCAAAATAATCACATCTCACATTTAATTTGCTTTGAATTCAGAAATTAATTCAGACTATATAACTTATACTAAACTATTGTATTTAAATTCATCTTTGGGCAAAATCTAAACACAATCAACATGCATCAAGCAACTTATATAAGATTAATCACAATGTTACTTTAACATATGAGCTATATTTGAATGTACATCATATGTTACTTAAACAAGGTTCATAATCTAATTCAATTGTTATTAAACATGAGTAAAATCTACCTTTGGGTAACCATATAACTACATGTTAATAACTATAAATGTTTATCATCAATCTTAAATGTCATTATGAAGTTAAACATTTATATAAATAATTTCAATCATTAATAAACTCGAGTGAGCCACTTTGGTGACTAACGCACTCACTAAATATTAATGAATTAAATTACGTGATCTAAAAGAAAGACACACCTAGAATTCGGTTTTTACAAGATTTTTGTATGTCTATATATTAATGACGATTTCATCATGTTAATAAAATATTTACTCGGTCCAATGGTCGTGCCCAGGCCAATAGCACAAATAGTCTGGGTTCGAATCTCCACATATCCAATATTTCATTTATTATTTTATTTCTGTATCTCTTATCTATATAATAAACATACTGCATCCTCTGTCACAAACGAATGGTGAAACGACACGACGAATCGATGTCGATATCTTTCCCACGTCGTCGAGAATGAACCACATGTTCAACGCATAGGAGATGAACGGAAAGTTCATTCTCGTAACTTTCCGACAGCGAGGTCATCGGTGGACAGATGGTTTCGGTGGACAAAAATATCTTCGAAGAGAGGGTCGATGGTTTTAGGGTCGGCTGCGAGGTTATAGAGGAGGAACAAACCGTCCTCCCCTCCCGTAACAGTGAAACCAAGTTTTTTTTTATTCAATCAAACCCTTTTTTCATTAAACACAGAAAAATATTCACCGAAAACATATTAATAAAACCACACAAAATGACAAATAATTTAATTTTTATTTTGTCCAAATTAGATTTAATCAATAAACATCAACCCTGTGATTTAATTCCTATTAGTAGGCTCTGATACCAGATTATAAGAAATTTGATAATCTTATATACGGAAGCGATTAACGATTATCTAATAGGAGAATAAATCAACCAAACAAATATTTATAAACATGAAGAATTGTTGATGACTTACTTGATAAATCCATGTTTTCAATCGGTAGAATTTTTCTCTAATGCCTAATTCCTCAAATTTTTCCTTTAATTTCTCTTTGATGATATAAGAGAACTTTTGTATGTTTTTTGTGAATATTGTTACGATACTTGATTTTAAAAGGTACTAAGTATTTTGTAATAATAAAAAGACATGTCTTTTGATACATACCCTTTCAATCTATATATTAAAAAGGCAAAATTTCCCAAACTCTCAACCATTCTCGCTTCTCAACGAGCCACGTCAACAACTTCCATTTATTATAAAAAGAACCTAAATTGATCCCACTTCACCTTCTCTCCACGATCACTTCTTCTCTCCCACGATAAACGTGGTTCTCTCCCACAATCTCTCGGTGAAAAAACAGTAAACGTCTAGGAAGACCGACAGGCTCTCTTCTCTCTCACATCGGCTGCTTCTCCGGCCGTCAGGATCGATAAACCGGTGCTCTCCGAGAAATCATCCAAAACGCTGCCATTTTGATTGTGTCATGGGTTCGATCTTCACCGTTTGGAGCCTGGATTCCCTCTGATAATTGGTGGAATCGGTATCTCTCATGACAGGGGTTGCGAGGCTCATTACGATGGTAAATAATCTCAAATTTCGATTGGAAGTATCGTTGTTTGAATCAATTAGAATTGGGGTTAGAAGACCGACATGCTCTCTTCTCTCTCACATCGGATGCTTCTCCGACCGTCGGCATCGATAAACCGGTGATCTCCGATAAATCATCCAAAACGCTTCCATTTCAATTGGGTCATGGGTTCGATCTTCACCGTTTGGAGCTTGGATTCCCTCTAATAATCGGTGGAATCGATATCCCTCACGACAGGGGTTGCGAGGCTCATTCCGATGGTAAATAATCTCAAATTTTGATTGGAAGTATCACCGTTTGAATCCATTAGAATTGGGATTAGGGTTTTGAGTTGTGATGTTGTTGTTCAGGGGATGTATTCCTGCACTATTAGTAGATGCAATTCTGCGTGCATTGGGGCTTCCTGATATTGGTCAATTCCAGATAATGATCCCAAATGGAAAGGAGCTTCATCTTCTGTATTCATCAAAGAAGCAGTAAGATTTCATGATTTTATTTATGACATTAATCACTTTATTTCATATTTTATTGATGTTGTGCCTGGAAATATTTCTCTTTTGGTGAATCATACAGAACTCTGGTTTAGTTTATAGATTGAATGAGACTTTGGAATTAGGGTTCATAAGTTAGAAGTTAATTGGTGACCCGTTCGTACATTTTGCTTCTGCTTTACTTATCTAAGTCAAGTTTTTGTGGGTGTGATGCTGTGGAAAATTTGGCTCTTCTCACCATGTCTGTGTTTGATGTCTTTTAGCGTGTTATAGGTAGGGTAGCTGTAGAAGGCAAGGTAGAACATAAATTTGATATGAAACCCCATGGTGAAGACATTGAAGAATATGATGGGTATTTTTGATGGCTTGCTTGTTCCCTGGATAAAGCGGTAAGTTTGATTCTCTTGTTCTCTTTTGACTCAAATGAACTTTTTCACTATTTATTACTTACTTGGTGGAACTTCATCAGGAGCAACGACTGCAGTAACCTCTCTAGAAATGTATTCAGTTAGAGGAATGGTGGCGGCATATGCAATATTTTCAATTAATCTCGAAATGTTTGTCATATCCTCTTCTGAGCCATCTCCAGAGTCATTTTCAGACTCTGACTCAACCAACTTTTCGTTTGGCACTAGATATGAACGTTGAAGGAATTCATCATCTCTAACACTGCCGGAAGATTGGTTTGCGGTGCTCGCATCTATCTCGGCAGATTTTGATTTTTCCTTTTCAACACCTTTGAGATTTGCCGCCTTTTCTTTGTATTAGACAAATGAAATCCGGCATCCTTAGAAGATCTATGATAGCGTTGATGATTCTTTTCTCCAACTTCTTTATTTCCTTCACTAATTTCTGCTCCAGTGTCAGACGGACTGCGGCTTCTTTTCCTTCAGCTTCATCTTCACCCTCACCTTCTTTTTCAGCTTCAGCTTCAGCATTAGCTTCAGCATCACCATCTCTTTCTTCATCACCTTCAGCATCAGCTTCATCATCTTCAAGCTCTATCATTTTTTCACCCACGCTCTTGTTCCTCTTAGTCCCCTTCCCTTTCCCTTTCCTTTTCCCCTTCTTTTGATCACCAAGAACTGCTTTTCGCGTCAGCAGTTCTTGCTCACGG
>CM071866.1:11613415-11642782 GCA_036759665.1 Gynandropsis gynandra
GGACAAGGGTCGCAGAGGGACAAGGGTCGCAGGGGTCCAAGGGTCGCAGAGGAACAAGGGTCGAAGAGGGACAAGGGTCGCAGGGGTCCAAGGGTCGCAGAGGAACAAGGGTCGAAGAGGGACAAGGGTCGCAGGGGTCCAAGGGTCGCAGAGGAACAAGGGTCGCAGAGGGACAAGGGTCGCAGGGTCAAACTGGGTCGCTGGGTCGAACTGGGTCGTAAAGTCGCAGGGGTATTTTGGGAATATCAACATTTATACGGGTACTTTTGAAGTTAGAAATTTTTTCTTTTCCGGGAAGGGTATTTTTGAAGTGTTTTAGCCCTACGAGGGTATTTTTGAAGTTACCCCTGTTCATTACGATATTATTTTGCTAATATATTTTTAACTCTAGAACACATTAAATTAAATCTAGTAACTTGTTTCTCTTTAAAAAAATTGCACCTCACCCGATTCGACACGGTCTTGGTCCGTGTCGAATTGGGTGAGGTGTTATTTAAATTTTATATTAATTTTTTACATGTATTAAAGTATCACCACAGCTTACTTATAAAATGTGCAAATTAAATAATTTTAATTTATATAATAAAAAAATCTATTTTTTCTTGTTGAGATAACTTCAAAAATCTCAACTTCAACTTCATCTTTATAATATGTTATTAGAGTTTCAATTCTATCTTTTCCTTCAAACGAAAATTTCAACTTCAACTTCACCTTTATAATATTTGATAACTCCATATTGTATTTGTCTTTTCTCTAAAATCGATATTTTTCTTTCTCCTCCAAAGAACCTCGATTTCCACTCGTTCTTCTATGACAAAAAAATTTCGCTTTTTTCACATCAGATTTGCCACGAATAGCTTCAAATCGGTATTATATTCGCCGCAAAAAGTTGAAATCGTTTATCGTCAATAAAGAAACTTGAAATTAGGTAAGTTCTGCAAAAAAAAATATGGTGTATATAGTGATTTTTTTAGCTTAGATTCCGTTTGTTTTTTTAATGTGAGCAGAATAATGGTGTTTGTGGGGGGATAATGGTGTTTGTGGGGAGATAATGGTGTTTTCCGTGTTTCTTTTTGTGACTTTGATATCTGAAAAGAAAAATTGAATAACTTGAGTGAGTAGTGAGTAATATGTATAGATTCAATTCTTCTTGTGAAAACGAGCCTTATAGTTTTGTAGTCAAAACGATTCACTGGGTCAAATGAGTGAGTCAAATGGTCACAATGAGTCATAGGGTTGCATTGGTCGAAGATTCGTAGGATCGCATTGTGTCACAAAGTCTTATCGAGTCACACGGTCGCAGTGGATCACAGAGTCATATTGAAACACATGGTCGCAGTGGATCACAAAATATCATATAAGAATTCACCTTTTTTATGTTTTTCTTATGGGTATAATGGATTCAATTGATGAGAAAATCACATTTATTTATTTTTGTAGGATGGTAAATGGGAAAAAATATAAATGGAGAATTTGAATGGGTTGGAAGAGTTCAGGAAAACCATAAAATATTTTTCTATTATCCTCCAATTAGTTTGACATGCCAACAACTTATTGATAAGTTATACACAGCAATAACGGTGGGAAAAAATACAACGAATTTGAAGTTAAGCTATTTGCCAATATTTTTCAAAATAGGAAGCCGACATATATAATGAATGACAAGCATCTTATTTGTTATATGTTCGATTGAGTTAAAAAAAAATTGGACATATGCTATATGTCGAGATAGAATCAGCAAGTGTGAAGTGTAAAATAGAAAATAAGAGGGAAGTTGAACGTCTAATTCTTTATTTTAGAAACATTGTTAGATGAGGTGATAATGGAGGTGTTGTAGATTATGAGGACTGTGTTATTGTAGGTTTAAATAACAAAAGTAGAGTTGTGAGCAATCCAAAAACAATAAATATTTTAGATTTGGATAATTTTGATAGTGAACATACCGAAGGATAATGAAGTTATGGTTTATGTCAGTAATGAAGTTGTTACTAATATGCTAACGGAGCATAAGTATGATGATAGTGATGGTGATGGTGAGAATAACTTGGCCATGGTAGTTACAAGAAGCCAAACAATCCAAATGCAGTCTTCTAGTTTAAAGATGGAGTGCAACTTAAAATTAGGCAAGAGTTTGATAACAAGGAGGATGTACTTGCATTTTTAAGAAAGGGTTCACTTGAAATTTATTTTAGAAATGCAACATTGAGTTCTTTTTCGAAGATATGAGAAGTACGATCCAGATTTGCCGGAAGTGGTTGTAAGTGAAAATTAAGTGTGACGGCAATCCAAAATTCTAAACGATTTAGTGTGTGAACACAATATCCAATTCATAAGTTTTCTCATGTATCTAGATTGACAGAAGCAACAAAGATTATAAAGTATTTGGTTAAGGATTATTTGAATGAGGAATATGTCGAGAAATATGAAACACCTCCAGCAAAAAAAATGATGGTTCGTGTAAAAGCAAAGTATGATGCTAATGTATCTTATTTGATGGCATTAAGAGGAAAATATAGTTTCTCAAAAGGAGATTCGTGGTGATAACTTTGATCATTATAGGAGGCTTCAAGAGTGGTTGCACATGTTTACAGAAAAAAATCTCGGATATGTTGCAAATCTTCAACTGGACAGTAATGGGAAAAGCTTTAAATATCTTTTTATGGTTGTGAGAGCGATTCTAAAAGGATGAAAATACATGCGTAAAGTGGTTGTTGTGGATGCAACATTTCTGACAAGAGTGTACAAGGGAGCATTGTTAATGGCAACCGCGTAAGATGGTGAATATCATCAATATCCTCTAGCTTAGGGAATAGTTGATAGAGAGAAGGACAAATCATGGACGTGGTTTATGTCAAGGTTGAAGGAGGCATTACCAGATGGGCGTGATGTCATTGTAAAATTTTATTTCCATAAAAGCTTGATAAAGCAGTCAAACAAGTGTACAAAGAAGCTGATATTGGTTTTTGTGCACGACTTATGTCGCAAAATATAAAGAGCTACGTCGATAAAGGCCAAGGTAGAAAGAGTTTACAGGGTGATATTGTGGCAGAAATGTTCTTCAAATGTGCAGCAGCATACATGGTGAACGAATTTGAAAAAATTTAATGATTTGAAGGTTACGTACAAATATGACCAAGTGATGGTTCTACCTCCTATGGTGGCTGAGAAAAGGCAAAGTGAGAGACCTAAAGAGAATCGTTATCCTTGACCCGATGAGGCTCGACGAAAAACCCCATATTTGTCGAGGCAAACAGGTTCAAATGCCAGCCTGAATTACAATGTTTGGGACGTGATAATCCATACAACCCCATCTTCGACGAGACATATAGGTTCAAAGGGGTCCGAGTCGGCAACAATGCTAACATATAAAGAAGAAAGTTTTGTTAGTTTGTAATACAGTATTATTTGGACAAAACCTTAGAATTTTTAATGTATTATTTGAACAAAGTCTTAGAATTTGTACGCTTACATTATGCACAACTCGTGCGACCCAATATTACGGGAACTCATCCGACTCATGCGATCCAATATGACCTACGTGTGATCCTCAATTGGCAAAAATTAGTTGGATGCATATTTAAACGTTTAAATGTCTTATTTTGCATGGTTTACATATGTTCACCCTTATAAATCGAAAAATTCCACCATCGCTCTTGGCAAGGTTTTGTCAAAAACTTATATAGACTCACCAATCTGGACCTGCTACCATCAATGAATGAAGAGTTTGGAATATCTTTCCATGTACCAATCCCTTGGGCTTCCACACAAAATACCCCCTCCCTTTAGCAATTACATGTTCTTCAACCACCTTATCTGCGGGTTCTTCGACCCTCTTTTGCAGGTTCTTCGACCACCTTTTATGCGGATTTTTTTTTCAACCACCTCTTCTGCAGCAACATCTTTCTCTACACCTCTCCCTGGCCCTTTCCCTCTCGTTGCGATTTTTGTTTGGTCGTCCACAAACCTTGGACGGAATTCTCATATGTCTAAAAGTTTCTACAAAAATGCGGACGTTTTGAACCAACCAGAAACCATCCAGAATTAAAAACGGTTTTGGGAAACTCATCGATAAATAGTGATCTTAGTCTGTAGTCAGTTCTTAATCAATTCAGAAATTACTTATATAAAACTTTCACACCTTCATTCGTTTCTTACACAAAATTATCAAAAATTTTACTCCATATCATGGACAAGAGAAAGAAGGCAGCCAACCAAAGAGGAAACGATAGAAAAGAGAAGGAAACCATTGCTACACAAGAGGAAAAGGAAAAACAAGTTGTTGAAGAAAATGGAATCCGAGAAAATGGAAACTAGCCAAAGAGGAAAGGATGACGAAAAGGAATGGGCTAGAGAGCTTAGATTCGGCCAAAGAGGAAAAGAATGAGAAAGGAAAGAAAGGAAAAAGGAAAGAGGATGTAGGGGTCATGAAGGCAAAGAAATTCGGACAGAACACACCATTCCACACACAACACGCACACCACACAACACACACAAGAGAACAAGAGAGAGAACAATACGCCAGAAGGCTAGAGTCGGGGCGACGAACTCAGAATGCGGAGGAGTTGTTGAAGATATCGGTAATAAAATAGGGAAGGATCTCATAATTTATCTATGTTGAACATATATTTCTTTTATGTTTCGTTTTCTAAGTCCATGTCCGAGTAGTTCCATAGCCACGGGTTAGAGTTTTACTGATATGTAATGAAGTCGTATGCTTAATGTTTGATTAGAATATTTGATCGTTTTCAGATTGATTGTCTGTTCTTAATGCTTTTATTCTTGTTGGCCACTTGAATGAATGGTTATAAAAGTCTGATTGCATTGGGAGATGAATTAGATTTTAGAACGTAGCCATGATATGAAGTCTCAATTGATTTATATCATTGGTTGGTTGGTTAATTGGACTTAGGAATTAGAATAGTGATCTTAATGCATCTAGTAGGTGAGATTACGCAATTGGGAAATTGGTAGTACGCATGCAAGATAGTGGGTTTAGGCATCGGGAGAGTCATTCCCTATGAAAGAGCTTGAATTCCCCGAATATACGATAATATCTATAACCATGATCTTGTTAGCACTTCATTGCATTATCGTGCATCTCTCGATATCTGTGGTGTTTTATCTTATTGAATTTACTTTGTTTAGATTAGTTTAGTCTTTACTTCAAATTCACCTATTAATTTGTCAACCATCCTATTCATTAGTTAACTAGCTTTATTGTTGAAACAATTCCCTTGTGTTCGACCCTGGTACTACACGATCTGTATTCTTGCGGAAGCGTTAGTCTAGGTAATTATTGCTTGAGATTAACCACATCAGAATGCTGAGCAGTAAATGCATCATGGAAAAATGTATCATCCCTCACATGGTGAGGCATGGAAACACTTTAACAAGGTATATCTTGACTTTGCAGCTGAGAGTTAAAATGTTTTTGTAGGCCTTTGCACTGATGGTTTTAGTTCATTTGGAATGTTTAGGAGGAATTATTCGTTGTGGTTAGTTATTATTAGACCATACAAAATTACCACCTTACATATGCATGAAAAATAGAGCTTTTATTCTTAACAATATTGATTCATGTGTCTAATCATCCTAAAAGAAGTTTTGTATATACTTCTTCAACCATTGATTTATGAATTAAAAAGAATTGTGGGAGGGAGGTCAAGCGCATGATGTTTCGAGGCGGCATAATTTTAAATTACGATGTGATCTTATGTGGACAATAAGTGATTTTTCAGCTTATGGTATGTTATTTGGATGGACAACACGTGGTAGATTAGCTTGTCCGTATTGCATGGACGAAATGGATGCTTTTCAGTTGAAATATGTACGAAAAACCAGTTGGTTTGATTTTCATCGTTTTTTCTTCCTACTGATGATTCATTATGGCGTAAAAAAAACATTTTAAAAGGAATATAGTTGTGAAAAAATATCATCTTCTAGTTTTGACTGGTGAAAAAGCTTTTGTATGAAAGAATTCTTGCATTGAGTGTTCTTAGGAGTATAGATTACAGATGGAACAATCATCCGAGAATTGGTGATTATGGAATTACTCATAATTGGTATATGAAGAGCATATTTTGGGATCTATCATTCGAAAATTATAAAACTTCGATATATTCTTGATGGCATGCACATAGAGAAGTATTTTTTGTAATATCATCATCACATTGATGAACATCACAGGAAAGACAAAAGGAAACATTAAATCTCGCAAGGATCTGAAAGAGTATTGCTCATGGAAGGAGTTATATAAGAGTGATGACGAGAAAGCTCCAATTCAGATATTTGGGTTGTCGAATGAGGAGAAATAAAAATTGTGGAAGTGGTTGAAATAAGATGTAAAATTTCCTGATGGTTATACGTCGAATATCAAAAGTGCATCGACATTCTGGAGGAAAGTTATTAGGGATGAAAAGTCTTGATTATCATATATTCATGCAAAGACTATTTTCCATATGTTTTTCTAAATTGTTGGATAAACATCCACACTTAGCAATTGGAGGTATGGTGGATTCTTTGAAATAAGGTTATTAATAATTTAAATCTATTAATTGTTAAATATTAAATGTTTCACGTATTGACATTTTTTCGAGATTTATGTACGAGGAATTTAAGTGTGGATGTGGTTCGTAGACTGGAAAGTAACACAGTTACTATACTGTGTAACTTGGAGAAAAAATTTTCACCATTCTTTGATGTTATGGAGCATCTGAATTCATCCGCATTAAGAGGTCCAGTTTGATTTCGTTGGATGTATCAATTTGAGAGATTTATATTTTGATTGTGGAACAATATGTGAATAAGGAAATACCATTCTTTACTTCTTACTAATTTGAGCTACATGTTTGAATTGGTCGAATAGCTCGTAAGACAAAAAGATGTATGGTTATCACAACGAGATCTACACATCGCACTTCGTATATTCTAGTCAACTACGAATATCTAAGACCTTTTGAAAGATAACATGTTATAACTATTTATAAGCATATTCGATTGTGAAAACCTATACTATAACATTTACAGGATTTTTGTAACATTTTGCAGAACATCTATTTATAATCATATTCAGTTGTGAAAACCTACACTATAACATTTACATGATTTTTATAACATTTTGCAGGATATTCGATGTTATATTAAACAATACATATGTGAACATCGATGAACCCCAACTTCAAGAACTTAAAGAAAGAGATTTCTCAACATGGATCAGACAATATGCAAGTAAATAATCTTTTAATATAATTATATATAAAATACATAGTAATATAATATTCTGACACTTTTTCGATGATTTTGTCATCCGAAATGTAGATTAAGATGGGCAATCACCCATTGTGGCTACGAGATCTTTTTAAGAGACTGATTGTGAATGTTACGAGTTGGCCAATGTATTTTACAGGTGGTTACAACTTTCACACTTACGAATATAGAAAATTGAAGTCAACTATGAATTATGGTGTATGTGTTAAAGGTGAAAGCTATTGTGAATCGACCAACAAACCAGATTTTACAGGATCTTAAGGAAATATTACAATTAGAATATCCAGGTTTAATTACTACTCTAAAATACAGTTATCCGTATCTTGTAAACTATTAAGATTATATTGACTTATATTTGACGTTTTTCAAGTTACATCGGCTTAAGAATTATGTTATTCCGATGTGATTGGTTCGATCTAATAATCGATCGTGGAACAAGAATAACAAGTTAGGTATAGTAGAATTCAACTCAATACGAATATATGAAAAATACGAGCATTATATTCTTGCGTCACAAACAGATCAAGTTTGTTAAGTTTTATATCCACATACTAGATGATACATACGACCAACAACTGACAATACAAGAACAAACCATCGACATTATTTCTATTAAGCAGTTATTATTGAAGAACTTATGCATGGTGAAATAGAAGATATTGAAACAAATGAAGATGATCTTGATGAAGGGATAGAAGAAGAAGATGAAACACAAGAATCAATGTAATAGTTATATGACTCTAAAGATAATTCATGTTAACTTTGTTATCAAATGTTGAAAATAATAAAAGAATTGTTATTAGATTTACTTCTTAAATTTATATATTACATACTATCTTATCTTCATTATCTAATACTTATCTTTTACGTAATCTAAAGAGCCAATTAAATATCATCACCTCTTCACCGTAACACAACCTCTATCTTATCTTCTTTATCTAGTACTTATGTAATCTAAAGAGCCAATTAAATATCATCATGTCATCACCGTAACACAACCTCTATCTTATCTTCCTGATCTGATACTTACGTAATCTAAAGAGCCAATTAAATGTCACAACGTTATCGCCATAAAACAACCTCTATCTTAACTTCTTTATCAAATACTTACATAATCTAAAGAGCCAATCAAATTTCACGGTAACTTAAGGACGGATGGTGGATGACATCATGGTGTGTTCGTATTGTCGAACGAATTGTGGATTGTGCATCATGCATCCATCCATGTGCGTCCTGAGATGTTTTGTCTGTAATTCATTCGCATTTACGGATGGTGCTTGGCACACCGTCTACAATTGCGGATAGATACAGACAAATGTTCTATCCATCTGTAAACACAAACGGATTACGCACGGATCTTCTTGTCCATTCTAAAATGCTTATAAATGCAATTTTCAACCTATCTTCCCATTCATCCGAAAGACTCCGATTACGATTGCAACAAAATCGTCTCATGGCCACCGTGTTGTGTTGTCCTTCTCCAGCAGTCCATCGTTTCATCCATCTCCAGTAGCCTTTCATGCCATATGTTGTCTCCATTAGTCGTGTTGTGTCGTCCGTTCGTCTCCACCAGCCATGCCATGTCGCCCATTTGTCTCCAGCAATAGTGACATCCGTCTGTCTCCAAGTATTAAAATGTGAATGGAAACGGATAAATCAGTCTCAACAATGTTTTTAATATACGCATTTGGATATTCCATAATGTTTTGGTTTATGAGGTGCATCGGTAAAGTGTGAAATGTCATCAAATGAGAGAATATGAGCTAGTATAAGCAAAGATTTGACTATTGATGCAGAAAATAGTTGTTTGTAACTTTTATTACAAGAACATGCATTATATAAGAAGAAATTGGATGTAGACAATGTGAGAAAACTTAGAAACTAATTATTTTGGAATAAGTAGAGTTAAATGATCTAAACGAGAAGATACAATATGTCATCGATGTGGTATGAATGGACATTGGTCCCAAGTGTGCGAACACCAAGACATTTTGTTGATTTATACCATAAGTCACTAACGGATAAAGACGAAAATGTTCAAACGAATTTTGTCTCAGATGATCTCGATGATTTCCTAGATAACGACAAGGTTGGAATGCACCTTGACATTGTGGATTTTATGTATCAACCTGATAATGAAGATGAGAAAAGAAAATGAGATTTCGACATGAATTTCTTTGTTGTCATTATCACATTTTTAAGACTTACCTTGTCAATATCGAAAGATAAAAAGTATTTCTCCAAGTTGTAAATACATGAATCCAATATCAATACAATATCAGGAAATGCAAAAATAATTAAGGGATGTGGAGAAGCAAATTTTATAATGTCCGGAGGGACAAAATTTGTCATACAAGATGCATTGTTCTCTCCACAATCCCATAGAATCTTATTAAGTTTCAAAGATATTCGCCAAAATGGCTATCATGTTAAGACCATGAATGATGAAAATCGTGAATATCTTTATATCACGACAATGGTTTCTAAAAAGAAATATACTGTGGAAATTTTACCAGCTTTATCCTCTAGACTATATTTCAAAAAGATAAGAATGATGGAAGCATATGTCATATTCAACCCAAGATATGAAGACATGTTTAAGATTTGGCATGATCGATTGGGTCACCCTGGTTCAATAATGATGCGAAAGATTATTCAAAATTCCAATGGTCATCCATTAAAACATGAGAAGATATTTCAATCTCATGAAATCGCTGTAGTGCTTGTTCTCAAGGAAAATTGATAATAAGACCATCATCTGTTAAAGTTGGACATGAATCACCATCGTTTTAGAACGATTACATGGGGATATATGTGGAGCTATACATCCACCAAGTGGACCATTTCGATACTTTATGGTATTGATCGATGCTGCTAGCAGATTGTCACACGTTTGCTTATTATCAACCCGCAATGTTGCATTTGCGACGTTTATTGCTCAAATAACAAAATTACGAGCTCAATTCCCCGATCACCCTATTAATAATTCACTTCTCAAGTTTTCAATGACTATTGTGCATCGATTGGTATTGAGATTGAACATCTCATACCACATGTTCATACACAAAAGGGTATGGCAGAGTCATTGATTAAACATCTCCAACTTATTGCTCGACCATTGCTAATGAAAACGAAACTTCCAATTTCTGCATGGGGTATACCATTTTACATGTTGCTGCACTAATTCAAATAAGTCCAAGTGTTTATCATAAATATTCTCCATTGCAATTATCAAATGGCCAAGAACCAAATATATCTCATCTTCGAGTATTTGGTTGTGTTGTATATGTTCCAATTGCTCCACCGCAACGAAAAAAAATGGGCCCACAATACAGATTGGGAATTTATATTGGATATAATTCACCATCTATCATTAGATATCTTGAACCACAAACGGGTGATGTATTCACAGCTCATTTTGCTGATTGTCATTTTAATGAGAATGAATTCCCACCGTTAGGAGGAGGAATAAAACAAGCCTCACGAGAGTTAACATGGAAAACACAATCATTGTTATATCTTGATCCTCTTACAAAACAATGCAATTTAGAAATGCAAAAGATCATACATTTGCAGAATATTGCAAGTCAACTTCCAGATGGGTTTAATGATACAACAAGGGTTACAAAAGCGTATATACCGGCTACAAATGCACCTTCTCGTATAGAAATACCAAAAGGGCATATGAGTGAAATAATTTCAAATGAGTCTACAACACGCTTGAAGCGTGGACGACCACTTGGTTGTAAAGATAAAAATCCTCGAAAGAGAAAGAAGATTGATAATAATGATGATTCTCAAATCATAGAGAACATTCAAAAAGAAACAAATGAAGAAGATGATCTTAAAAATGAAAATCATGAAAATAAACATGAACATACATAGAACAATGAAATTTCCATCAACTATATCTATAATGAAAAGATTATAAGAAGAGATAAAATAAATGACAATGATGGAATATTCTCTTTCTTTGTATCCAAAGAAATTGAAAATGATAGTGATGATCTAGAACCAATGTCGGTGTTAGAATGTCAAAAGAGACATGATTGGATCAAATGGAAAGAATCTATGCAAATAGAATTAGACTCATTAAATAAAAGAAAAATATATGGACCCATCGTTCAAACTCCAAATGGTGTCAAACCAGTTGGATGCAAATGGGTTTTTGTACGAAAAAGAAATGAAAATAATGAGATCACGTGATATAAGGCATGTCTTGTCGCAGTTTTCCTAGAGACCTGGAATTGATTATGAGGAAACATATTCCCCTGTTATGGATGCAATCACATTTAGATATTTGGTGAGTTTAACAGCATCCAACAACTTAGATATGTACCTTATGGATGTGGTTGTGGCATATCTATATGGATCTTTAGATAATGATATATACATGAAAATCTCTGAAGGATTAAGAATGCAAAAAATATCAAACTCAAAAGAAATGTGTGCAATCAAATTGCAACGATCTTTATACAGATTGAAACAATCTAGACGTATGTAGAAGTGAATATCTATTAAAAAGGGGATTTGTGAATAACCCGATTTGTCCTTGTGTATTTATTCAGAAAATAACAAGTGGATTTGTGATTATAGTTGTTTACATTGATGATCTAAATATAATTGGGACCTCAAAAGAGATCGAAAATGCTCGGAATTATCTGAAAATGGAATTTGAAATGAAAGACCTTGGACAAACAAAGTTTTGTCTTGGTTTACAGATAGAGCATCTAAAGACTGGTATATTCGTACATCAATCGAATATACAAAGAGAGTATTAAAACGCTTAACATGGATAAAGAAAATCCATTAAGCACGCCAATGGTATGTAGATCTTTAAATGTTGAAAAAGATCAATTTCGTCCTTGTGAAGAAAATAAATATATACTTGGACCAGAAGTACTATATATGAGTGCAATAGGGACTCTCTTGTATCTAGCAAATTGCACTCGTCCTGATATAGCATTTGCTACTAATCTTTTATCACGATATAGCTCATCCCCTACACGTCTTCATTGGACAGGGATTAAACATATCTTTCGATATTTACAAGGGACGATTGATTTAGGATTATTTTATCCTAGAGATTCCAAACGTGAGTTGATCGGTTTTGCAGATGCAGGTTACTACTTAGATCCTCATAAAGCTAGATCAAACAGGATATGTTTTCACAATTGGAGGGAAAACGATATCATGGTGTTCACAAAAACAAACACTAGTTGCAACATCTTCAAATCATGTTGAAGTCATAGCACTTCATGAAGCGAGTAGAGAATGTGTGTGGCTCAGAGCTTTAACTCGACACATATAAGAGACATGTAGATTATCAACTAATATCCACCCAACGATGCTATATGAAGATAATGTTGCATGCGTTGCTCAAACAAAGGAAGGATATATCGAAAGTGACATAACAAAGCATATTCCTCCAAAATTTTTCACGTATACTCAAGAACTCGAGAAGAAGAAAGAAGTTGATGTTCAATACATCCGATCATGCAACAATGTAGCAGACTTATTCACAAAGGCGCTCCCTACTTCCACATTGAGAAAACACATTCGGAATATCGGAATGCGTCACCTTCGAAGTTTATGAATAAACAAAGGGTTGACAAATCGAGGAGGAGTTTTTATGAATGTACTCTTTTTTTCTCATCATGGTTTTTATCCCAAAAGGTTTTTCCATTATAAGATTTTTAACGAGACAGTCAATAGACATTCAAGGAGGAGTGTTAAAAAAATGTCAAATTAATATTATTTTATTCTAACAAGTTGATGTAATTTGTCTATAAATAGACACCCTCAATTTGTAACATACGGAGAAAAATTACAAAACCCTCTCTCCTCTCTCTTCTCTCTCCCCTCACGGCTCTCTCTCCTCCCTCTCCCTCACATATATGTATATGTATGATCTTACCTTTTATATATATATATATATATATTATACATAAGTTAATATTATTAATATTATTAAATATATAATAATTATATTATATTATAATCATATTTATATTATAATCATATAATGTATATCTTATATTTTGTAATATATATCCATTAATAATTAATTTTTAAAATAAACTATTTTTCATTTTTTATATATATTATTATATTAGTTCTAAAACAATATATGAAACGTTATAATTATTTCTATATTAATTCATGTGTATATAAATATCGATATACATTTCAACAATATTGTGTAAACTTCTTAGACCGTATATTATTATGAAATAGTATAATAATTCATATATAAAAAATAATAATAATTTGTATATAATTTTTACACTTTAGACAAATTTATATGATTTTCCTTTTAAACATTGTCACAAACGTAAAAGTTTATGTATATATACATATCTATACCCATTTTGTGTATAATATCAAAATGTTCCGCAGGCATTGCACATTAACGATCTTTGTGAGGAGGGAAGGACAATTTCATCCTCTTGTTGAGGTGCAAAGACTATAACTGTTTGGGGTGATAAAATGGACCGACGATATGTAACGCACTTGACCCATTTACCACCCTTTCACACCATGAAGATAATACCATTTCCGATTTCGGTTACGAGCATGAAGTAGCAACGGCAAACCCTTTTGTATGACTAAGAATGTGAGCTATGATTTTTAAGGTTATTGGTTGAGATATCAGAACCCGGGCAAAGGAGAAACTAAGGCATAAGCCCAAAACACTCGAGGATAGCGTCCCGTGGACTCCTTGTTTGATGAACCGATGCAACATCAACGAGGGTGACAAAGGAGAAGACAATGTGGAAAGCCAATAGTTGTTGATGGAATTTGGGTAGCCATGGAAGATGTATCTGAAGAAACTCAAGAAACAATCGATGGTTCAACAGTTATATCATTAAGAAGGATGGCCTTTCGGGCAGGGGAGAAGAACAGTGTTGCTTCCACCACTTACCAATTCTCCTGCATAGTCCTGGGCTAGGAGAAAAAGTAACAGAATTTCTGCAACTTCTTATATGATGTGGATGTTAAAGAAATAAGCACAAGTGATGTAAAAGAGTGTTTAATGCGAAGTAAACTTGCTGAAAAAGAAAATTCAACTTAGTTGAGAAAAAGATTGAAGGCAACCTGATACAGATCATAAACAAATGACAACATGAGAGATGTGGGCTTTTCTCGGGAGATAAAGAACTGGACTGGACTTTTTAAATTTACGGAGCTGTAATTTTATTTTCCAAACAAAAAGCTCCAAGTTCACCTGTAAGCGACAGTGAACTGACCTTATGTTTCCAGACACCAAAAACACAATAAAGACAGATTAGTGTGCTCTCATTTCAGATCCATTTTCGGCTGTTAAGCTCTTTGCTCCACATAAGATCCTGATAGCCCTGATGTTCCTAGAACAGTGACCTGTACAAGAAAGAGAAACAAATGTTTCAGATTGTCTGATAAACATTAGTGTCTACACCAACTTCACATATTACACAAATATAAAGTTTGACAAGCCTGCAAGATCTGTAGTAACTCACTCCAAGATGCACCGTGGAAATTGAAGAGAGGTACAGAACACATTCACTACCAGAATGAGATTCAGAGACATGCATGGCTACCAATAGACATATACAAAGCAAGTTCAATGAGGTTGTTCTAACTAGTTCGTCACTGTTAAAGATGCAAGAGGCAATATGTATTTGACATCCAAGAACAAGATGTTTCCCCCACACAATGCAATGGTGTATTGATTAATCAATTGAGTACCATGAGAATGTACTACATCACAAAAACTCATTAATAGATTTCTTTTAAGTACCTTTCCCCACTCTGAGCCAAGTCCACTGCATCTCATCTTCAAGTGGATCATCTTTGTTCCCAACTCCATCTCAACCTTTTTCTTCAAGTAGACTTCATCAGGCCCAAAGGAATCGAGATAGTCCGCATACCGTTGATAAACTGTGCGTAGCGCATTGGCAATATCATCTGGCAACGGTTTTACATCCTGCACAAGAATCAAATATTCAAAATAAAATCCTGAAATAAAAAATGCCTACCCCGCTGTTATGCAGCAACAATCAATCTGATAACCATACCTCCCCACTTAGTCCAATACTATCATCGATTTCCATTTTTATGGAAGTGAGGATCCCCCCGAACTCCTCTACAGCTTCAGCTGCCCGGAAGACATTTGCCAAGGCCTCTTGTCCCTCCTTATCATCGGTGCTCTTGGACAGTGCGTTTTTTGCATCGTGTACAACAGCAGCTGGTAGCTCTGCCCAACTCGCCGCCATTAGATCTTTGAAAGCATTCTGAACGTCATGGTCTTTTACTTCGGGCATGTGAACCACATCTTCACTGAAGTAGCGCACCTTACCAATATCCATGGCACGAGGAGACTTGCAGTCTGCAGATTTCACCATCAAGCAGGTTAAGCAAGCACATATGTCTAAGCACATACAAAAACACACACTAGCAGGCATTGTAAATTTTTCTATAAGTCCGTAACTTGTAAGAAAATAAGAGTTTCTGATGAAAAAAACAGCAGCTGATCACAATACAGAAACCCTCTTCTATGCAGACTACTTACGAATACTTTCCTTTATGAAACCACCATGTTCGATCATAAACAAATATGGGAAAAACATATAAATGCAATGCACAAGTTTGTTAAAGTTTTAATCACAATTTCACAGAAACATAAATCGTCCATATTCCAACACATTCCAGGAGAAGTATCAAGAAGACTACCAAATTCGCATCTCTTCTTCATAGTTCCGATAGGAAGGAAAGGATCATGAGGCTGATCTAGCAGTCACGTTCCTTCGAACACCAAATATAACAAAGACCAAAAATCCTACATCGATCATATGGATCAACGTGTCTAAATCTATGAGCAAATAATCCAGAGAAATTTAAAAATTAGTGAGAAAAAAGCTTCTATAACTCAAACGATCCACAAACCGAGTTTCGATTACCATAAGGGATTCGGGAGGAAGAAGACGAAGAAACGCCGGCGAAGATGCTCCGAGAAAAAACGAAGCGTTGGCGCAAGAGCTGGTTCGCAGCGGCGGAGCGCGACGATCGGAGAGCAGAAACGGCGCCGATGGCGGACGCAGAACGGCGGAGAGATCTCAGAAGAACCATTTTCGAAGGAATCAAAACTTCGCAAGCTCGTTTGTAATGGATTCTCTTCGGATGCAGGCGACTGCAGAAGATGGGAATAGTGCACCAGAAACTTCCGTAGCTTTCTAATGGGCTAAAGTTAGGCCCATTAATTTCAGAATAGTAATTGCGCATTGGTGGTCGTTTTTGTAACAAAAATTTTGTCAGATTATTTATTTCCACAAAGTGTATAATATTTTTGGAAATTATTTATTTATTTCTTAATACTACTTTAAGAAACCTTCAACTATATCCAAAACAATCATAAAATAATAGATTTTGTAATTAAAATCCCTTAACTTTATAAATAGATTTTTTTTATCTCTTAAAATTTACCATGGAGTTAAATATGTGTAATAAATTTTTATGGGACAAATGTGAAAGTATGGTGTTAAAAATATAATACTAAATAGTTGTGGAGTTATTTTCTAATTACCTAAAAGTTTAGTATTATCAAAATGATAACAAAAAATAGTTTTTTATAGACGATTCATTTTTTTCATGAATCAAAATCATGGCCGCCGAAACAGAGACGAAAACGGAGAAAGAACCGTTTTCGTTCGTGATTAGATTTGCATCAAAAGTTGAAAGCAAAGGTTGATGTCGATGTGGATACTCTAGAGGCTTCGTACGTTCGGAGATCATATTCTATACTCATCTGTATTCGTCAAAATAGGTAGCCCTAAGGATCGATTTTCGAGATTTGGTGAAACCTCGCACTATCCCTTTCCGTAATATGACTAAATCTATATTTGGATTGTTAAGAAAAACAATCTCGTTACCCCGTTAGCAATCCAACAATGGTATCAGAGGATGGTCATCTGTATTTTATGATTTGGGATCAATTTTGGGCGAAAAATTAATTAAAATCCGTCGAAAATCGCGATTAGGGTTTTAGCCTGAGAGTTCAACTCGATTGAGTGGGAGTTTGGCTCGATCAAGCCGAAGCTCAAACATCACGATGTTTCGTCCCAAAAATTGATCGCGTGATCGAGCCGTAAGACAATTCGATAGAGATATCGATGGATTTCATAAAGTATGGCTCGGTCGAGCCATGTAATGACTCAATCGAGCGGAAATTAGGGTTTATGAAGTTTTCTGAGAACTCCATTCGATCGAGCGGAATGACCACTCGATCGAGCTGCATTTCACATGTATGTGTTCTTGAATGGTTTAGCTCCATCGAGTCACGAATGTTTGGCTCAATCAAGCTATATGACAACTTGATCGAGCGAAACCAGATGTCGAACATAAGGGATTATGATTCGATCGAACGGAGTGATAACTCGATCAAGCTGAAACTATGAAGATCAATATCATGGTCGTTTAATCAAACGATTGTATGGTTCGACCATCAGACAACATGATGTTTGTGTTTTATTTCAAATAATTGAGTTCTATTGATAAATTGTTTATCATTTAGCTTTTCTTTCTAAGTAGACGTATGAATAGATTCTTGTTTACATGGAATGATCTGACAAACAGGAGGCATGTAGTTTAAAAATTAGATTAGTGTGTTTATAACATGAGATATTTAGTGGGAGGAAACATTTCGTTCTTGTATATACTTGGACTATTCGGGGACATAAACTTAATTTTTATCCAACCATAAGGTGAAGGATGAACTCAACTATATCAATAGGAACGACTTGACAACCAAGTGACTATGTGATGTAGAGTTGCATGTTTAGATCTAAATTTTGTATTGATATAATTTGTAATCAACTTGCTTTATATGTTTGGAAAACATCTTGACAACCAAGGGGCTCAAACATATAGTTGTAGGTTAATGCTAATATAAAATTGGATTTCTTATGTTATTGTAACATTGATTAGCATGCATATCAGATAGATAAAAGTTCATGTCTTTATGATATTCTGATGTTCATTCCCTACTGCTTATATTTTCTTGTTTAATTGTTTACAGATTTCTCGAATATGTTTTCTTTGTCCCTACGTACCTTCCTCGAGACCCATAAGCTTGTTGAGGATAACTTCAGGATTGGCAACACAACCTGTGATTGGTTTTGACTCATGAGAAAATGATTGATGTGATCGATAAGCCAGCTTATGCAGTCCTTAACCCCATGAATCAAGACATCATCAATGCTTTTGTGGAGCATGATGATGATAGCACTAATGTAAAGTGCATCATCTTAGTGTCGATGAGTGTTGAACTCTAAAGGCAACATGAGGACATGACTTCTTCATAGATCATCGAACATCTTAAGAAGATGTATGGATCGTAAAGTCTTTTGGCAATGTATTCGTTATCAAAGACATTGTTCAAGTCCAGTCTGACTGTAAAGTCCTTGATGTCGCCCCATGCTCTAAAGATGATAAGTCTTATGGAACAACATGAGAAGCTCGGATGTACATTCGGAAAGGAGATGCAACAAGATCTAATCATGCAGTCACTCTCGGCCTTTTTTTCACCGTTCATTGTTAACTTCAACATGAACAAGATGGATGTCGATTTGCATGAGATGAATAACATGTTGACAGATTACCAGAAGTAGACATCCATAGAGGTGAAGGGGTCTAGTTTATGTTGTTGTTGGGCCTATCTTCTTCTAAGAAGAGAAAAGGCAAGAAAAGACCCAAAGCTAAGCAAAGTGTGCCTAAGGCTAAGAGCAGTATTAGCAAGGAAACTAGTCAGATGTTGAGTGCTTATTTTGCAAAAGAAGAACGATCATTGGAAGAGGAACTGCAAAGAATACTTTACGTCTCTTCGTGACCAGAAACGAGGTAAGACTTTCATGGAAAATGTTTTCATTTTTCCTTTAACTACTATTAATTCATCTAAATGGGTATTAGATATTGATAGCAGCTTTAACATCTGTAATATGTTGCAGGGGCTGAGAATCAGTAGAAGGTTCAAGAGAGGAGAATCCAGTCTAAAATTTAGAAATGGCGTAAGTGTTGTTGCTCTAGCTATAGGATCGATTTCTCTTTGTAAGACTATGGGAAAAACCTTATTATTAGAAGATTGTTATTACATTCCAAAATTTGTTTCGAACATCATTTCTATTTCTATGTTATATATACATGATTTTAAGATAATTTTTAGTGATAACATTTGCTCTATTTATCATGGTGATGATTTATGTGTGAATGTATATCTTTACCAGAGTCTTTATGTCGTACCTGATGTGAATGTTCAATCTATTAACATGCATGTTTTTATCATAAATGAAAGTTAGATGATAGTCTAAACCAGATTTTCCTATGGCAATGTAAACTTGGTCATATAAGTGAGAAGAGGATCAACAAGTTGCATAAAAATGACCCTCTAGGCTATTGTGATTATGAATCATATGCAACTTGTGAGTCTTGTCTCACGGGTAAAATGACAAAATCTCTTTATTGGAATTGAAGAGAGAGCTACGGAACTTCTAGAACTCGTACATACTAATGTTTGTGGTTCCAAAAAAGTTCAAGTTAAGGGTGGATATTTGTATTTCATCATGTTCACTGACGATATGTCTAGATAATGGTTTGTATATCTTATGGAACCTAAATTCGAATCTTTTGAAATATTCAAGAGATTTCGCAACGAAGTGGAGAAACAAACCTAAAAGAGTATCAAGGTGTTGAGGTCTGATCGGAGTGGAAAATATCTATCTCATGATTTTCCTTATCATCTAAGACAAAATAGGATTTTATCACAGTGAACTTTCTCAGGACACCTCAACATAATAGTATATCCGAAAGAAGAAATCGAACTTTATTAGATATGATTTGATCTATGATGAAATTCACAAATCTTCTAATAAATTTATAAGGTTATGTTTTAGAAGCAATGACCTATCTTTTAAATAAAGTTCCCACAAAATTCATCTCTAAGACACCATATGAGATATGAAAAGGACTGAAATCCAATCTAAAACACATAAGGGTTTGGGGTTATCTTACGTTTGTAAAGAGACTGTAATAAAAAAAGCTAGATGTTAGGTCTAATAAATGTAGATTCATCGGTTTTTCTAAGGAAACTATGGGATATTATTTCTACCACCTTTCTGAGCACAAAGTGTTTGTGACCACAACTGCAACCTTTCTGGAAAGGGAATTTCTTGAAAAAAGAATTCATGATGGAGAAATAGTTCTTGATGGAATTCAAGAACCCAATGAACCAGCGAAAGCTCAAGGACATCACATGTCAAGCGAGCAACCTTGGTTGGGTGATCTGCTACTGAACCCTAGGGCTTCATCTTTAAATGTTGAAGTGAGAGCACATGTTTAAATTGGTTGTATGGACTTTGGTGGAAATGGTGGAAAGCCATGAATCTGAGATGGAATCTATGAAGATCAACGAAGTATGGACTTTGGTTGATTCTTTTGAGACTTCCATACCAGTTGGTTGTAAATGGGTTTACAAGAAGAAGATTAGAACGAGTGGACAAGGGATTGACTATTAAGAAACGTTCTCCCTTGTGGCAATGCTCAAATATGTTCAGAGTCTACTTGTGATAGGTTGCTACTAAGACTATGAGATATGGGAAATGGACGTGAAAATAGTTTTCCTTAACGGAGAGCTCTAGAAAGAAGTCTATATGATTGAACCTAAGGGTTTCACATTTCCATCTCAAAGTGACATGGTGTCAAGCTTCAACGGTCCATCTATGGATTTAAGCAAGTTTCTCGGAGCTGGAACATTCGTTCTAAAAAAGCATTTAAAGAGTTTAACTTTGTTAGATGTGAAGAAGAACCTTGTGTATAAAAGAAGGTTAGTGGGAGCACGGTTGTCTACTTTGTGCTATATGTAGATGACATATTGCTCATAGGAAATGACATACCAGCCTTGCAAAAGAGAAAGTTATAATTGTGTGATCAGTTCTCCATGAAGGATCTAAGAGAAGCGACCTATATTCTAGGAATAAAGATATGTAGGGATAGATCAAAGAGATTGCTTGAATAGTCCCAGTCCTAGTACATTGACAATATCGTAAGACGATACAACGTGGAAAATTCCAAGAAAGGTTATCTTCCTATAGGCATTGGAATTACTCTCTTTGGGGAGGATTATCTGAAGACTCGGAAAAGAGAGAACGCATGAGTGAGATCCCATATGCTAGCACAGTTGGTGCCATCATGTATTCTATGGCATGTATTAGGTTTGACGTAGCCTACCCACTAAGTGTAGCGAGTAAATATCAAGCTGATCCTGGTGAGAGACGTTGGAAGTTGATAAAGATCACTCTTAAGTACTTGAGAAGGATTAAGGACTAGTTCCTCATATATGGAAGTTCTAACTTGGAGTTAGAAAGGTTTAATGATGCGAGTTTCTCGAAAGACAAGGATGACAGGCGATTCATTTCAGGCTATGTGTTTTGCCTGACTGGAGGAGAAATATGTTGGAAAAGTTTCAAGCAAACTATGGTAGTGGATTTGGTCACTAAAGCAGAATACATAATTGCATGTGAGATGGTTAAATAAACGGTTTGGATAAGAAATTTCATAGTAGAATTTGGTATGGTACCTGTTCTTTTATTGTGTGATAACACCGGGGCTATAGCAATGCAAAGAAACCAATGTCTCATAAAAAATCGAAGCATGTTCTGTAGAAGTACCATTTGATTTGAAAAATTATTGAACATGAGGATGTTCAAATCTAGAATGTAGATGGAAAGGAGAATGCAGTAAATCTGTTCACAAAGGCACTTGAGTCTAATGAGTTTGACAAACACAAGATAAGGATCGGATTGAGGGATATGACGATTATTATTATTATTATTATTATTATTATTATTATTATTATTATTATTATTATTATTATTATTATTATTATTATTATTATTATTATTATTATTATTATTATTATTATTATTATTATTATTATTATTATTATTATTATTATTATTATTATTATTATTATTATTATTATTTTATGTTGTACACAATTTTGCATAACGTGTCTTTAATTTTGTACACTGTTTATACGACGTATTATTATGTCACTTTTTATAGATATGTGTGTACAACTACAATTCAAAATAATAATAATAATAAATTATATTAATATTATTATTATTGATATTAAATTTTAATAATATTGATTATTATTAAATATTAAATTTTATTAATATTCATTATCATCATCATTTTTATTGTTAATGTTAGTTTTTATTATACTAGGTACTGACCCGCGCGATGCGTGGGAGGTTACAAATTAGTAAATATTTATATTGTATAAAAATGAGATATTTGGTTAAATATAGAATGAGTAAATATGAGAAAGAACATTATTTCTTAAATATGTTATTAAAATAAATGGTATTTTAGTGACATTTTAAAAGTAGTGCAATATTATTAATTATGGGTCAGCGATGATTCTTTATGATGATTTGATAAGATGACCCGTGATCGTACGACCTAAATATATGATAAATATAGTATTAGTTAAAAAATGTGAAGAATAATATTGATATGTAAATAAGAAGATGAGTGAATGAATCTTTTGTATATTGATCTTATGTATTTGGTAGTTCATTGAAGATTTCTCCATAAACAACGTTTGTTATTAACAATTGTTTTGTGAAATCTTCATTGAGATCTAAGATATGTAATACACTGGCTGAAGTCCCTCCTGATAGTGCAACATACAACTGACCATCGATAAAAATCGGTTTTGACAGGTACAATCCAATTTATTCAAACTCTGGTCGTGGCTTTTATTTATAGTCATTGCATAATATAAACGAATTGGAATTTTCGTCTCCATAATGGAAATGGAAGCAATGAATCACTATGTGACATGATAATTCTTGGTATAATGACTTTGTTACCAACATATGTGCTTGTAATAATTTCTTTTTTTAAAACTCTTGCTGCTAATTCAATAACAAAGAAACGTGTTCCATCACAGAAACCTTATTTTTTACTGATATTTCGGATAAACATCATTGGGGGCCTCGACCTTTATATATATTCCATGTCTTGGAAAACCTGGAAATTCGAAAAACCTGAAAATTCAAGGGAGTTGAGATACTCAATAGGATAGAATGAATGCAAATCAGTATTAGGAGCACTGTTGATGCCTATTAGGTCGGGAATCAAGTACTTAACCGTTTTCATAACTAAAAAAGTGTCGATGAACAGTACAACAATTTCAAAACTTGACATTTAAAAGCAGCCTAACATCGACTATGTTCCCCACCACCTCCACCATGTCCTATTCAACATCAACATGGTTAACATCTTCAGAGTAAGAATGCAGTTGTGTTGAATAAAAAATCATCAAATGATCACTGGTGAATGAATGCAGATAGCTGAAGAACACAAATGCATCCATGGAGATGCTTTCCAATGTTAAAGCCACAAAATGACCCAACAGTAAAGAAGTTGATTCCCTCTGTAGAAATCCATTCGTCGGACTAAAATGCCTATGTTACTGATCTACTTAGAATGATCCCTATATTTGAGAATCTCAATTTCAGTGCATTTAACAATCGTACATAACTTAATCACATAAGTATATGGCAACCTTGATAACGAAAATAATAGTTAAAACTTATTATTGTAATTATGATATACATCGTGATATAATTCAAATTAATAATAAAGTAATAATATTTAATAATACTAATTAATCATATATATATATATAAAGCAAGTTTTTTTATTTCTCAGCTTGTCACATCAACGTAATCTTTTTTCTAAAACAATTAAAAAAATCGAAGTTTAATCTAAACATTCCAACATCTTTTAACTCTTCCTCTCCCATCATTCAATGGATCGAGAATTCCATCATTTACTTCGACTTTTCATCTTCTTCGTAATTGTTTCATATTTTCTTCTTCATCTTATCCTCTCTACAGTATACCATGCATCTAAACTTGGCAACAAACACCAATTTAAGGATTCTAGACCAAGGCTCTATACTAGATTCGATTGAAAGGCCTTCCACCTCCGTCTCCACTTTCTCCTCCTCCCTCATCACTCACGATTATGCCGACAAAAAGGACTAGTGTATCAATGACCTTTTAGCCTATTCTCTCCGTTTCTCTGGGAGCCTCTCGCTGCAGCCTGGCCCTTGAGGATAGGGAAACCATGTTGCGCGATCCCATCTCCGTTGCCGGCAAAGTAGTCTCTCCTATGTTGGAGTTTACAAATTGTTTCATAACAAGATCGACTAGGATTCCGATGAGGTATTTCTTCTTCCTCAAATTGTTTTCGTTTTTTTTTTGTGGTTCCTCGGGTGCTGAAAACTAGGGGTGGCCAATCCGGGTTACCCGGATCAGACCGACCCGGATCGACCCGAAAAACCCGGATCGTTTACAAAACGGGTTACCCTAATAACCCATATGGGTTCAAATTTTAGAACTCATTCGGGTTCGGGTCGGTCCGATCCGGGTTCGGGTTGAACCCGAGGAACCCGAAAAACCCGAATTAAATTTTAGGGCTAATATTTTAGGTTATTTTCTAAGAACCACACGGCTAATATTTTAAGTTTTTAGAATTCATTTTACTTTGGTATTTACAAAATTAATTTTTATGAGTTATATTATCTAATTTAGATATGTATTTTTTTTATTTTTTTTAATGTTAACTTGTTTTTTTAGAAAACTCGAAAAACCCTTACAAAACCCAAAAAACCCGAATAACCCAAACCCAAATAACCCAAATAACCCGAACAACCCAAGTAACCCGAATAATCCGAACCCAAATAACCCGAATAACCCAAATAAACCGAATGACCCGAATAACCCGAACCCAAATAACCCGAATAACCCAGTAACCCGAACCCAAAAAACCCAAATAATCTGAATATCCCGAATAACCCGAATAACCCATGGATACCCGAATTTAATTTGGGTTATTTCGGATTCACTGCTTCAGAACCCGAATAACCCGAACCCGAATCGAAACCCGAAGAATCCAGACCGAAAAGCATTCGGATTCAATTCGAATTTTCGTAAACCCGAAAAACCCGAATCCGGATCGAAATCCGAGGAACCCGGATCAAAATCCGGATTAGCCACCCCTAGTGAAAACTGTTAAACGATTGGTAAAAACGAGTGTAGATTGGTGACGAGGCACCTCCTTACATTAAAGATGGCGAGGCGGGTCTACGATAACAATAACGAAGCAAGGCTAGTTATTACAAAATATAAGAATACTAATATTAATATTAATTAACATGATAATATCTATTTGTAGTAGTAATAATTATTATTATAAAATCTTTTTAAAAATAGATATTTATAACGTTACCATATAATTAAAAATATCAATATTAATAATAATAATAAAAAAATAATGTATAGAGATAATTTTTTTCAATATTAAAATTCAAAAGTTTGAAATTTGTGAAAGATGATTAAATAACATAAAAAACAAAAAATAGATATTTATTTATATATAAGAAATATATTCGAATTAATAATTTATTTTAAAATATTTTTTTATTAAATTAGCCAAGTGACTTGAGATTGAAGACCCTCTTGGTTCCCACTAATTCTCATCGAACCAAACCTCCACTTGCTTCTCTCTCCGTCGAATTCCCCTCTCTCTACTCCTCGGCCGTATCGGAGAAACCATCACCGCCGGCCAGTTGTTTCCTTCTTATTCTTCCACCGACATCTTCTCATATCACCGGAGGCGTTACGCGGATCGTTAACCATGGATATTGATCCTCGTCAATTCGACCACACCGTAAGTTGTTCTTACTTCCTATTGTGTAAAATGCTTCTTCGTTCTTATGGATTTCCAGACATCGGAATCATATTCCTGATTTGGGAGATTCAGTCGCATTAATTCAATATGTAAGAGGAACAGCTCTAGGGTTTGTATTCGGTATCTGCTATTTTCATGATTTTTAAACAGATAAGTAGGGTGATTCGTTGATGTTTTGTGGCTACTAAATTCCTTGTTGCCTACTTTCCCTCTGCTTATAAGTGGACTATGCTGAGATTGTTGCCTGTTGATCTCTATGGTTCCCTTGGATCACGAGGTGGTGGTTAACTAAGAAGTTTTGGAGAACAGTGGCTTGATGTTCATGAATTTTAAATTGTAATTTTGTTGCCTAAGAACTTCTTTTTTGGTTAACAGGTTGTACGTGATAGTGACATTCACAATATTGTTCTATCATATCTTGTGCATAATTGCTTCAGTGAGACCGCAGATTCACTTGTTTCGTGTACTGGATTAAAGCAACCAGAAAATTATCTCGAGGATATGGATAGAAGAAAACGTAAGTACAATTGTTCATATATTGACAACTGCAAAATTCATTTGACACTGCCGTTGCCACTGTATGATTGTAACATGCTCTCCATGACTGTACTGCGTTATATTCAGAAATAATTCGTTTAACTCTAGAAGGGAAGGTATTGAAGGCTGTTGAAATGACTGAGCAATTAGCACAAGGCATGCTTGAGAGAAACAAGGAGTTGCACTTCGAACTTTTGAGCCTTCATTTTGTCGAGTTAGTCTGTGCTAGAAAGTGGTGAGTAAGATGATTGATATCACTGAACATTACTTTTCTTAGTTTCTTCTTTTCTTAAACCTTTCTTTATTTGTGCAGCGAGACTGGCACATTTTGGGAAGGACAATAAATACGTCCGAAAGCTCGAAGTGAGTTTGATTCTTATTTGGTCCACTAAACAAAGTTTTTAAACATTATATCTTTCGTCCAGTCTTTTCGAGAAGAGTAACAAACTTGTTTGTTGCCCGGATGCAGGATGTCATGGCGTTGCTGGCTTATGAAGACCCAGAAAAATCCCCAATGTTCCATCTTCTCAGCTTTGAGCACCGGCAGCACGTTGCAGACAATTTGAATCGTGCAATTCTTGGTCTGGTTCTCTTCCCGAGACAACATATCTCTTGCTTCTTCCATATTTCTGTTATCTTGTCTACAAGGTTCACCCGTTTTCTTTCTTCATGCACCAGAACATGCGAAACTTCCGAGCTACACTACAATGGAAAGGGTGATACAACAGGTGACCGTTGTGAGGCAATACTTGCAGCAAGAGGCTGGGAAAGTATATCTTTTTTTTTTCAATTGCTTATAGCATTCCTAACCACTCATCTCTCGATGTCATAACGAACAATCAATTTGACGGAACTCCTGGAATCTCTGGTTGCAGGACGGGATACCGCCCTTTTCTTTGAAGGATTTTCTGAAAGGCTGAAAACACGGGACAGCAGGATATATAGAGAGGCTCTCGTCGCAATTCATCTCTGTTGGTACAATGTGGCTCCTTAGAGTTCATGAGATCTGCAGAAAGCTCGGAACTCGACCCTTGCGTGTTTCTGAGGAAGAGCATCAAGTGAGTTAGTCGATAAATCACGGTTGTTTATGTTTTTGCGGATACATTTCTCATGTTTGTATATTATAGTCTGTTTTGCTCGTCGTTTTTATGTGTAATCCAATAAATTCAAATGTTTCTTGTGCGATTAGCACGCACAATCGCATGCCCGTTCTCCCTCTCTGACACGCTGTCATGTCTAATCCAAAAAACTTAAACTTAGAGAGAATGAAAAATACGCCGGAACGTATAGATAGAAAAAAGATTTTTTTTAATTTTGATAGGAAATTAGATGTAGACAATTTTTTTAAAATAAGAAACAGGTTAAAAATTTATCTGAAAATTATGAACTTCTAGCACATAATCGACATGGTGGGATTCGAAATCCACGGCCTTGGCTAAATCCTACGTGACATGGAAATTTATGTATATGTACACATAAAACCATGTATATTTATGTACAGTTATATATATATATATGATTGTGTGTATATGTAAGTATATGTATATATGTATATATATATATATTGTGTATATATGTATATATATGTATTATGGTAGTATTCATAGTTTCAGGTGGAGAGTTTTCAAATATTAAAATGTGTTTGATTGATTTTTTATTTATTTTTATAAAATAGACTCGTAAATAAATAATTAATTGATTTATATGTGTATATAAATCGTTGGATTGTCGTTGAAATTTACGTAACATTTTTCTAACATTTGATGTTTTTGAACTTTTTGTGAGGTGATAACCGTCTAGAACGTGAATGTGTTTATTGTTGTTATCTCGTACTGTTTGATTGATTTTAGATTTAATCTCAGTTGTATAATATAAAATTCATAGTATTAGATTTATATCATTCAATTTATATTTAAAGATGAATTTCGATCGTACAATTGTTAAGAAAAATAAAAATGTATTATATAATGAATGAATAGATGATGCCAACACGTATGACAATTAAAAAACCGATGTCGAGGGTCATAATAGATTCTATCAAATGACGACTATTTAAATTCTATTTTATTGTATTTTTAATTAAAATCGTATACGTAATTTTAATATTGTATTGAGATTTCCGTATGGTTTGAATTTATATTAAATAAAGTATTATTTTTATTTAATAATAGTGTGACATATGACTATAAAAAGGTTGATGTTGGACATTCATAATCCCAATAGACAATTATGGGTCAGGTTGATACAATGATGTGACTATAAGAAAAGGTTATGTGATCAACATTTAGAGAATGGTGTATGTGAAATTTTGTAATTAAAAGAGGCTTAAGCGTTGGTTAATAGCTAATGTATTTTTTTATTCCATAACGAAGGGTTTACAAGACTATTAAATTTTCCTTAATATAAACTTTCCTAAATATAAAATATAAACTTTCCTAAATATAAAATATAAACTTTCCGTAATATAAAATATAAACTTTCCTTAATATGCCCCCTCAAGACGGAGCACGGAAGGTGATTCCGATCTTGACACAGAGATCATGGAAAGAAGAGCGCGGAAGCGGCTTCGTCAGAATGTCAGCAAGCTGATCGCGGGAGGTGACGTGAGAAACCCGAAGAGAACCGTCTTGAACTTGACCCCGAACGAAAAGAAAATCCAAAGCTAGATGTTTCATACGTGAGTGAAACACTGGATTAGCACTGAGATAGGTGGCCCCGACATTATCACAGTAGATAGTAGGCGTACCCGTAGGAGAAACACCA
>CM071866.1:11649021-11689914 GCA_036759665.1 Gynandropsis gynandra
TTGATGAAATCGGGTTAATTTGGGTGAAATTGGGTTAAAATTGGGTAAAATCGGGTTAATCTCGGTTAAATCGAGTTAAATTCGGTTAAATCGAGTCAATTTGGATGAAATTGTGTTAATTTTGGGTAAAATCGGGTTAAATTCGGTTAAATCGAATTAAATTCGGTTAAATCGAATTAAATTCGGTTAAATCTCCGGTTAACGGTCAAAATTGAGTCAAAATCGGGTTAAATTCGGTTAAACCGGGTCGAAATCGGGTCAAAATCGGGTCGGTTAACACCAATATACTGATTATATAACGGAGGGGGGAATTGACTGAATTGGTATAGTTAATGGGGAATCGGATGGATTTTGTAAGATGAGGGGAAATTGGATATGTCAGATAGTTGAGGGAGAATTTGAGTAAAAGAGAATAGTTGGGGGTGTAATATGCGTTTTTTCTCAATATTTTTTTGGGTATAGAAGTGGCACTATCAAATAGTGATATTTGAATGATTTCAATCCAAATCTTTCAAAGGAAATAAAAACACCAGATAAATTATAGAAAAAAAAAACAACGTCCGTATCAATTAAAAAAGAAAAACCAAAATTTACAATTTTATAAATTTTAAAATGGAAAAGAGGGTAAAAAACAGATCACAATAGGGTTTTCAGTTCCACTTCTCGCGAAGCCTAATGAGAGAGGCCGCGTAAAAACAGGGAACCATCACGTGGGCGGGAATCTAATTCAACGGTCAGGATTAAATCTCTACGTACGATCCAACGGTTAAACGTTAACCGGGTCGTAACAGGGTTAACCTAGCGAAAACCCTTAACCCGACTCGTGTTTTCCCTTTCGCAGCAGATAAAAGCCCTAATTTCGACCTTAAAACAGTTGCCATTAATAACATACCAAGCTCAGAGTCCAAGAACTCGGAAGTTTTCTGAATCAATCAATCCAGCTCAATGGATCCAGTAATGGCGGATGTCAAGATCCAATCCGACGCAACTGATTCGAATCCGCGGGAGGAGAATCCACGGAGAGAATCTCCGGCGGCGGCGGAGATGAATCACCGTAGAGTGTCTCCGACGGCGCTGCAACAGCAGAATCAGTGGGTGCCGATGCGGTATCCTCCAGCTGCGGTGATGCCGCATCAGATGATGTTTGCGCCGCCGCCGTACTCGGCTTATCACCATCAGTATCAGCCTCACCATTATCAGTCTCGCGGTAACAAGCATCAGAACAGCTACAATGGTGAGAATAAAACGATCTGGATCGGTGATTTGGATCACTGGATGGATGAGAATTATCTCAACTCTTGCTTCGCTTCCGCTGGCGAGGTTTGATTCTCTGTCTCCTTTTTATTTGCAAATACATGTCTATGTATGTGTGTATGCATGAATGTTTATGTTTGTATGATTATGCATGCATTGAATGTATGATGCTCGTGTTGTTCGTTTCTGCAATCTTGGTGAGAAGTTTGTTTCTTTTTTCCACGTTCTCTCTGATTGCTGCATATGATGACTGGAAAGTCATAATCTATTGTTCTTTGATTTCTCGAGGCGATAAATCCTGAGGGTATTAAGATAATTTTTACTTTTGATAGATTTCCACGATGAATTGAAATGACAATATTGACTTGCGTGTTATTGTTCACTTGTTGGATGGTGAATCTATATAGATTTAATTTGATTGTTATCTTGATGCCCTGCCTCTGAAGAAACTTTGAGGAGTTGGGCTTTCAGCTGAATGCATATGACAACTACTGTGACCTAATGACCTTTAGTGTTGTAGTGTTTGAGTCTCCTTTTATTTGTATAAATCTGTACTCTTTTAGAATCTTAGATTAATTTTACGTATACCTAGACAGAGATGGCGTGTTCTTCAACTTATCTGAAATATGGGCTCACACATGTTGTGCAGATTGCATCAGTAAAGATTATCCGCAACAAACACAATGGTTTGTCTGAGGGCTATGGATTTGTGGAATTTGTTTCCCATGAAATTGCTGAAAAGGTTTTACAGAACTACAATGGGATCTCTATGCCAAATTCTGTTGACCAGATGTTCCGCTTGAACTGGGCTAGTTTTAGCACTGGTGAAAAGCGCTTGGAGAATGGCCCTGATCTTTCTATCTTTGTTGGGGACTTAGCACCTGATGTCACCGATCAATTGTTGCACGAAACATTCTCTTTGAAATACCCATCTGTAAAGGCTGCAAAAGTTGTCATTGATGCTAATACCGGCCGATCGAAGGGGTATGGGTTTGTGAGGTTTGGAGATGATAGTGAGAGGACGAAAGCCATGGCAGAGATGAATGGTGTGAAATGTTCTAGCAGAGCTATGCGAATTGGTCCTGCAACTCCTAGAAAGTCAACCAGTTATCAGCAACAAGGTATTTGGCTGGTTTCTGTTTATTTGCTTGTAAACTCAGTATGTTAACATAATTCTAATTTGTTTAAATTTAGTATGATATGTGAAACTGTTATGTAGTTCAATCAAGTTTGTTCATTGCAATGCAATAAGTGCTAATGAAAATATAACAGTAACCTTTAGTCTCTATAAGCATCTTCCAAGACGTCCTTTTATTTCTTTGTGTTTTTTGTCATTTTTGGGAAGGTGGATACATGTCAAACGGTGCCCAGGGTGATGGAGACTCATTAAACACAACAGTAATTTCTCCCTCCTTGTTCCCTATAAAAAGAAAATTTTTCTTGTTTTTCGTTATTGTGATCGTCAACTGTGATTAATCTTTCCTCCACTGATCCATACCTCTGTTTTAGATATTTGTCGGGGGACTTGACCCAAGTGTCACTGATGAAGATCTGAGACAACCTTTTGCTGAATTTGGTGATATTATTTCCGTCAAGATTCCTTCTGGCAAAGGATGCGGATTTATTCAATTCGTCAACAGGTAACATTTCTTCATTCATGAAGCACATAACCATTGATTGTTACGCCTTCACACACTTGTTTCAAATTTGTCACTGATTTAATATTCAATGTATCTTGCCAGAACAAGTGCAGAGGAGGCTTTGGAAAAATTAAATGGGATAGTAATTGGAAAACAAACAGTTCGCCTTTCTTGGGGTCGTAATCCAGCCAATAAACAGGTATGGGAGGATAACCTATCACTTTCTAATCCTTACCCTTGCATCAAAATTCTCATCATCAAGCAACAAATCTTGGTTATATTGCAGTTTAGGGGTGACTTTGGGAACCAATGGGTTGGATCGTACTATGGAGGACAATATTACAACCCGTATGGATACATTATACCGCCGCCTCATGATCCGAGAATGTATGGTCCTGCAGCTTATGGAGCATATCCTGTATACGATGGTCATCAGCAACAAGTGAGCTGAGAGAAACGGAAGCGTTATCTACATGAACGAGCGAAGTCACTAAATTTTAGGTATGCTTAGGAGGCGCAAGGCAGAAGAGCTCCGGCTTGGTAGCACCTTATTATCTCGATGTTCCTCCAACGGTGGGGACTGGAGAGCGAATTTTGATGGAACCGTGGTGGTGAGTATATCAACTAGGGATTTCATTGATTGATTTAATTTGTTATTCGGATTTATCCTCTCTACTGAACTTAGAGAGGAACGATGATTGTTGGTTGTGTTTGGGTGTGGCTGTCTTAAGTAGTTAGCATCTCTTGATGTTATAGAGAAGACCCATCTTCCATAAGACTAGTGTTCTTGCAAAGTGACAATTTTCGATAATTTTATTGGACAAACCGAAAACCAATCGATCCAAAATGCTCGTAATCCAAGATTTGTTGGATTGATAACCGATTTTTCGAGTTGGTTTTGCCCTGCTCTTACTCTCAAATTTTCATGGTCTACGAAATATGTGAAGGGTCTAAGGAACGATATCAACTTTGGGGACCTCTTTGCATCTAATAGCCGGTTTGAGTTTATCATCGATCAACTAACATTAATACGATTGCATCTAAGCAATTTTAATTTAATCTATACTAACATTAATGCATAGTTTGTTTAAACAGGAGAAAAAAATAAATTATGATAATGCCCATTTGATTTTGTTTTTTTTTGATAAACTATATGCGAGTCTTAAACGAATCAACTAAGTTGTAGATAGAACATTTATTTAAAGGTTTTGACGTAATTAAGAAAATCTTATGATATGTTTTTATAACCTTAAATTTGACTGTATTAACCGCTTCAATTAATAAATGTTGATATAACATAATCTTCTAGGGTAAAACTCATATTTCCACCCAAACTTTGCGTACTTTACTTATTTTCCCCTCATGTATCACATTCATCCTATTCCCCCCTCATCTATCACCCCTAATTTTATTCCCCCCTCAAGTTTTTTAATTAAGCCTATTCCCCCACCCTATTTAAAATTCTGTTAAATATCCAGAATTTTGACACAAACCCTAAAAACCCATCAATTTTGACCCGATTTCATACCCAATTTTGACCCGACCCGACCCGACCAAAATTAAAATTAAATTAAATCCGGTTTACCCAATTATTTACCCAGTCCGGTTTAATATAGTTTTGACCGGTTTACTGAATTTTGACCCAACCCAAACCCAATTAAATCCGGTTTACCCAATTATTTACCCAGTCCGGTTTAATATAATTTTGACCGGTTTACTGAATTTTGACCCAACCCAATTTATTATAATTTTGACCCGGTTTACTGAATTTTGACCCGGTTTTGTTGAAATTGACTCGGTTTTGTTGAAATCGACTCGGTTTTGTTGAAATTGACCCGATTTTTCCCGATTTTGATGGAATTTTTATCCGGTTTGTTGAAATTGATCCGGTTTTGACCCGATTTTGCTGAAACTTTTTAAATGATCCGATTTTAATGTAAATTTCACCAAAATTTATCCATTTAAAAAAAAACTCATCGAAACAAAAAAACTCATTGTAAAATGTTACTACACGTTACCTAAACGTATGGAGAAAATGAATTTTTTTGTTTCGATGAGTTTTACAATGAGTTTTTTTGTTTCGATGAGTTTTTTTTTAATGGATAAATTTTGGTGAAATTTACATTAAAATCAGATCATTTAAAAAGTTTCAGCAAAATCGGGTCAAAACCGGATCAATTTCAACAAACCGGATAAAAATTCCATCAAAACCGAGAAAAAATCGGGTCAATTTCAACAAAACCGAGTCGATTTCAACAAAATCGGGTCAAAACCGGATCAATTTCAGCAAACCGGATAAAAATTCCATCAAAATCGGGAAAAAACCGGGTCAATTTCAACAAAACCGGGTCAAAACCGGATTAATTTCAGCAAACCGGATAAAAATTCCAGCAAAACCGGGAGAAACCGGGTCAATTTCATCAAAACCGGACAATTTCAACAAAACCGGGTCAAAATTCAGTAAACCGGGTCAAAATTATAATAAATTGGGTTGGGTCAAAATTCAGTAAATCGGTCAAAATTATATTAAACCGGACTGGGTAAATAATTGGGTAAACCGGATTTAATTTAATTTTAATTTTGGTCGGGTCGGGTCGGGTCTCAAAATTGGATGAAATCGGGTCAAAATTGATGGGTTTTTAGGGTTTGGGTCAAAATTCTGGATATTTAATAGAATTTTAAACAGCGTGGGGGAATATATTTAATTAAAAAACTTAAGAGGGGAATAAGATTAGGGGTGATAGATGAGGGGGGAATAGGATGAATATGATACATGAGGGAGAATAAGCAAAGTACGAAAAGTTTGGGTGCAAATACCCAATCTTCTATTTATTTACCAAAACAATATTAAAAAAAGATATATACCGTTCTATACGAATGAAACCCAAAACTCCGAAGAAATTTAATAGTAAAAACCCGTTAAAGAAAAAAACATTTTGACATATATTTTCAAAATTAATAAAATAATACCTATATAAGTAAAATAATTTGCATTATTCAAATGATGTTTTTATTGTTATAAAAATTTTAAAAAAATAATTTATAATTTAGTCAAAAAATAAACAGAACATTAATACGATTTGAAGGTATTGAAGTAATTAAAATAAATCTTTAGATATATTTTATAAGGTAAATTTGAATATGTTGATATAACAAAATATCTATTTCATTTACCAAAACAATCTAAGAAAAAAAAAGATATATTCCATTTCATATGAATGAAACCCAAAAACCAAAAACTCCAAAGATCAAATCTGGCTAAATAAATATATTTCGACATGATTTTCTCAAATTTAATGGAATATTACGTATATATGTAAAATAATTCATATAATTTAAATGCCTTTTTTAGTGTTATACCAAAGTTTAGAATTTAATACTTTACTTTACAGTTATTTTTTATTTTTAAAGTATAAATAAATTTTCAAACGCCTTAAAACATAACAGATTGACGATATTCTATCAACTTTTTTTCTTATTTAATTAATATAAAAAATTATAATTCAATCTTTACAATTCCAAAATAAGGGAAGGTTACAACAAAAGGAAAACAAAGGCTCAGTTCATAAACACAAACAACTTCGGGAAGCAGAACACAGTACATGTCGGCGAGAGACCGCGTAAAAACAGGGAATCATCACGTGTGGAGAATCCAAATCGACAGTCAGGATTTAACTTCTCCGTCCAATCCAACGGTTTATCGTAAACCGGGTTTGATATCCGGGTTAACCTAGTGAAACCCGTTAACCTGATTCGGGTTCATTTCCATTTCCGTTCGTGTAAGGAAAGAGATAAAAGCCCTAATCATGACCTAAAAATTCTTATTGCCATTAACAAGACCACGCGCTTCAAGTCCTCGTACTGAAAAAAAATATTCCTGTTGAGTGAATCGATTCATCAAGCTAATTGAATCCAGTATGGCGGATTTGAAGATGCAATCCGAAGCCTCTGATTCGAATCCCCAGGAGGAGAACCAACGCAAGGAATCGCCGACGGAGATGAATCACCGGAGAGCATCTCCGGCGCCGACGCCGCCTCAATGGGTGGCGATGCGGTATCATCCGGCGGCGGCGGTAATGCCGCATCAGATGATGTTTGCGGCGGCGGCAGCGGCGCCGTACTCGCCTTATCATCAGTATCAACCTCACCTGTACCCATCCCGTGGGAACAAGCATCAGAATGGTTCCAATGGTGAGAATAAGACGATCTGGGTCGGTGATTTGCATCACTGGATGGACGAGAATTATCTCAACTCTTGTTTCGCTTCCGCTGGCGAGGTTTGGTTCTCTCTTTTCCTATCTTTACGTACATATATGTATTTGCCCGTTGTATTCATTTATATGTATTTATGTATATGTTAATTGGTCGTTTAATGATATTAATGTTCATCAGGTGGGGAACTTATGTTCTTAAATGATTTGTGATACTTCTACACATTATGAGATTCCCTCAGAAAAGTCGCAGTCTTTTAGTTTGGATATGGTTATTAGGAGTGTGCTGAGCTTTCGTTTAAGAAAATGCAAGAGGAGACCTTGATTGCCTCTGTTAATTGAGAGAGAAATTGTGACTTCAAAGTTCTATTGGTTGAAGAGTGGATGCAATCATAGGCTGATATACTCTCCTGGATCCGCTGTATCGACGATTAAGAATTTGCAATTTTCTAGATTGCTAGGTTTTTACAAATCTTGATGTAATTTGTTTATCACCTGAAGTTCAGTTTTATTCTTACAGAGTTTGTTTAAAATGGGCATGCACAAATGTTTTGCAGATCTCATCAGTTAAGGTCATTCGCAACAAACACACTGGTCTGTCCGAGGGCTATGGATTTGTAGAATTTCTTTCCCACGAAATTGCTGACAAGGTCTTACATAACTATAATGGGACACCTATGCCAAATGCTGTTGACCATACTTTCCGTTTGAACTGGGCTAGTTTTAGCACAGGAGAAAAGCGCTTGGAGAATGGTCCTGATCTTTCGATATTCGTGGGGGACTTAGCACCCGATGTAACTGATAAACTGTTGCATGAAACTTTTTCTGTCAAATACCCATCTGTCAAGGCTGCAAAAGTTGTTATTGATGTCAATACCGGCCGATCAAAGGGGTATGGCTTTGTGAGGTTTGGAGATGATAATGAGAGGGCAAAAGCTCTGACAGAGATGAATGGTGTAAAATGTTCTAGCAGAGCTATGCGAATTGGTCCAGCAACTCCTAGGAAGTCCAATGGTTATCAACAACAAGGTATTAAGTTTGATTCACTATCTTTGCTTATAATCAATGTATATTATGTAGACCATCTTACACTGTGTGATGATAAGGTTAAGTTCAACTGTCTTAGAGTTTATAATTTTTCATCTATGAATGGCTGGAGTGGGCCTTTATTTTTTAATATCCAGTGGTCTTGAATTCGGTAGAGGCTTATGTTCTGTTTCTTGAAAAGCTACAAGTGCTTATGGGAATTCAATGGTAACCTTTTGTTCCTTTGAGCACCTTGACAATCTTATTTTTTTCTTTTTTGGAAGGTGGATACATGTTGAATGTTACCCAGGGTCATCCTGACAGGGACTCGTTAAACACGACAGTAATTGCTCCCCTCCCTTTTCTTTTGTTTTGCCATATTTTGAGTGTAGAAGGTTAATCTTTCCTCCACTAATCCATATTTCTGTTAGATATTTGTTGGAGGACTTGACCCAAGTGTCACTGATGAAGATCTGAGACAACCTTTTGCTGAGTATGGTGATATAGTTTCAGTAAAGATTCCTGCAGGCAAAGGATGCGGATTTATTCAGTTTCTAAACAGGTGAACTTCTAGTATACACAAAGCTCGATGATGATAATTTATTCTTTGCACTGATGACGGATCAAGTGACCCTTTAGACACTTGATCTCCAGTCATAACTGACTTGGTACCCAACATATTTTTTCAGATCAAGTGCTGAGGAAGCTTTGGACAAGTTAAATGGTGTGGTAATTGGAAATCAAACAGTTCGCCTTTCTTGGGGTCGCAACCCGGCCAACAAGCAGGTGATCCTCTCTCTCTCTCTCTCTCACTTTCTCTCTCTCACTGGGATAGTAGCCTGTGTTAATCTTGGATTAAAATGGTCCATATTTAGCTTGGTTTTTTCATTACCAGATTCTTAACTTTGTTAACTCAAATTAAACCAAGCACAAGACTGTTCTCATGTTCGTACTAGGACAGGTTTACTCGTCCAGTTTATGTTGATTTAATTGAAATAGACATCTGGCTTGCATTATCACGTTTCCTGTATTGTCTCGTATACTATTTATTGTCACCAATTTTGTTTGTCGTAATATTTGAAGAATTGTCTACGGTCTGACCCTATCTTTATTGTTCTGGTTTATTGCGACTGATTTTTTAGTATTGTTCATCTTGCAGCTTAGAGGAGAGTTCGGAAACCAACAGGTTGGACCGTTCTACGGAGGACAATATTACAATGGTTATGGGTATATGATACCACCTCCTCACGATCCGAGGATGTACGCTGCTGCGCCTTATGGAGTTTATCCAGTTTATGGTGGTCATCAACAACAGGTAAGCTGAGGGGAAAGAGCTTATCTGAACCAACAATCGATCTCACTGAATTTATTAGGTCTTCATAGGAGGTGTGAGGCGAAATGGCTTCGCCCTCGTGTAGCTCCTGAGTAGCATTATCTATTAGTCAGGGAATTTTGATTGAACCATAGAGGTAAGTATCTGATTAGGGATTTGATTGATTGATTTAATTTGTTTCTGAGATGATAACTCCTTTGCACTTATTGATTGATAGAGAGGTACACATTGATTGATGTTATTGTTGTTTCGGTGTGATTAGTATTTCTTATTTCTCAATCATAAACGTGTTCCATAATTTATCCTACGATCACACTTGCCCATCCGCGAAGATTATAAAATCTCAATGAACGTGTAGACAGCGGATTAGGTAACTGAAACTTCACTCATTTGCGAGTTTAAATTTATGGGGTCTTGAATGGCATGGTGGCTCCAATGCCGAAGCGATCATCATGTGGTATTCACACCTCCAAGACTAATAACACCTCAAAACCCTTCAAGACTGACAGGCTATATTCGAAGCGATCACATCGCAGCCGAAATACAACTCTTGGACGCGTTTAGTTGAAAGCTCTTGATTCAGTAGCGTTTTAGTGTAATTCGAACTTTCAAACTCTTTATAAGATTATGAGTTCCTACCTCAAAATCAGTGGCACATGATATAATACCACTCAAGGTTCTAAAAAGGAAATGAAAAGTAAATTACTGTACTGATAAAAGTATTAACATTTTTTCCCTTTATCAATTGGGGAAATTATTGAGTTTTGGCTTTTAAAAAGCATTACTTCTTAGCAGGTATACAAAAGCAACATGCAAACTTTTGTTTTCTCGCTTTTTCATTTGGACCGCCAGAAAGTAATGTGAAGTAAAAATCAATTACTAATATTTGGTTTGGCTTTCCCAATCTGTAGTCATTTCTAATCTTTTTCTTCCGTTAGTTGCTTGTAGCCGTTTTCTATGTTCGGTCGAACGTTATTTATGTATCTCTCGTGTAACCTCTTTTGGTTAATTAATTTATAATATGTTTACCAACAGAAAACCATATTAATCGGTTGAAAAACTATGTGTAAATTATTTTTTTAAAAAAGAAGAAAAAAAACAGATTTTTTTTCATATATTTTCAAATAAAAGCCCTTTTACTCAAAATGTCATTGCATTGGCTGTATGCATGTCCCTTCTCCAACGTACGGAGTGAAAAAAAAACAGAAATAGCAACAACGAAAAGGTTGATGGATTAAGTTAATTGACACCTAAATTTTGATTTGAATATAGAATAATCATATTTTTATTCAAATATTTAATTAATACTAGATCTATTAAAAGAGTCATCACTTCAAACCTAAATTAATTTTAGAGGTAAACAATAATAAAGATAAAAGAACTTGAATTTCACATTTTTTAAAAAAATTTTGTGGGCTCCATAATTTATGTTTGATGCTTAAATATTTTAATTCTAGTTGTTTGATTAAAATGGAATTCATTAAACTATTATTCGAGAGATTTATCTAAATATAAGATCATATTTTTATAAATTTAAAATACACTGATATCAGTTAATTCAATCCTAAATAATGGGTAATATGAATGAAACCCCAAATATTATTTTCTATAAATATTTATTACGGAGATATTAATCGGTTAATTCAAACATATAGAATGGGTAGTATGAATGAAACCCCAAATATTATTTTCTATAAATATTTACTTTTATCATTACTAGAGAAAGTGATCACTTCAAAGATGGGTATCTATTTTTGCTATTGATTTTGATGTCTTCTTTACCATATTATTTGTTCTTTTATAATAATAACAAATATCAAGTAATACAGTTGTGCAATTTTACACATCACACACATCCAGCACGAATTCATATATATATATATATATGATTTTACATATAATATATGTTATTAACACATGTAGGGTAGCCGTCTACTAGTACTGCAAGTTGCTGACACGAGTGCTCGGAATTTATGACCATATATTCTTTTTTAGGAGTTGCGCATTTAAATAGATATTATAATCAAAAGAAAAATAATAGTCGTGCATAAATATTTGTTTTTGTACATATAAATGTATTTAATTGCATATAAATTCATCATCGATCATTTCAAGGATCGAATAGTTGTGACTGCCTTATTTGTGATTTGCTATATATAATATTTCATAAATATATGAATTTATGTCAAAATATTAAATACTATATATTTTTTTTCTATTTTTATAAATAAATGAGAATAATATTTTTAAAATATTTTCTATCAATCGTGCAAACGAAAAAATATAGCATATCCTCTAAATGTAAATCTAAAATAAATATTACACTAGTAATTATATAACATATTTACGTAGTTTTAAACTGATAAAATATCAAAATATCTTCTTAAAACTTTTTTATTAGAGTAAAGAAAAATGTATCATTATTTTTTTATTTGCAAAAACACATACGTTTGATATTTTTTGCAATAAAATCTATTTTAAAATTAAAAACAAAGGGTGATAGACGATTTTGAAGTTGAGAATACAAATCGAGAGGTGATTTTGAAATCGAGAGCAAAGAGTAAAAAGAAAAAGCAAAGATCAGATATTTCGAACGATTTCAAACAATTTTTCGAACGATTTTCGAAAATCGTATGGATTATATAGATCATATAGATCGCAAAGGTCATGTATCGTTTGGATCGCATGAATCACAAACATAAAAATATAAATATTATAAAAATAAAACTAAAATTAAAATTTTAAAAATGAAATTAAAATCCTAATAACATATCAAATTTATGTTTGATTAAGAATCCGTACATAATTTTGTTATCATTCTATAGTTTTTCTTCTTCATAAAAAATATTATATAGGTACACGCACATATATATATATATTGTATTATAATACAATATAAAATAAATTTACATTTTAAATCGACAGAATTAATGAAAAATTAATAAAATGTAAATAATTGAATGATGAACCTTTTGACAGCTTAACGACAGGGTAATAAGCGAAACTTTTTCATTCAACTCAATTGTCCAGTTCCATTATTTAAACTGGAAAAATCGATGAAAATTAACCATATTTGAAAGCTATAATTATTTTTTCTTTGCGATTTTTGCTTATTATATTCGAAATAATACTTCGGGAAGTGTGTAACCTCTTAGTAAGACACAATTAATCCACCATATTTGCTTTTACTTATTAAAAAGATATACAGTCCATTAATCCACCATATTTTCTTTTATTTCTTCAAATACTCCATTACGTAAAAATATGGAGGAGGAAATATATTTTTACAACGTAAATGATATATGAAATAATCATACATATAAAAATTCAGGGTTTTTCTTCAATATTGGGAGGGAGAAAAAAACCTATGTAAACCTACAAATTAAGGATTCTACTCTATTTCTGTTGACGTGGTAAATAATTTAAGTTTCGAATCAATTTCGATTCTTTATATCTCCTTCACCTTCTCTGTGACTATTCCATTAATCCAATTTATAGACACGAAATCAACCAAAACGTCTTCGTATTTTCACCATGGTCTTTGTCTATTCCTCCTCATTCATCTCCTGCAACTTATGTCTATTCCTCTTCCCAAACACTCAATTTATTTTCATCCATAACGTTAGGTTTAAAACACATGGTGGAACGACACACCGAATGGTTTTCGAGTGGAGGCGATGACTACCACATCAACGAACCTGGGTTCTCTTTTGCAGATGAGAGAAATCCTAGACTTCAGAATGACTGAAGGATGAAACAGAGAAGCTATCATCCAACGTTCCAATTCTCGAGTGGAGGCAATGGCGATCACAACGATGGAAAAGGCTTCTCTTTTGCAGAAGGGAGAAATCTTAGACTTCAGAACGACCGAAGGATGGAACAGAGAAACTGTCGTCCAACGTTTCAATTTTTTAGTGAGGATCGATACTCCTTCCCTCGCATGGTTTATTTCTCAACCAATCTTTCTTCGTATTTTCACCATGACCTCTGTTTATTTCTCAATCCACAACTCGGATCTTCTTCTTGTCTCTGAACATTTTGCATATGGATTTCATGTAACAATCACATGGATACTGGATGGTCAAGCGGGTTGTCGGAACAAAAGCTTGCTTGTTTGGTAAAGCTGTAACATGCAAGTACTTGAGGCAAGATAATTTCTTGGAGGTTAGTTTCCACAGTTTATTACCGTTCCAACTTTGGATACCGAATTGTTGTAGATGAAGAGCATGGATTTAACTCGGGAGGAGCTTAATACGACACTTCCTTTTAGACATATTTTAGCCTTAATATTTTAAAATACAGATATATGGAATGCCTTAAAACTCCAGGGAACTTGATCTATTATTGTTCGTTTCAATGGGATTGGCCAGAAAAGTTTCCTGATGGAGATACTGTTTGAAAGATCAAGTTCTCTGGCTCTGTTTATCTTTCTTTTTTATACCGGTTACAATCTTCTTAGAATATGACATTGTAATGATGTTTCTCTCTTACTCTCATGTTATGCTGTGTAGGTTCGAACTTATTCTAAATGGGTAATAGATGGAGAGTATGACCAAGCAAAGTGTTATTAGTGCCAAGCAGGATTTGCAGATGGGATGGGCCAACAAGTCACCTGGTTGGGTTGCTTACTTATGATATATGACTAATACCATCTGTTGGTATAGAGTTTTAGTTCAAAATGTGCAGTTTAATAAGTAAAGCCATATTTCTCCCTTTCTTTGTATCATATCATATACATGCAAGCTGTTTGGTTTCACTCATCAAGAGTTTTGCTCCACACACAGCACATGCAGATTATGTGTCCCCATCGTGTAACACTCCTGTAAGCTATATTAATTAGCATTAATTTCTTAGGCCAAAATCCTTTTGTATACTTTGACTTACATTTCATTATAATGCATATGAGTAGATAATTTGTGGAAGCCTTCTTTCAATGTTTTATATTCTTGTGCAAGATTTAGAAAGAACTTTAAAAGTGGAGTGATTGGAGATGTTTCTCTGTAGCAGACGTGAGCACTGGATCTGTGGTTTTTGCTTTTGAATTTCTTTCAGAAGTTTCATATGGCTTACATTTTGGAAATCTATCTTCGGATCCTATTAAAACCCTGTGTATGCTTCTTTTTCACATCTGGAATTTGTAAAAGTTGTGTTTCTTGGTTGAATGTAATTATTTAGATTGAATGCAATTATGTTCTTTAATTGTAAAGCCTTTCAATTACTGTTGTTTCTCACACTTAGTTTAGTTGCTTAATTAACTTATGAAGTTTATAGTGTTCATTGTTTATCACGAAATAGATAAAAACAACGTAATCTAACTTAGGCCTTGTGGGGGAGGCAAAGATTAGGATATATGTTTTCAATTCTCTTAGCTACTTTCTATGTTTTGGAGGACACCACTTTATTTCTTGGCGCAATGATCTTGTGATAGCAAAATTTACCTATATAGAATAACTTATTGTTTCACATTGATGGATTAGCTAATAAACATATGATCGTAAGTTCTTCTTTCTATATTTTGATTTCGGTTTGTGACTTCTCGCCAAAGATCTTGTTTTCCTCGTGAAAAATAACTCATTCAATATTTGCAGACATGGCCTCCCAAGATGGTAAAAGATACATGATCTCACCTTCATGCAATTTTGATCGTCTCGTTTTAATACGTATTTCTCGCATGATTTTAAAAATATTTATGATGATAGATGCGATGTTTACATGTGATTTTGTATCCGTTTTACTCGTTTTCATATTTTCATCTTCTTACAGGTTATAATGCATATTTGGTTCGTTTTGGAGCTAAAGAACGTACACGGGACAAAGTATTAGACTCGAGGATCATAACGGAACAAACGGGAGGAGAAACAGCACGGGTCGGGGAGGACTTCAGCTCACACAGACCTTGAAGTACCATCACAGCCCATGCGGGGCACTTAACTTAGCCCGCGTGGGGCACATACCTTAGCCCGTGCGGGGCCATTGGTCCAGCACGTCTAGCAGCTTCAGCATGGATCGAGCAAGCCTTCAGCATGCGCGGGTGAAGTTTCAGCAAGGGAGCCCATGCGGGACATACTCTCCAGCCCGCGCGGGTCGCGTCCGTCACCTGCAGAAACAAGAAAAGAAAACTCGGCCAAAGAGGAAAAGAAAGTGGTTAGCTGCCTACACAAAAAGGAAACATTGTTAGAGAAGAGGAATGAAAGTTATATGGCTGAAAAATAGAAAGAAAACGTGTCCACTTACTCAAGAATAGAAACTAATGCAAAGAAGAATGGAAAACACACGTTAAAGTAAAACTGCAGTTTCTGCAACGAGGAGAAAATGAAGTGAACGACCAAAGAGGAAAAAGGGGAGAAAAAGAAAGAAAGAAAAGAGGAAAGAGAAGGAGGAGAGCTAAGGATTCGTTCACTTCATTTTTGGGAGAAACAACACACACGTTAGAGAGAGAGTTGCAGAGAGAGTAGAGAGAGAAGTTGTTCGTGAGTTCTTGCGGAGGAGACATTCAAGGGGCATTGGAGATCAATTTAGGACTTCGGTTTCATTTGGTTTTTATGTTCTTTAGACTTTCTACTTCAATTATGTTGTTTGCTTTTGAACGCATGAGCGAGTAGTCGTTTTGTTCTAGGAGAAAGGATTAGCCCATGGCTATTCCGGAACCATTTTGATTTATCTTTGAATGTAATTTACCGTTTTCGTTTATCTATTCTTTGTTTGAGTGCTTGATTGACTTGTGTTTACGAAAGCCAAGTAGATGCATGTTTTAGGAACTTAGGAGAAGGACCAAAAGGAGAATTCTAATTCCAGATAATCAGGTTTAGAACAACCGAGGTTAGGCCACGAATGTAGGGTAGCAACGGTTGAGCGTAAAACGGATGAATCACAGAACTTATGGATTTAGCTTAAGGTGTCAGCCACGAAAGTAGTGGATAACTTGACTACATCACGTGTCTATGCCTTGAGAGGGTAGATATCATATTAGGATCGTCTGTCTTAGATAACTTAATCGGGATTGCATGATTAGATAGGTTGATTGTTGGTTTCGGTAGTCTTGTGGTGACCGGATTCCTAGAACGTTTATCTCACTGTTAAGAACTCGTTAGTTATTTATTTTTAGTTTTTCATTCTCAAAACCCATATTTCGTTCGCTTGCAAGTTTGATTCGTAGTTTGAGTTTATGTTGTGTTGCGTAGTCCCTGTGGGATCGACACCTAGAGTACTACACACGTGTCGTGCACTTGCGGGTAGTTTAGATTAATATTTGTTTAACTTTGAATCGCATCAAATGCTGAAAGAAGTAGTTATGCATGTTAGATTTATCTTTAGCTCTATTATTGTTTTTCGATTAATCTTATCTTTTCTAAAATTGGTATGGAGGTATTCTATGAATAATATGAAAAATAGGAATTCCGAAGGTTAATGTTTATTCATTCTACACATCACTTACTAATATTCTAACTTATATAGCAAAAATCATGACTGGAAAACAAGGAAAATGTTGTTGAACATGGAATTCAAAGATGGAATGGTCTAAATATTTTGTTCTTCGAATGGCAAACTGGTCTTGAGAAGACTTTGTTTGAAAATCACCCAATTTCTTTATCAACGGAATCTCGCAGTCCACTGCCTGCAATTTCTTCAGATCCATTAGTTAATATATCTTCTACAAGCAAATTAATTCATCCTTATCCCTTCTTCATGATGAAAGCAACCTTGTTGTTGGATATTTAGCTGAAAATGGAGAATACACCAAACCTACAGTTTCAAAGATAGTTGAGATAGGTGTACCTATCTCTGTTGGGAATTACATGAAAAGTTCAAGCCCTGGAGTAAGAAATTCATCAAGTAACTTAACTTTATCATGAAGATTAAACTAAAATTTCGTTTTTAGCACCTATAGTTGTCACAATGGAACTTTTTAATTATTTTATATATAGGTTGTTGATGCACCATGAAAAGGTGCACCCGTTGTTGACAAGCAGAACTCCAAGATCACTACAAAAAAACATGTCATTTCCAACAGAGACGGGACAACGGATCCGTCTGTTGATACGAAATGGCAACGGATTGTACACTACAAAAAAACTCGGGGTTTCCAACCACTACTAGAAAATTCAATATTGGAAACGGAATTTGGGGACTATGAGTTTCGTCGCTAAATTTAGGACGGATTATACACGGATTAGGGACGGATAATGAAATCCGTCTCGAATCCGTCCGGAATTATACGTACCGATGAACCGTCTCTAATTAGTCCGTAAATACGGACGAATTAGAGATGGATGAGTAGAGTGTCCCAAATCAGGGACGGTAGAGCACGGGCGTCCACAAATTGGGGACGGCGACACCTTCCGTCCCCAAATTTAGGGACGACGACACCTTCCGTCTCCAAATTTAGGGACGGTGGCACCTTCCGTCCCTAAATTTAGGGACAGAGGCACCTTCCGTCCCCAAATTTAGGGACGACGCGGAGACCGTCCCTAATCAGGTACTTTAAAAAACCAATTTAGGGACGGATTCGGGACGACTCTTCGGCGAACTATTTTCTTAGTCCGTAAGCCGTCCCTAATTCGTCTATAAATAATCTATTTAACCCCTCAACATTGATCCGTCTTTCATAAGCAACTCTCATATCTTTCACCACATATCTTCTATAGTGTTTGCTATTATAATGGCATCTTCATCAAAATCGAATATTTTTGTTTCTAGACAATGGATGTACAGAGGAATTAATCTAGAATCTCAAGGTGTATCGAAGGAGTTTATAGAAGGCATCACACAGTTTATGACAATGGCGACAAATCAACAAGATTACAAAGAAACGAGTACATTGGTTTTTCCATGCGTCAAATACAAGAATGAAAAATTTGTTAATGAGAGAACTGTTTGGAAGCATCTTTATTTAAAAGGTTTTACTCCGAAGTATTTCATGTGGTTATGTCATGGAGAAAAATTTTGCACCACGACCTAGTAATGTTGTGGAAAACTTTAGTAGGGGCATTATACATCATGAAGTGTTTAAGTCTTCTCAAGATGTAGAAATGAACCCTTATATGGAAATGGTGCAAAATGTATTCCATGACAGAAACGAAAATATTGAACAAGATCCGAATGAAGAAGCAAAAAGTTTTTTTGAAATGCTAGAAAATGCTAGGAATCCACTTTATGATGGTTGTAGAAGTGGTTTATCACAGTTATCTCTGTCTGCACGTTTGATGAATTTGAAGACTGAAAATAATTTGTCTGAGAATCGCATGGATTCGATATTGCATTTAGTAAGAGATTATTTGCCAGAAGATAATAATGCAGTAGACTCCTATTATGAGACAAAGAAGATGATGTGATCTTTGAGTTTATTGCCATATCAAAAAATTAATTCTTGTCAAGACAATTGCATGATTTTTTGGAGAGAGATATTATATATGAGTAATTGTCGATTTTGTGGAAAAGATCGATTTTATTTAATAAAGAATGGAAAATCGGTTTCATATCGTCGTATGTGGTATTTACCAATTACAGACAGATTAAAAAGATTGTATCAATCTGTGGAGACCGCAAACGACATGAGATGGCATGCTGAGCATTCAAGTCGTGAAGGAGAGATGTGTCATCCCTCAGATGGTGAGGCGTGAAAACACTTTAACAAGGTATATCTTGATTTTGCAGCCGAGAGTCGGAATGTCTATTTAGGCCTTTGTACCGATGGTTTTAATCCATTTGGGATGTCTGGGAAGAATTATTCATTGTCTCCAGTTATAGTGACACCTTACAACTTACCACCGGATATGTGCATGAAAACGGAATTTTTGTTCTTAACAATAATGATTCCCGGGCCTAATCATCCGAAAACAATTTGGGATATATTTCTTCAACCACTTATTGAAGAATTGAAAGAAATATGGAATGGAGTTCAAGCGTACGATTTCTCGAGGCGACAAAATTTTATGTTACGAGGTGCTGTCATGTGGACAATAAGTGATTTTCCAGCTTATAGTATGTTATCTGGATGGATAACGCATGGTCGATTGGCTTGTCCATATTGCATGGAGGAAACAGATGCTTTTCAGTTGAAACATCGAATAAAGACGAGTTGGTTTGATTGTCATCGTTGTTTTCTTCCTGTTGATGATGCATTACGGCGCAATAAGAGAAATTTCAAAAGGATTGTAGTTGTGCGGAAATCTTCTCCTCCATTTTTGACCGGCGAAGAGATTTTGTATGAACGACTTCTTGCTTTGGGTATTCCGAGGAGTATAGATTGCGGAGGGAACAATCATCCAAGAATTGGTTGTTATGGAATTACTCACAACTGGTACAAGAAGAGCATATTTTGACATTTTCCGTATTGGAAAAATCTGAAACTTCGACATAATCTTGATGTCATGCACGTAGAGAAGAATTTTTTCGATAACATCATCAATACAGTACTGAATGTCACAGGGACGACGAAAGACGATATTAAATCACGCAAGGATCTAGAAGAGTATTGCTCAAGAAAGGAGTTACATATAAGTGATGACGGTAAAGCGCCAGTCCCGATATTCAGATTGTCAAATGATAAGAAATATAAATTGTTGAAATGTTTGAAAGAAGATGTGAAATTTCCCGATGGGTATGCGTCTAACATCAGAAGGTGCGTGGACATTCAAGGAGGAAAGTTATTAGGGATGAAAAGTCACGATTGTCATGTATTCATGCAAAGACTACTTCCGATATGTTTTTCCTGAATTGATAGACAAACATGCACACGAAGCAATTGGAGGTATGTGGTTGATTTTATTAATATATAGTATGAATAACATTTGTTAAATACACTAATAATACTTTCACGTTATAGATATTGGCCTATTCTTCCGAGATTTATGTGCGAGAAATCTGAGTATGGATGTGGTTCGTCAACTGGAAAGTAATATTATAACTATACTTTGTAACTTAAAGATTTTTCCACCATCATTCTTCGATGTTATGGAGCATTTGACAGTTCATTTACCGCACGAAGCCGCATTAGGAGGTCCAGTTCAATTTCGTTGGATGTATCCGTTCGAGTGATTTATGTTTCATCTGAAGAAACAAACCAAAGAAAAAGCTCATCCGGAGGGTTCAATTGTGAAACAATACGTGAATGAGGAAATATCGTTCTTCACTTCATACTACTTCGAGCCACATGTTCAAACGTGGACTAGAAATCCAAACAGATGTTTTGATGGTGGTGTGACGTATTTATATCCAATACCAGATGTTCCAGATATATTTTGCGGAATTGGTCAATCTGCTGGTAAGGAGAAAGATATATGGTTATCACAACGAGATCTCCATATCGCACATACGTATGTTTTATTAAACTGTGAATATCTACAGCCTTTTGAAAGGTAAAATCCCATAATTAACTATGGTTATCACAATGAATTTTTTTTTATTTTTATAATATTTATAGAATTTTGTTGGAAACAATTACGTCCGTTGGAAACAATTAGCAACATATTGTAACGGATTTGTTGATATTTTCAAAGGGCCAAAGTCCGTTGCAATCCGTTACAAATTTCAACGGATTTGTAATGGATTATTTCCGTTGCTATATCCATTGAAATCCGTCGTGATTTTTAACGGATTGTAACGGCTTTTATTCGTTGGCAATATCCTTTGGAAGACCCGTTAGAATCCGGGGAAAGAATTGCAACGGGCATCCGTTGGCTATTGCAACGGATGCCCGTTTATATTGGGAACAACAGATGCCCATTACAATTTTTAATTTCGAGGTTCATCGGTTTAAATAAATTCACGTGAACCTCCAATAGACATCCATTGCAATTTCCATCGGATGTCTGTTGGAATGTTCACTATTTAGATCATACCGAAGAGTACATCAAACCATCAATAACAAAAATATTTTACACCAAAATGTCGTCTTCTCCAAATCGAAATATATATAGATCGAGAGAGTGGATGTATAGAAGAAAAGATCCTATAACCGAAGAGATTACACAAGAATTCTTACAAGGATTGGAGCAATGCATGAGTTTGGTATCGATGCAGCCTTTGTGTCAAGAATGCGGGACAATGTTAAATATCCGCTCATTTTTCCCACCTGGATGGCAACGGACGTTTCGTTACAACATTTTAACGGACGTCTTTTGCCGTTTTTTCAATGGTCGTCCGTTGCAATCTTTCAACGGGCATCCGTTACAAATTCTCTCAACGGGCGTCCGTTACAACTTTCCAACGGAAATCTCCGTTAGAAATTCCGTTGTAACTCCATTGTGAATTGCAGCGAATCCGGATTTCCAACAAGCGTTTCCCAACGAGCAAAAATCCGTTGCCGTCCGTTGCAAAAAGCCTTTTTCGACGGATTTTAGGCGTTGGAAAATGCCTGTTTTTTGTAGTGGTAATGGATTTGTGAGCACTTTCAATGGGCACAAATCCGTTGGAATCCGTTACAAATCTCAACGGAGGTTTAATGGATATGGTCCATTTCCCCATTCACAGCAATCCGTCGGAATATTTAATGGAATGGTAACAGATTTCTTCCGTTGGCCATTTCCGTTGGAAGTCCGTTAGTAGCCGTGGAAAAGTTTTTCAACGAGCATCCGTTGAAATTTGTAACGGATGCCCGTTACAAATGGCAACATATGCCCATGGAAATTGTTAATTTCGAGGTTCACCGATGGAAATAAATTCACGTGAACTTGCAACGACCATCCGTTGCACTTTCCAACGGATGTCCGTTGGAACTTGCACTATTTTGATCAAAACCAAAGATTGCATCAAACCATCAATAACAAACATATCTTTAACAAAATTTCGTCTTCTTCAAATCGAGATATATATAGATCGAGAGAGTGGATGTATAGAAGAAAAGATCCTAGAATCGAAGAGATTACGCAAGAATTCGTACACGGATTGGAGCAACCCATGAGTTTTGCATCGATGCAACCTTTGTATCATGAATGCGGGACAATGTTATGTCCATGCAAAATATGCAAAAAACATATAGTATCGAAGTCAATAAATTGTTTGAAAACATCTTTATAAGGTGGGTTTCGTTGAAAATTACGAAATTTGGTTTTTTCACGGCGAAAATTGTGGTGTTAGAGATATTGTGCAAGATGCACAAGTAGAAAGAAATGAAGAAGTTATTTATGAAACATCAACGATCAATCCATATGTGGAAATGGTGTTAGATGCTTTTCCTGGAGTTGTTAATGAACAAACACATGAAAAGATGCCGAACATCGATGCATGCCGATTCTTAAATCTATTGGATTCGGTGAAACAACCTGTATGTGAAGGTTGTCATGAAGGTCAGTCTCGCTTATCTTTATCTTCAAGATTGATGAGTATTAAAATAGACTACAATGTGGCTGAAAATTGCATGGATTCATTTTGCAAAAAAATGCTTGAATATTTACCGGAAAATAATCAAGCTCCTGAGACATACTACGAAAGAAAGAATGTGTTAAAAGATTTGGGAATGCCACATGAGAAAATTGATGTTTGTAGAAACAGTTGCATGTTGTTTTGGAGAAATGATAAAGACTTGTTGCAATGCAAGTTTTACGGTGCAAGCAGATTTCGGCCTAAAAAACCATCTTCACGTAAATATGTACCATACAAGAAAATGTTCTATATGCCTTTAGAAAACAGGTTGAAAGGTTATTTGAATCGAAAAAAACCGTTGCGACAATGAGATGGCACGCAGAACACTCGACGACAGAAGGTATAATGCAACATCCATCGAATGGTAAGGCTTGGAAAGATTTCAATGAAATATTTCCCGAGTTCGCGTATGAAACGAGAAATGTTTATTTTTGCCTGTGCATGGATGGTTTTAGTCCATATGGACAATCTGAAGAAAATTTCGATGTCTTTTTTCAGCCCTTAATTCATGAATTAAGACAGTTGTGGAACGAAGGAATTCTTACTTATGACGTCAATACGAAGCAAAATTTCACATTGAAAATGGTCATTTGTGGAAAATTAGCGATTTTCCTGCCTATGGAATGTTATCTGGATGGAGCACACACAGAAGATTGACATGTCCATATTGTATGGAGGATAGAGATTCATTTCGACTAGTACATGGTAAAAAACCATGTTGGTTTGATTGTTTGTCATAGAAGATTTCTTCCTCGTGGCCATGCTTTCCGGAAAGATAAAACATTTTCGGAAGAACGTGGTACAAAAACAGGAGGCACCGTGCATGCAAACCGGAACACAAATCCATTACGAAAGATTGAACACAATGGGTGATTTACAAGAATCGATAGAATACGGTGGAGATCGTGGGCACCGTAAACCAAAAGGTCAAGGTGAATGGCATAACTGGTATAAACGTAGTATCTTTTGGGAACTGCCATACTGGAAATCATTGATATTACGTCATAATTTAGATGTTATGCATATCGAAAAGAACTTATTCGATAACATCATCAATACTATTTTGAATGTGGTGGATAAAACTAAGGATAATATACAATCAAGAAAAGATTTGAAGTCAATATGCTGACGACCTGAGTTGGAATTAAGAGATGGAAGGTCACCTGTCTCGGTATTCAGATTTTCTGGTCCGGCGAAAACAACATTATTAAAGTAGTTGAAAGAGGACGTTAGGTTTCCATATGGATATGCATCGAACATTGCTCAGTGTGTGGATATTATTGGTTCGAGGCTGATCGGGTTGAAAAGTCACGATTGCTGAGCTCTTACCACGAAATGCTCACGATGTGCTATGCGAAATTGACATATTTTTCAGAGATATATGTTCAAGGAATTTAAAAAGGGATCACTTGGATTTCATGAAAAACAATATCTATGAAGTATTATGTGCATTGGAAAAAGTTTTTCCGCCTTCATTCTTCAATGTCATGGAGCTTTGCCAATACATTTACCAGATGAGGCAATACTCGGTGGACCAGTTCAATTCAGATGGATGTATCCTTTTGAAAGGGTTTTATTTCATTTAAAGAAAAAAGCAAAAAAACAAAGCAGCGGTCGAAGGATCTATTGTCAAACAATACTTGCTGGAAGAAATCAAATATTTCAACACATTTTATTTCGAGTCGGATATTCAAATGAAAGAACGACGTGCAAGAGGTAATCACACAAACTATTTGTATCAATATAATCCAAAGTTTGGCACAATCCCTAAGATGTTTACACCGATTGGATGTACAGGAGGTAAATCCGAGGAATATTGGTTAACACTAGAGGAGTATAATCACGTCCACACATATATACTACTAAATTTTCAAGAGTTATTAACATTCGAAAGATACTGGTACATATTATTCAATCTTTTAAATATATATACACACACACACACACACAATTTTAACGTATTTTCATTATACAAGATATTTGATGAAAAAGTACTTGGTACATATCCTCATCTAAATGCAAATGAACTCAAAGACATGAAAGTTTAACATTATGGCTTGTGGTTAAGAGATGACGTAAGTACTCGTGTACACATCTATTGAAATTAATTTCATTTATCATAAAGTATTAATTTTTTTATTATATGTACATGTGAAATATTCTGATGAAAGACTCCTACGTGGTTAAAATATTTGGCTAATGGTCCTGCACGAAATATCATGTGTTGGCCAATCTTATTTACTCGCGACTACACGTTCCATACGCACGAACACGGAAAAATAGAAGCACATACACTTATGGCGTTTGCGATAATAGTGAAATAAAGGGTGATAACTTCTACGACATTTTACACCAAATCATACAAGTGGAATATCTCGTCTCGTTGGGTTGAAGGTGATGATTTTTAAATGTCAATGGCTCGACCCAACTGTAGGACATGGAATACGAAAAAACCGTTGGGGAGGAATTGACGTCAATCCGGCACGACAATATGGTAAGTATGATCCATTCATCACAATAGATCAAGCAAATCAAGTATGTTACGTGCAATATCCAACAACATTGAAACGTTGAAGAGAGGAGTGATGGGCCATAGTAAATATCAAGCCACGAGGGATCATAAGCTCTGATGATAAAGAAGATCCGTTGCAACCCGATCATCCGCAGTCGATTTGTTTAATTGATACAGATCGCGAGGAGATTCTCGCAAGAACTGATATAGACGGATAATTCATCGCTATTATGAAGACATTGAACCGAAAGATGCTGAAGATGAATACGTCGATGAATTCAATGAACAATCGAAGGAAGACTCGCTCATCGATGAATCTACTGAAGAAGAAATGTAAATACAATAATATGTATGATGTGTCATCGATGAACTACTGAAGAAGAAATGTAAATACAATAATATGTATGATGTGTAATAAATGTAGATGATGTGTAATGTACATGACGTGTATTGTACATGATGTGTAATAATGTAGATGATGTGTAATCGAACAATCGAAATGTTAATACAATCGAACAGTTTATATAAATGATGTGAAATGTATTATAAATTAGAATTATCTAATACCAATGGGCATCCATTGGAAATATTAACGGGTGCCCGTTTACACCCGAAATCCACATTTCTAACGGGCATCCATTGGAAATTTCTAACGGACACGCATTACAATTATTCAAACGGGCATCTGTTGGAACCTGTAACGGTCGAAAACTTCTAACGGGCATCCGTTACAATTTCCAACGGATGCCCGTTGAAAAGTGTAATGATACCTACCATAGTTTGCAGAATTTCCAACAGGCATCCGTTGGAAATTGCAACGGATGTCCGTTGGAAAGATAGAACGTCGTGTCAATTAACTGCGTCCGTTGAGATGGCAACGGATACCCGTTGAAAGCTCTATATATAAACCGTTGAACAATTTCATTTTCAACACAAACCAAAACCTCAAAATCCTCTCAAACTTTACATTTCACAGACAAACACTTTCACAAACACTAGAAAAAATGAGGGCTAGACGATTTATAGGATCGGGAGGAATGTTGGCTGGTTGTGCGGGAGCTCCTCCCCTGCCTCCACCACCACTATATCGTCCTCATTCACCAATATCGGCACCGTCAATATTTGATGAAGAGGACAACATGGTAGATATCGATTCCTTGATCGATGATTTTGATGGGCGTCGTAACATTCCGATTATCGACCCCGACCATTTTACTGGGACGTTATGGAAAAAAATCATTATTTGCATTTATATTATTATAAGTTATAAATAATATCTAACTTTTTAATTTGATATTGTAGGTTTGACGTGGATGATGTGATCAACCACGAACAACGACATCATCCAAGGGTCCTTACAGGACCAATTACATTATTCCTGGCAAATTACGCCAAAAGTTGTGCGCTAGTGATGGTGGTGCACTTTTATCGTAAGTTTTAAATTACATTTTATTTAAAATTATTAGTTATATATATGTTCTAAAACTAACAATTTATAAATTATTTTGCAGCGCGCATACAAATAGCGGAGAAAGGATACAACACGCATCTACGCAACATGGGTGCGTGTAGGGGTGGGCAAATTACCTGGAAAACCCATCCCGACCCGGAACCCGTCCTGAACCCGCGTAAAATTACTCGAACCCGTGGGTTCGGGTTCGGCTTCGGGTAATGAAATCTCATTACCCGCGGGTTCGGGTTCGGGTTCGGGTTACAAAATAACTAAAACGGGTGTCCGCGGGTACCCGAGTATATATATATATAATTAGTCATATATATTGAAGTAATTACAATTATGCCATTTAACCTAAAGTTTTTTATGTTATTTTTTTCTTCCTACCAAGCTACCGCCTCCCTTTCTTCCTACCAGACTACCGTCTCCCTCTCCTTGTGCTCTCTCTCACCACCGTGCTCTTGTCGCTCTCTCTCACCGTGCTCTCGTCTCACCGTGCTCTCTCTCACCGTCGTCTCACAGTGCTCTCTTTGCCCCTCACGCATATAGAATCGATCAAACCAATACAATTCCTAAGGTTTGTTTCAGTTACATTCTCATTGCTTGTTCTCTTTTTCTCAGATCTATTGTTTAATCTCTGGTGCTTAACCAGGATGTGAACTTATGGAAACTCATGGGTGAGTTCAATCTCCATGGAATAACTGCACCAGGTAAATCTCTTGTTCTATCAATTCTCGTTTATAAGCTAAAATGGAACTTGAAAGCATGAATCTTTTGGTTTCTTACAGAGGAATATGGAGGTCTAGGTCTTGGTTACTTGTATCATTGTATAGCCATGGAAGAAATCAGTCGAGCTTTAGGGTCAGTTGGTCTGTCCTATGGTGCCCATTCCAACCTTTGCATCAATCAATTGGTAAATAGAAGATTGGAAACTTTACCCTTCATTGTTTTGGCTTTTATAAGCCAAGAGAGAGAGAGAGAGATTTAACTACCATTTTATAACAGGTGAGGAATGGAAGTCCACCACAAAAGGAGAAGTACTTGCCAAAGGTGTAATCTCAGCCAAGTTTTAATACAGTGTGGTCTGAGATTTAGATGATGTGCCAATGGTCCCATATCAAATTGTTTTTCTATGGAAATCTCACCTTATAAATGATTATGTCTCGTCTAGTTCAATCTTCTTCATTTGTCAATCGTTGCTTGTTCCTTTTTCTTACGATCTCTTGTTATCTGTTGGTGTGTAGCTTATCAGTGGAGAGCACGTTGGTGCTCTTGCAATGAGCGAACCCAATGGTAAGTCACATAATGTTTTGTTTTGAGGTTCTTCTGTCTGAAATAAGGGTGCAGAGAGAGATAGGGAGAGTAATACCATATGTACTTTGATGCTCTTTTAGTTGGATCCGATGTTGTCAGCATGAAATGCAAAGCTGAGAAGGTAGATGGTGGTTAAATACTTAATGGAAACAAAATGTGGTGCACAAATGGTCCAGTAGCTCAAACTCTGGTATCAAGCTTGACCTCTATGTGGTTATATTATATTAGTTCTATAGCACTGATATATGAACTAATAAATTGATTTATTTTGAAGACTTTCCACCATCTAAGATGAAAGGAGCTTCAACATCGGTTGATGGAGGGTATTTGTCGGAATTATTAATGAAGATTAATGAAGACTAATTTTAAGTTTCTTTTTATATGTTTAATGTGTTGGTTTGTAAGAGTGTGGAGTTTTATTTTTTTGTAAGATTGTGGCTTTTTATTTGTTGTAAACTTCATTTTAAATTGGTTTTAAGGTTTTTTTAACATTTAATTTAATTTAAAATTAAATTAAGGTTCGGGTTCGGGTACCCGCGGGTACCCGGTGCATTAGACGGGTACCCGAGCCTCGTGTACCCGAGTCTCTCGGGTTCGGGTAGGAAAATGCCTACCCGTCCGGGTTCGGGTTCGAGTACCCTAAAAAATCCGGGTACCCGACCCGTGCCCAGCCCTAGGTGCGCGACCTTTAGACTCGGATACGCCTTATGATGAACAACGCGAAGCGCAACTACTACCAAAAATCACAAGCCGACATGGGCAACGGACAAGGTCTTCAGTGAAATGATTCATCATTGGGAGTCCGCAGACTTCAAGGCCAAGAGCGAGAAGGCCAAAAAATATCGGTACGACGAGAAGGTTCCCAGAGATGGTCCGCATCGCCATACTTCGGGATCAAAATCATTCCCGAATATAAATAAAAAAATTTATTTTCGAAATCCATTAAGAAGCTAAAAAAGTCCCTGATTATAACTTTCTTTGAAATATTATGCCCTAACACCGTTTTAGCACTCTACCAATTTAAGTCTTAAACCTCACACTTTCTAATTTTCTCAAAATCCGATAAAACATATATAAATTTCTCATACGTAAACAACAAATACATTCGGCATCACTCTCATACATCAATTGATGCATAATCTGTAATCCTCCTTCTGGTTCGATTTTGATTTTTTCATTAAACAATATCTCATGTGATGTATATCAATCAATGCACTAAGCATTTCATCGTCTCTTATGTATTGATTTCTTCCATTCTCCGCATATCTTCATCACTTTTTTCTTGCATTAAGCATATTATTATTATCATTAAATATGAAACAAATACACTCAATTTTTGAAAATAAATCCCAAAAAAATAATAAAAAATAGAAAAATACTTAAAAATTTCTTAAGACAAAAAGATAAGACCACAGTAAAAAAATAAAATAATGTTCATAGTATTAGGAGTCGAAAGAGTGAGAAATATACCTCGCATACTGTTATTTTCACTATAATATTAAAAGATGCCCAATAATGAGGATTCATAGAAACCAAAATGGGGACAAACATTCACCACATTAGCCATGCATTCTTTATTTAAAACTAGTTCTTTAACCCACGTATGGAAGAGCATTTATTAATTATAATTTTTATGTAAAATAAAATAAATATATAAATATATTATTATGTTAATTATTGTTATATAATTTAATATAATTGCACAGATGATAATAGATTCAAAATAACTCTTAAAATTGATAAAATAAAAATACAAAAAAATCATGATATCGAAGTTATTTAGTTAAATAATAAGATTCAACAAATAATATACATTGATATAACTTTTTTCATGATATGTGCTAATTGAAGTATGATTAATGTGGAGTGTAAATTTCATAATTTAAGTTTGTATTTTGTTTACGCTTTAAATTTTGATTGTAATAATAAGTTACTTGATAAATTTACTTACAGCTCGTACTACCTTTACATTCCAACACTCGTTCTAACATGTAGCTATATGCTTGATTTAGAGAGGTCGAATGTCATAATTGTACATGTTATAAATATAATTGATATATTCCTTACAAAATGAGATTTTTATTGCCATCTATATAACATATGTGTGCACATGTGATTCAAGTTTAAATTTAAGGTTATAATATTAGTAATCACCTATTTAACCTTGGACATGAGACTTCTCATGGACCGATCACAAAGTAGAGATCCAAATTCAAACCTCACATGTTTAATCCTCCAAAACCAAATTGAAGTTTCCTTTACTTTCATTTCAACCCAATTTACATACATGATGTATACAAATTTTTTTATGTACATATTGACTCATACAGATGCATTGTTAAGGTACAAAACCTATCAAATTATTTATCCTCATTGCTTCATCCAAGTATCTCTTTGGTGTACCATCATCAACATGTAAATCTTGAAAATGGCTTTTTCTACTACTACCATGTCTCTCGAAGCCATCTCGTTGAATAATCTTAGAAATTTGTCTCACATTTCCAATCTCATTGAAGCTCTCTTTGGGGCTTGTCTAGAACTACACAAAAATGTAGAATATCATCCAACATCTAGATTTCTCCGCTTAATCAAGATTCGAGATCCATTCACGGAACTCTACTACATCAGAACCTTCAGTAGGGAAAATCTACACCATGTAAGTGAATTATTACAAAAATGCAAATTTATCATCTATATGCCTCTATTGAGCAATGATCGAGTAAAAGGAATCAGATTTTGGAATAATAATATGGTGGTTGGGATCAAATTTGGGATATAAAGGAAACATCGATTTTCATTTATTATAAAATGCTCACTTCTAAAATTATATTATCGAGATTTTGAACAGATTTTCAGTGATTTGAAGCTAAAAAGCAAATATATATTTCAGAAATTTATATGATTTGAGGTTCATTTGTTTGGATTCAACTAAAGTTCAAGAACTACATGTATCTATATAGTGAAATTCTCTTATCAAAATTATATAAAAATTTGAAATTGATGATCGTTGAACATGCATCTACATATGGATTACGACCATGGAACAAAGGGAAAAAATAGAGTAGACAAAAACATAAAACTACTCCAATCTTACCTTGTCATTGCTAATAGAGACAGATCATGTTAAAAAAAGGAGTCTCATTCGATTTCATAAGAGACCACATTACCCAGACACTAAAATCACGTCAACGGTTTGCTAAACTGTTGAAGTCTCTCTCCAACATTATGTTTAGACAAGAACTATATAATATTGACCATCAAATTAACAATTGCATACAAAAGTACCTATATTACTTGCCTAACGGATGATCTGATAGGCATGAGACTTAAAGTTGGTAGTATCTTCCCGTACATTCCGTTTGATACCCTTGTTGTCATAAGCCCTAATATCCAGAAGATTCAAAGTCATTAGAATTGTAAAAGATCACATAAGACAATATTTGGTGTTAAAACTGTAGGTATGATAAGATTAATAGAACTAAAGAAGATATCAAATGAAGTTTCTAAATGACTTTGAAAATTCTCAATTAAAAAAACTAAAGATGATCAGTTTGTAATCAACTTGTGTTATGACCTCTTTGTAGGAACTGCAGGTACACAATGCTTAGCCACATCAACACTTTTACCGGTTAACAACAGAATTGATCCCACATGAAATGGTATAACAAATGAACCTGAGAATTCACCTAGGCCCTCAGCCTTTAAGGGAGCACCACAAAATTTCCAACACAGAACACGAATTCCTAATTTTCATAAAAATTCTAAATGAAAACAAAGACGATACTACGAATTCACAACTTACATGGTTAATCTGTCGAGTTTAGAATGATGACGGGGTTTCCAAATGGCTCAAAATTGAAGTAGTATTTACCGAATGAGTCTCGAATAACTTGAATTATTGCATATAAACATGAGGAATCGTGGATCTAGATATACCCATGCGTTCATACTCAATTGGAAGTTTTATTTTTTGGGTCAGAGAAGATGGAGTAGTAAAGGTCAGAAGAAGAAAAAAGAAAGGGTCGAATACAAATTATATAATTTGTTGGGAATGCAGTGAATGGAGGTGTAGAGGAAGGTCACTGAAGCAATCCATGTCTTGAATCACGATTTGCGGGTATGACCGTATATCAGCCGAAAAGCCTTAAATTTTGAATTAGGAGAAAAAGAAAACAAAGAAAATCAACTCACCATTGATACGCCTTCTACTCTCTCCCTATACGATTCAAGCTCAACGACCGTGAAAGAATTTCCATGTCCTTCAGTTATCGTTACTCCAATATGTTCTATTGTGTTAGTGCATGAAGATTTCCATTTCTTTGAGATATTCATTTTATGAAGATTTCCTTTATCTTGTGATAATGCCTAGTTTCTATGTTGTGATATTTCCATTATGCATATTTTCCATTATTATTGATATTTCGAATTTTGTTAGATATTTGTAGATTTGACAACATTCACAAGACGTTTGAAAATATTTTAAAAGGAGAAAATCAAGCAACTTAACAATTCTATTGAAAAAAACATCAATGAACAATTTTGAAAGGAGCTTAGTATTTAAAGGAGAAAGTGGATGCATGTCCCAACCACCCTCTCAATCATATTGGTGCGCTGAAATTCAAAAATAAGAGAGGAGAGTGAGAAAATAGTTTTTGTGTTCGATTGAGAGCATTCGAGAGGAGAGTTTATAACATAAGCGTTAACCATAAAATTTTGCAAGCTTATGGGTGAGTGATTCGAGTGAATGTCATTCGAGAATCTAGGATTATTGCGAGAATAGTTCTAGGCGTATCATACAAGCATTTATGTGGCGTTTTGCTTGTAGTTCAGTTTCAAGACGAGTGTTATATTGATGGGGAATGTCTGAGTCGTGTAATCCAAGTATACTGATATAAAAACTGAGTTATACCTAGTGACCGATTAAAATCTGAATAAAGTAGTGTTTAAACGTGGTGTTGTGAGAACATCACGAAAAATCGTTGTATAATTCTTTTTAAAGTTTCATATTGTATTTCTATAAATGTATATTTATATTTTTTATTTTGATTCAGATCGTGAATTATATTTGAGATAGAAGATGGTCGAATAGTTCTTTTATATGGCTCATCTGTTTGAAAAATTTGTCCTCTTTGACATTGATTCTGTCTCATAGATCTTTTTCGAAGTTAACATTGTAATTTTCGTTGTATTGCTTTCACTATCTTCTATATTCTCACCTTTTTTAATTGGCGGAGCATGATAATCACCACCGCATGAATGTTTGCCATTAAAAGTGGAATGGATTTTAAAGAGTTTGTTAAGAATCTTTCGTGATAAACATTGGAAAATAAAAAATATACACCAAAATTATTCACTAAAGTGTAAAAGGAGCGGCGACTATTTGATACAATCAATAGAGTGGGAGAGAAATAAAATCGTGGGTCCAATATAACGTTCCTTTTTCTGTCAATTTTATTTTAGATTTCACTTAAATGATTGAGTTAACGTTTTGCATTACTAAAACTTGGATCAAATCTATCCCTAATAATCATAATTAAATCTAAATATTTTATTTTGTGTTATAATCTTTGATCCTCTCAATGATTAATCTTATGTCCCAGTGACTTAGAAGTACAATTATTAATTCCTGCATAATTAACAAATTTTCGTTAAACACAATCTTATGGTAATCTATCTTATCATAGTTAAGGGCACAAAATTATCGAATTTTCGTAGGAAATTAAATAAATTTTCAAAGGTATAATTGCTAATGATATTCAAGATTTATTGGATTAAGTTAAGTGATTTTTTTTTGTATTTTTAATTGAATAAGTTACAAATACAGAGTTTTGGATCACGTTTAGAAAAATATCAACCATTAACTAAAAATTTCAGTCAAGTTCAAGATATTATTACATTAATTAAAAAATCATTCATGAGACTTGCATATAGATTTTAACAATGTTTGACATTGACAAACATTCAAAAGAAATTGAGATTTGATCAACCGGTTTAAATAACAATTTAATCGCGTCAAATTATATGCATATTTTGCTAGCTTATTAGACTTAATTTTGAAAACATATATTTATAGGTTCATATTTAAGAGATATTAACATTGGAGATATAACAAAAAGATTTCAAGTCCAATAAATAATATTAATAACAATATTGTTAGAATATGAATATATAAATAATATTAATAACAATATTGAAGGGTCATTAATATATTATGTTAATGTTAGTGATTTTTTTATATAAGTTGAATAAATGATATGTGCTTGTTGTGGGATGTGTTTTGAAATTGAATTTGTGCATGAATTTATAGATATTAGGAAAAATATCCGTGCGATGTGCGGGATGATAATAACATCAACAAATCGAAGTCTACAGTTGCACCTCAATCTTGAAAAAATATATCAAAATATATATTTAGAAAACCGATGTTATTGCAACATAATAGGTTTTTAATCTTATGTATTAGATAATGGCTCTGGCTATGTTCATGACCGATCCAGTGTCTTTCACGATATCGATGAATACAACGATGAAGGCATTAGATCATATGCATATATGTGTGTTAGTTGCTTTGCATATAAAGTAAGAAATAAAAAAGTATGCCTTAGGGTATCCTCAATTAAAAATGTTTCGAACAAATGTTGAATATTATTTGTCATATCATAATAACCAAATTATATTTAATGTTATCAATTTGGACAATATAACATGAATATTATTTTGATTTGGTAATCGATGGTTGGTATTTAGGCGGCTAATATTCGAACTTGTCCTCATTCTTTTTCCTTTTGTTATTCTTTATGGATCAAACCGACTCTGAAACCATCTCAGCAAGATTAGCTTCATTGTACAACAAAAAAATAAGACAGTATATATCATAGAAATAAGCCATCTTCCACTCAAAAACTATCCTCAAGCGGCAAACATTAATATTTACCTGGTTGTTTCACAAGTTCTGCAAGGCTACAAAGCCAGTGTTGGGTGGAACAAGAGGACCACAGAACATAGCAAGGCAATGCATGTGTTCTGGAGTATACTTGAGCATCCGATGCCTGCCATTGCAATCCTCAATTGCATATACAGGAAGAGTCTGGTAGCCCCTCCAGCCGATAGACACAATAATATGATCTCTCGTCTTTAGTACTTTCTTGTTCCACCTATGTCTCTTCAAGCGGGCCTGAGGACAAGAGCACACATTGTATATAATAAACAACATTCAAATAAACATTCATGTTCTAATTAAATTCAAATAAGAGAAACATCATTTATCTTACAAAAATGAACACCGGTTGTGGTCTCACCTGCATATATCCAACATTATCCTCGCCGAAACCAATTCCACCAACCATCTCATAAGGAACATTATGAATCTCCAGCTGCAAATAAATTCCAGTCTGGAAACCTTCGATCTCAATACGTGTATCCTCATCAAGATCATTAAGTTCTGCCATATTCATTTGTTTCCTAACTTCCAGCTCCTCCTTTAACTAGAAAGCACAAAATGTGAGAAAAAAATAAATAGAATCCATAAGCGCAGACAACAAAATTTACCTTGTCAACATATCCTGGTTCCTTGGCTTGACTTTCATGAGGTTTGTCCCCATTATCTTCATCATTATCATCCTCCATTATTTTAGATATATTGTATGTACAATGGAATTAAGGTTGCAACAGAAAATAAGTTGTCAAGGTGCAAATTTACGCGAATGAAAAAGAACCTAGAAATAAAAAGAGACAACATGCAGATGAATATGCAAAAAGTTAAACATGTCTCAGCAGTCTAAATAGATTACGAGATGGATTTACCCCCGCTTTGGGTGAGTTGTTTGATAGAAGAATAAACACACAACACTCAGAAGACACTGCCAGACAGATATGTAATGCTTAGATGCTATAGATGAAGTAGATAAGGATATAATCTTCGTCTATCCAAAATCTCTCTCTCTTCTCCAAAATCTCTCTCTCTCTCTCTTCCAAAATTCTATCCTCTCGCGTTAAATTTTTTCCGCCTGTCATGCTAAGGCACGTAGATTTACAGGAAGATCTGATCTGATGATCCTCTCTGAGAAAATTGCTGGGAAGTTCAATCTTGGAGTGACATTCACTTCATATGATAAGACAATTCCTTTTGACCTGGAGAAATAGAATGTGAATTGTTTAGAACGTAGTTGTTCCAACAAATTCCCAGAGCACATTACCATTCACCAGAGCTCCTGCTCCAAGTGCTTGTCCTTGACCCACTCCCAATGCCCCGGTGACGCAAAACCACCCTCGTATCTGTCTCCGCCTTGTCGGAATAGCGTCGCTTTCGCGTGCTTTGACCTCTCTGTTCACAGCGACGGAGGCGGAGTAATCGATAAACGACTCCTAGGCATCCTCCTCTGTGCCGCCAAGGTATCTGTGGCGACGACGACCAGAGAGCGCATGAGGCAGCGTTAGCGAGGAAGAGAGCGCGCGATGCCTGGAAGGTAAAGAGAGAGTCAGGGCTGCTGTCCCACGACTTAAGGAAGCCCCGGTAGAGCTTTCTGGTTCTGGGGCGGATGTGCAACCCAAACCGAGTCCGTTTGCGACGGAGAAGAACAGCAACGGGACAACGAAAGACGATGAAAGGTCTGCAATTGCTAAATTGCCTTTAATTCTTGCAGGATGGCCTTTAATTCTTGCAGGATGGACGTTGAGGTGAAGAGATCGTGGGAGAGAGAAGAGAGATCATGAGAGGAGGGGAAATGAATGCATGTTGGTGAGGTGGAGGGCTGAGAAGCGAGAAGAGCCTCCAAAATCATAGACTTTTAATATATAGATTTACTCTATATTAAATATCAAATATTAGATGGAATAAATGATATATGTTTGTGGGATGTGTTTTGAAATTAGATTTGTACATGAATTTATAGATATTTAATATATATTAAATATCAAGATTAGATGTTGAGCTTTGAGGTTGTTGGACTTTTTGGTTAATCCAAATTTATTTTAAAATTCTAAATTTAATTTTTAAATTTTTGGATTTATGAACAATCACGACTTTATAAATAACCATGATTTTTCTGAACAATTATTGCTATTTGTGTAAATAGAAAAATTGGTTTGAGAAACCTTCTAAGTATTCTATAAATAGAGGACTCGTCATAGAAGAAATATAACCAATTCATTCTTCGAAATTCCTAATGTTCCGTTCTATAGAAAATATTTCAAAGTAGATTTGACAAGAAAATTTATGGTGCAATTAACAATTAAATTAATGAAATTTTGATTACACAATTAAGTATTATTATAAAACCGTCACATACAAATGCCGCAAAGAAAAGAGAAAACAATCTCTCTCGATTCTTGCCAAGTCAATCTTTGAACGATGGATCCGATCTCGGTGTGGTCTACTTGTGGAGACTCTACGTAATCGAGACTTTGTCATGCATTATCTAATTACTAAAGGTTAGTAATTCGATAAATTGATTGCTTCGTTTTTGTGAAAAATACCAATATCAAAACCGAAAATGCTTGCATTGTCAGATCCCACAATCTAACAATAACATGATCATATATATATATATATATATACATTGTATCAATTTATTTTATGGGAATACCTTTACACATGTTAACCAATATGAAACAAATTAACATATCATCTCATAATGCTCCGATTCAATTATAAAACCAATTAACATATCATCTAATGCTTTGATTCAATTATAAAACATGCACAATACAAACAAAACTCAACACAAAAATATTCAAAAAACGTTTGAGTTTTAATACCAGAATAAATATTTTGAGCAAATTCAACCAAAATTTATTTCATAAATTCTTAATTCATAGTAAGTATCTAACCGAAAGGTAAAAAAAATATTAATTATATAGACTAAGAATGCATATAAAAATGAAGCTCCTATTTTAATTTGGGCAATTTCAAAAATATTTTTATGGGCTAAAACACTTCAAAAATATCTTTTTCGAAAAAATAAATAAATTTTAACTTCAAAAATACCTTTAAAAATATTAATATTTCCAAAATATCCTTGCGACCCTGCGATCTAGTTCGACCCTACGGCTCAACGATCCAGTTCAACCCTACGACCCAGCGACCCTGTGACCAGTTCGACCCTTTGACCCTGCGACCCTGCGATCCAGTCCAACCATGTGACCCTACGACCCAGTTCGACCCTGCGATCCAGTGCGACCCTGTGACCCTGTGCAACCCTGCGACCCAGTTCAGCACTGCGACCCAGTGCGACCGAAAATCACCGGAAATCATTCGAAAGTCGTCGGAAATCTTTAGGAATTGCTTGAAACCGCTAGAAATAATCAGAAATCGCCAGAAATCGCTCGAAATCGCTAAAAGTCGCTGGAAATTGCTCAAAATCACTAAAAAATGCTCAAAATCACTGAAAATGGCTAAAACATCTCGAAAATTGTTGAAAACGCTCAAAATTGATGAAAATCGTTGGAAAATGGAAGGAAATCGCTCTCCATTTTGTTTCGCTCCTCTCAAATTTGTCTTTCCCTCATCTCAATTTTTTCTTTCCCTCCTCCGTATGTGTTTTTTAGTAACAAAATATAAAGTCGCATATATCTTTTCTTCAATTTTTTTCATTAAATTTACGAGGGTATTTTTGAAGTGTTTTATCCTACAAAGATATTTCTAATATTCCTCCATTTTAATTTGCTGTGAGGTTTTGGTATTTAACGCACTTACAAGCGTTAAAATCATATGGAAAATATATAAATCTTAAGTATATTACAAAATGAAGCCCAAATATATAAATTAAATTAAATGATAGTTAATGATATACGATAAAGAAATTTTTAACCCTTTAATCATATTATATTATTGGAATATTTAAAATTCATGACATATTTTACCAAAACAAAAATCATGAAATATCTTCTAAATGTAGATATATTAGTTAATCACCGTCTCATTATAAATTATTATTTTAAAAGAGTCATAAAATAATATTAATCAAATAAATATGAACGTTTACATTTTAAATATCACGTGTTAGAAATTTTATTCTAACGTTGATTCATATAAATATAAGTATTTGATAATTGTTATTGAGGTACACACAGTGATGATTAGTGTTGTATTGAGGAGACAATTCTCGGGTGAAAATCTCTCCGTGCCAATCCGCATATTTTGTAATCAAAAGACAATTTTGAGAATAGTTACAAGTTTGATATTGATTTGTAATTATTATAAGTTAAAGGATATGTCTTTAAACTCAATTCTTTTTTATTTATTTAAATGAGTCTTTGTTTTTGTTACGGTGATTAATAAAAAAACACAAAATATTACAAAAAACAAAGAAACAAAAAATGTATAATTCTCTTATATCATCAAAGACAATATTGAGGAGAAATTGGTGGATTTGACATTGGAGAAAACGAAAAATTCTACCGATTGAAAAAAAATAACATGGATTCATCAAGTAAGTTATCAATAATTTTTCATGTTTATAAATATTTGTTCGGTTGATTTAATCTCCTATTAGATTTGTTAATTGTTTCCGCATATAAAATTATCGAATTTTCCAACAATTGGTATCAGAGCCTACTAATAGGAATTAAATCACCGGATTGAAGTTTATTGATTAAATCTAAAATTGAATAAAATATAGAATTAAATTTTTGGTGAATATTTTTGGTGAATATTTTCTTGATTGATTTTTTCGGTTAATATTTGAAAATTACGGTCGATTTTTATTGGTTTAATAAAAAAAATTGGCTTCAATGTTACGTCAGGAAGAAATCCTCTGTAACTATCCACCGCCTAAAAATCACCGACCTTCTCTCCGAACCTCTCTACCCGACGATGACCTTGTCGCCAGAAAGTTACAGTATGATCGGTGATTTCTCCACCGAATTTCTGAATTTCGAATTTTGGAATTTCGGGTTGTTTTCGGATTTCGGTATTTCGAAGCAAATCGTCGAAATGATTCGGAAATCAGTCGCCCGAAGGTTGGTTTCTTCGAATTTCGGTGGGTTTCGAAGGATTTTCCGGAAATATGAGGTGAAGAGGGAGATACATACACATTGTATGTATCTGTATAAAAACAATTAAAAAAAGTGAAAGGGGTGAATTCGAACCGGTGCCCTATGTAGTGTGTGGTAAGCCACTAGGCCACATAAGATATTCAATACATTGTTATCATGTTTCTTATATAGATCCGAAATACGGAGATGAAATGAAATATCTGTTGCGTGGAGATTCGAACCCATGTTTACTGTGCTATTAGTTTGGGCATGACCACTGGATCAAGTAAATATTTTATTAACAGATGAAATGGTCCTAATAATATTGACATACAGAATTTTAAGTATGTCTTTCTTTAAGATCATGTAATTTAATTCATTAATATTTTGTGAGTGCGTTAGTCACCAAAGTGATCCACTCGAGTGTATAAATGATTTAAATTATTTATAATAAATGTTTAAATTCATAATGACATTTAAGAATGATGATAAATATTTATAGTTATTAATATGTAGTTATACGGTTATCCAAAGGTAGATCTTACTCATGTTTAATAACAATTAAAGTAGATTATGAACTTTGTTTAATTAACATATGATGTACATCCAAAGATGGCTTATATGTTAAGGTAACATTGTGATTAATCTTATATAAGTTTCTTGATGCATGTTGATTGTGTTTAGATTTTTCCCAAAGGTGAATTTAAATACAATATTTTAGTATAAGTTATATAGTCTGAATTATTTTCTGAATTCAAAGCAAATTAAATGTGAGATGTGATTATTTGCAGTGGTCTCCACTATGTTAAGTATGA
>CM071866.1:11690152-11759953 GCA_036759665.1 Gynandropsis gynandra
ACAGGTCGAATAGGCTTATGATGAGCTTTCTCAAGCTTAGCATATCACCTAATATTAAGCCTTCCCAATCTAAGACTGAAAATGTGAAGGAATTCCTTGCTGAGATTAAGAAGTGTACTATGACAGACATTGTGGATAAGTCTGTTGTTGTTGCTCTATTAATGACTTATCGATGAGAGAGTACAACATATCTCAGTCTATGGATGACCATATCACTCATATGGTGAATACCTAGAACCGACTCAAAAGTTTGGATATTGATCTTGGTGAGCGTGTGTTAGTTGAGTTCATGCTGAAATTGTGCAAAGGTGATGATTTCAAGCAATTTCGGAGAACTTACAACCAACTCAAGAAAAAATGGTCTCTTTCAGATACCAAGGCCATGCTCATGCAAGAGGAGGCAAGGCAAAAGAAAGACCTTAAGGTCAAATATCCCCAAGCCAATTTTGCTTATCATGGACATCCAAATGCTGGTTTAAGTGGCGGCAAAGCTCCAAGTGAGAAAAGAAAGAAAAAGGGAAAGCAGCCATATAAGGTGCAGCCTGATGAAGAGCAAGGAAAACTGAAATGTTCCTTTTGCAACAAACCTGGGCACAAGAAGGCTGATTGCCTCAAAAGGAAGGCATGGTTTGAAAAACGAGGTATACATTTCATTTCAGTATGCTTCGAATCAAATCTGATTGAAGTACCTTCTAATACTTGGTGGCTTGATACTGGTGCGACCACTCATGTCTCTAATATTATGCAGGATTACCTAAATCTCCAACGAATTCCGGAAAGTGAAAGCTTTCTATTTATGGAAAATCGGTTGAAAGCTAGAATTGAAGGTGTCGGGACATATAGAATCGTGTTAGATACGAGCTATTGTCTGGATCTAGAAAACTATTTATATGTTTCCGATTGTTCTAGAAACCTTGTTTCCGCTTCAAGGTTGGACGTATTAGGTTTTGAATTTAAGATTGGACATGGTTGTTTTTCATTATATCGTGGTAACAACCTATGTGGTACTGGTTTATTATCAGATACTTTGTATTGTTTCAATCTAAGTTCTAAATTTATTAATTCTATGTTTCATATTTTGGTTAAACATGATGTTGGTATGAAGAGAAATGCACTTAATGAGTCCTCTGCTGACTTGTGGCATAAAAGACTCGGTTATATATCCAAGGAGAGGATTAGGAGACTAATTCAAAATGGAATTTTATCTCAATTGGATTTACCGATTGGAATGATACTTGTGTGTGAAGGCTAAGCAAACCAAACATGTGTTAAACATACTGCCACAAGGAGTAGGAGATTACTCGATTTAATACATACAGATATTTGTGGTCCTTTTGATGTACCGTCTTGGGACAGTGAAAAGTATTTCATCACCTTCATTGATGATTACTCTAGGTACTGTTACCTTTATTTGCTGCATGAAAAGTCCCAATCTGTTGATGTCCTTGAGACATTCATTACGGAGGTTGAGAGACAACTAAATAGAAAGGTTAAGGTAATACATTCCAATAGAGGTGACGAATATTATGGAAAGACATCAGAAGTTGGTCACATTCCAGGTCCATTTAAGAAACTTCTTGAGTCTAAGGGCATTTGTGCGCAATATACAATGTCCGGCTCGCCACAACAAAATGGCGTTGCAGAAAAGCGTAATCGTACATTTATGGAAATGGTTAGCACTATGATGAGTAATAGTTTTGTACATATTTCATTGTGGATGTATGCATTGAGGACAACTGCATACATATTGAATAGGTTACATAGTAAAGCAGTTCCTAAGACACCTTACGAACTGTGGACATCTAGGAAACCTAGTTTAAGACATCTTCACGTATGGGGTTGTCAAGCCGAAGTGAGGATATATAATCCACATGAAAAGAAATTGGATTCCAGAACCATTAGTGGTTATTTTATATGAATCAAGTGGGAGAATGTTAGAAATTTTATTCTAATAGTGATTCATATAAATATAAGTATTTGATAATTGTTATTGAGGTATACACGGTGATGACTAGTGTTGTATTGAGGAGACAATTATCGCGTGAAAATCCCTTCGTGCCAATCCGCATAATTTGAAATCAAAAGACAATTTTGAGAATAATTACAAGTTTGATATTGATTTATAATTATTATAAGTTAAAGGACGTGTCCAAAAGACATGTCTTTAAATTTATGTCTTTTTTATTTATTTAAATGAGTCTTGGTTTTTGTTAGAGTGATTAATAAAAAACACAATATTACAAAAAATAAAAACAAAAATACATAATTCTCTTATATCATCAAAGAGAATATTTAGGAGAAATCGGTGGATTTGGCATTGGAGAAAACGAAAAATTCTACTGATTGAAAAAAATAATATGGATTCATTAAATAAATTATCAATAATTCTTCATATTTATAAATATTTGTTTGATTGATTTAATCTCCTATTAAATTCGTTAATTATTTCCGTACATAAGATTATCGAATTTTCTAACATCACGATCCTTTAAAATCGTTATTATCTGATCATAAACTATTAATTAGATTATTGAAAGAGAAAAAAATATTATTGTAATCGTTTCAACATTGAATTTAATAAATATGAATAAATGATAACTACGATTAAATAGTTTTTTTTTTTGTTATATATATATAACTAAATATAATTGACAACATTTATATATTTAGTAACGTATATAATAATGTCATTATAATTTAGAAATGAAATAAAGGGCCCAAATGGACCAAACTAAATCAAAATGATTGATTTGTCCTTTCAATTCAAAATTTTAATTGGTCCACGTAGACACATACATTATTGGTTATATGCACCAAACCACCACCCGTAATCATATATCTTAATCTAATGATAAGTTGAAGCTTCATCACATGCATTATACAACTAAACGACAGCGTTTTAACTATCCAACCCTTAATATTTGACTTAATTTTTTTAATAATCTTAAGCGAAATTCATTGTATTATAATCGATTATATCTTTTCTGAGTTCACTTTTACTTAATTTGAGTATTTCTTTTTTTTTTAAACTAATACTCGAACTCAAAATTAATACTTGAACGTGGAATACAATAATATTTAATATCTTCCATTCATTAATTTAACATTGATAGTGTTATTTTCTTGTTTTGTATCTTCAGTGTTCCATACAATGCTATAAATAATTTCCTTTGATATATTTGAATAATCTATAATAAATGTTAATGGCATAATTAAAGATAAAATTTTGGTATAAAATGAAAAAAAAGACACATAGAAATTTTTAAAAAAAGATTCGGGCATAATTAAAGACAAAATTTTGGACTAAAAATTGATTGCTTCCTCATTTCTGTGGTATCAATACGGAAGTTCGAGTTATTTTGTTTTAATATAAAAAAATATAAAATAGTTGTATATATATTCCTTTTATTTTCTTAAAAGCCAAATGTGAATGATAACAACATATAGCCATGTAAAAAAAAGACTTAAATCATTATGGTATATATAAAACTTTGTAATTCCGAAAAATATAAAGATCAGAAAATAATATGAAAACAAATTAAACCGAATAATCTTAAACGTGAATTGAACCAATACGAATTTTAAAAAATCAAACGGAACAGAATCCGAAGTAAAAAAGACCAATATATGTTTTATACACATCGAACAGATAATGGGGAATAAAAGAAGAGGGCAGGGTAAAAACAGGGAAAAAGAGAGGAAAGATCCAACACCAGACACGTTCGTTCATAATGACACCTCCCAACGTTTTAGTAATTTTTCTGTACGGATCTATCTTCCTCCCGAATATTATTTATTTATTTATTTAATAATGCATCTTTACATCTGTATGTTGATATATTTTTTAATCTAAATTATTCGTTTATCATCTCAGTTCCACTTATATTTTCTATCTTAAACAAAGGAACTATATGATGTATTGTTGAAAAAATTATCATAAAAATCCGTGGTTTAATTATACTTTTAATTTAAGTATTTTTTTTTCAAATATAAACATGTTATAATGAAAAAATCAAATAAAAATATACATAATTATTTAAATTCTCACAATTACATATAAACAAACTTTCTATTTTTAAATAATAAGTATTATTACGCTTTGATCAGAATAATACACGAAATATTATAATATTTTTAGATTAACCCATTTATATATGACATATGTTCATGAGCTAATTTAAAATTAATTATTATAGTTTATATATTTTTAAATAATTGAATCGTTTATATCTAATTATTATATTTTGAATCAACTCCAAATGTTTTTATGATTTTTTTTATTATAATTGGAGGTATTCCCGTTTTACTTGTTTTTAAATGGTGAAATAGTAACGTTATCTTTCTAGAGCATCCATATTTCAGGTCTATCTTCCAAAATCTGAGATTAAAAAAAATAAAATGGCAAAAAAATAAGTTTACCTTTATTTTTTGCACTTGAAAACACACATGTTTAGTGGGGTTTCGAAATCAATTTTAAATCCTTTTATGAGAAGCGATTTCGAAGCTGAGAGCGATGTGCGAGTTCGAAGAGAGAAAAAAGGAAGAAGGCAATGGCTAAGAGTAAGAACGAAGAAGAGAGCACGAGTCAATCTTCATCGGCATCTGTAAGTGAATTTCGAAATTTGAAAATTTAACTTTGGATCCATTTGGATCGGTTTCCAGGGTTTCACTGTGCAAATATTAGCGAAGATAAAATACATTAGAGATTAGGTTGTTGAAATCGAAATTGTCTGTTGATTTCAAATGAGTGTGAGTTTTAGTGAGTCGTTTCAGTCGAAAAGGGTCATAAGTCTAAGTGAGTTGCTTGAGTCGCAAGGTTGCTTGCGTCGCAAAGGGTCATGAGTCTCAATGAGTCGCAATGATCGTTTGTGTCACTAAGGATCATATGGGTCTCAGTGTGTCGATAGAAGTCTAATGTATTTTTAATTGGTCATTTTGTAGATGCCACCAAAGATGAAGTTTCTATATGAATTCAAGCACATGAATAAAATGCCCAAGATTTTAACCAAATGTTATCCCTCGAGACAATAAAGAAGTAGAGAGAAGATGAATGACATTACTTTAACAAGAAATCACAATTTAGGTATATATTCCATTACCAATGTGACTCTAGCTTGATGAAGGTTCAAATGTTAGTCATATTAAATCATCCAGTGATTGTACGAGACAAGAAGGAGCTGTGGTTTATCCTGAACGATGTTTTCATCCGGTTTTTTATAGTGCCGCATTAAACTACGGATCTTATCGTGGAGGATGGGAGTCCAAAAGGTGTGATAAATTCAGGCTGCAGAATTTCGACCGTAGAAGGGTGACCATAGGAAAAATGAGTGAAAAGCTTGCGAAGGGTTCCTGATCCCACTCATGGTAAGTTGTATATATTATTAGAATAACATGAATATTTTCATACTTTTGTGTCTTTATTATTTTGTTTTAATATTTCAGTTATTTCTGTTTGAAACCACCAATAGCTTGGGTGCAAACGGATGGTACGTTGATGTTGTGGATACCGATCCATCATGCCAAGGATGTGCAAGAAATGGGTTAAATCCAATTTGAACACGAAGAATGTAGACATGATCAACCACATCAGAGATTTTAATGTAACAATCACACAAAGGTCATAATGGTCACAAGGGTCCTAAAGGTCACAAAGATCACAAGAGTCATAATGGTAATTTGTTGTTTTTGCAGTATATTCAAAGTATTCTTCATGATGAAGACGATGAAGAAGCTTTGCTTTATGATCTGCATGATTAGGAAGGATACACCAACCAAGATGTTCAGATATGGATGGAACGTCTAAAAGGAAATCCAAAGGGTATTTGTTGGGAGGACATTCGTAAGCAGTTCTTGATGAGAAAGAAAAAGAGAGAGAGAATGGGAGTAAGAGGAAGAAAAACAAAGGGAAACAATAGATGAAGATGAAAAATGAAAAAGAAGATGATGAAAAAGAAGGAAAGAAGAAAGTGATGTTGAAGCTGAAGTTGAAGAAGAGGCTGAAACTAAAGGAGAAGAAGCGACAGTCCCTTTGACACTGAAGAACAAATTAATGAATTAAATAAAGATGTCAGAGACAAGAATCATCAACGCCGTAAGAGATCTTCTAAGGGACGCCACGTTTGATTTGCATGATCCAAAATCAAAGGCGGTGAATCCCAAAGGTGCTGACAAGGCGGAAAAGACCAAAGGCCTAAACACGATAAAATCAAAGGCTTCCCAAAAAGATACGAGCACACGTAGAAGATGCAAAATCAGATGAATCTTACGACACTCTGAGAGATAATGATGATTATGAATTTAATTTCGATGATATATGTATCTAGTGTCAAGAGAAGAGTCGGTGGAGTCAGGGACTGAAAATGAATTTCGAGATGGCTCGGAAAAGAAGGTCCCAAACATTTCAATATTAATTAGAAAGATTACATCTGCCACTAATCGTTCACATAAGTATGATTCCTAAAGGTCAAAATCGTCACAAAGGTCACAAACGTCACCAAGGCCACAATGGTCACCATGAGTCTAATGAGTTGAGTTTTCTTTATGCAGTTGTTTTAAGTGAGCTTCAGTCTAGCATTCATCTAATTCAATACATTCACAAAGAGATGGAATACATTCACAAACCATCCGGATGTTGATTCCCTTCATTACAAAAAAACTCGCTGTTTCCAACAAGGCAACGGATCCGTCCGTTGGAACAAAATAGGAACGGATTGTAACAGATTGTTAATACTTTCAACGGGCGCGGATCCGATACAATCCGTTACCAATTTCAATGGAGGTTTAACGGATATTTTCCGTTGCCCCATCCGTTGGAATCCGTCGTAATTTTTAACAGATTTGTAACGGATATTATCCGTTGGCAGTTTCCGTTGGAAGTCCGTTAGAAACCAGGCAAAAAGTTTTCAACGGTCATCAGTTGCAAATTGTAACGGATACCCGTTAAAAATTGCAACGGATGCCCGTTGAGATAGTTAATTTCGAAATGCACCGGTCGAAATAAATTCACGTGAACTTGTAACGAGGATCCGTTGCAAGTGCCAACGGATGTCCGTTGGAAATTTCCCTATTTATATCGAAACTAAAGATTGCATCAAACCATCAATAACAAGCACCTTTGAATCCATTGTGGAGTCCAAAACTACTTTCATAAACGGTCTCACCACCGGGAACCGGTAAGGATTCCCGGTGGTGAGCCTGTCTATGAGGGTGGTTTTGGATTCGATAATGGACACAAAGATGTTGGTTTTGGCGACGGAGGTATCCGACGGAGAATATTCGAGTCGAGTTCAACACTTTGCCTCTGAGTTGAAGCCATTTCCTAAATTTTTTCCTTTTCTATTTATTGTTACCATATGTTAATAGCGTGATTGAAAGAGATCTTAATGAAATTGTAGTTTAAAAGGAAAAATAATGTAAGGAAATAAAAGTTTTGAAATTAATTTTTGATTACATATTTTGCGTTGTTTTGGTTTTTGCTAACCTCTTGAGTTCGACATGAAATAAGTTCCAATTACATCATCATTTTTAAAACCTTAAATATTGTAATATGCAAAAATAGCGTATTGTAACGGATTTGTAAGCACTTTCAACGGGTACAAATTCGTTGGAAACGTTTTCAACGGGCATCTGTTGGACATTGCAACGGATGCCCTTCCAATTGGCAACAAATGTCCGTTTAAATTGTTGATTTCGAGGTTCACATGTTAAAATAAATTCACGTGAACCTGCAACGGGCATCTGTTGCAATTTCCAATGGATGTCCGTTGGAAAGTTCACTATTTAGATCAATACCAAAGATAATAAAAAAAATATTTTCAACAAAATGTCGTCTTCTTGAAATCGAGATATATATAGATCGAGAGAGTTGATGTATAGAAGAACAGATCCTATAACCGAAGAGATTACACAAGAATTCTTACACGGATTAGAGCAATTCATGAGTTTTGTATCGATGCAACCTTTGTGTTAAGAACACGGGACAATGTTATGTCCATGCAAAAGATGCAAAAACATAATGTATCAAAGTCAAGAAATTGTTTGCAAACATCTTTATAAGGTGAATTTCGTTGAAAAATACGAAATTTGGTTTTTTCACGGCAAAAGTTACGGTGTTCGAGATATTGTGCAAGATGCACAAGTAGAAATAAATGAAGAAGTTATTTATGAAGCATCAACAACCAATCCATATGTTAAAATGGTGTCAGATGCTTTTCCTGGAGTTGTTAATGAACAAACGGATGAAGAGATGCCGAACATCGATGCACGTCGATTCTTCAACCTATTGGATTCAGCAAAACAGCCTATATGAAAGTTGTTGTGAAGGTCAGTCTCGCTTATCTTTATCTTCAAGATTGATGAGTATTAAAACAGACTACAATGTGGCTGAAAATTGCATGGATTCATTTTGCAAAACAATGCGGGAATATTTACCGAAAAATCATCAAGCTCCTGAGACATACTACGAAACAAAGAATGTGTTAAAAGATTTGGGAATACCATATTAGAAAATTGATGTTTGTTGAAACAGTTGCATGTTGTTTTGGGAAAATGATAAAGACTTGTTGGAATGCAGGTTTTGCGGTGCAAGCAGATTTCGGTCTAAAAAACAATCTTCATATAAATATGTACCATACAAGAAAATGTTCTATATGCCTGTAGCAAACAGGTTGAGAAGGTTATACGATTCGAAAAAACCGATGTGGCAATGAGATGGCACGCAGAACACTCAACGGCTGAAGGTATAATGCAACATCCATCGGATGGTAAGGCTTGGAAAGATTTCAATGAAATATTTTCCGAGTTCGCATATGAAACGAGAAATATTTATCTTTTCCTGTGCACCGATGGTTTTAGGCCATATGGACAATCTAGAAGTCAATATTCTCTATGGCCGGTGATTTTGTCTCCCTATAATTTGCCTCCAAGATGTGTTTGAAAAGAGAGGTAATGTTTCTGACGTTGCTGATTCCAAGACCAAAACATTCGAAGAAAAGTTTCGATGTCTTTCTGCAGCCCTTAATTCATGAATTAAGACATGTGGAACGAATGAATCCTTGCTTATGACGTCAGTTCTAAGAAATAAATCACATTGAAAGCGGTATTATTGTGGACAATTAGCGATTTTCTTGCCTATGGAATGTTATCTAGATGGAGCACGCACGGAAGATTAGCATGTCCATATTGTATGGAGGATACATATTCATTTCGACTAGTACATGGTAAGAAACCATGTTGGTTTGATTGTCATAGAAGATTTCTTCCTCATGGCCATGCAATGTACATGACGTGTAACGTACATGATGTGTAGTAATATAGATGATGTGTAATCGAACAATCGAAATGTTAATACAATTGAACAGTTTATATAAACGATGTTTAATGTATTAGAAATTAGAATTATCCAATACCAATGGGCATCCGTTGGAAATATTAACAGATGCCCGTTGACACCCGAAATCGCTCCCGACACTTATAAAAAATTTCTAAGTTTTCTACGTTTCCAACGAGCATCCGTTATACTGTCCAACGGACACCCATTACAACTATTCCAACGGGCATCCGTTGGAACCTGTTACTTTTAAAAACTTCTAACAGGCATCCGATGGCGATTTGTAACGGATTTCCCGTTAGAAATTTGTAACGGTCGTCCGTTACAATTTTCCAACGGATACCCGTTGGAAAGTATAATGATGCCTACCCTAGTCTGCAGAATTTCCAACGGGCATCCGTTGGAAAATGTAACAGATGCCCGTTGTAAAGGGAGACAAGCCGCAATTTTCCCGTCTGTTACCTTGGGAACACGCATTTCCAACGGGCATCCGTTGGCAGTTCCAACGGATGCTTGTTGGAAAGACAGATGTTGCGTCAATTAACTGCGTCCGTTGCGATGACGTATTTTCCAACGGGCATATGTTGGAATTGCCGACGGATGCTCGTTGGAAAGTTCTATATATATAAACCCGTTGAACAGTTTCATTTTCAACACAAATCACAACCTCAAAATCCTCTCAAAATTTACATTTCATACAGAAACACATTTACAAACACTAGAAATAAATATGAGGGCTAGACGATGTATAGGATCGAGGGGAATGTTGGTTGGTTCAGCGAGAGCTCCTCCCCCACCTCCACCACCACCATATCGTCCTTCTTCACCAATATCGGCACCGCCAAAAATTTGATGAAGAGGACAATATGGTAGATATCGATTCCTTGATCGATGATTTTTATGGACGTCTTACCCTTCCGATTATCGATCCCGAATGTCCTGTCGGGACGTTATGGTAAAAACGTTATTATTTACATTTATATTATTGTAAGTTATAAATATTATTTAACTTTGTAATTTTAATTTGCAGGTTTGACGTGGATGATGTGCTCAAACACACGAACAACATCATTATCCAAGGGTCCTTACAGGACCAATTATATTATTCCTGGCAAGTTACGCCAGAAACCGTGCCCCGGCGATTGTGGCACACTTTTATCGTAAGTTTTAAATTACATTTCATTTAAAACTATTAGTTATATATATATATATATGTTATAAAACTAATAATTTATAGATTATTTTGAAGCGCTCATACAGATGACGGAGAAAAGATACAACACGCATCTACACAATATGGATGCACGACATGCAGGCTCGGATGCGCCTCATGATGAACAACGCGAAGTGCAACTGCTACACTAACAATCGCAAACCGACATGGGCAACAGACGCGGTCTTCAATCAAATGATTCAACATTATGAGTTCGCAGAATTGAAGACCAAGAGCGATAAGGCCAAAAAATGTTGGTACGACGAGAAGGTTCCCGGAGATGGTCCACATCGCCATACTTTGGGATCAAAATCATTCCCGAAGAGAAAACACGAATGATAAAATTTTGTTTACTTAATTTTTTTTTGTTTTTTTAAATATTTATATAATTAAGTTTATTTTATATTACAGATGCAACGGATAGGAAGAGAATCGACTCTTCTTGAGCTGGCATTGGAAATCCACGCCAAGAAAAAGCCGGTCGTCGGGGAAGAGGTCGACAAATCCGAACTCGTCGATCCTCGAGCAGAGAGAAACGTGAGAGCTGTGACAGAGAAGATTATACTGCAATCACAAGCTTGCGGTTCGACTCTCGACGAGCTGACAAAAGGACACAATTTATGTAGAGGTAAAAAAAATTCTTTTGTTTTATGATTATTAATAAAATATTTTGTCAAAACCTGACCCAGGGGAGGGACGCCACGGCAAGAACCGGGTCCCGATTCGGATGCAACGCCATCTAGAGGTGGTGGCGATCAGAGAGATGATATCGATCCAACCGATCTAAATGAAATGTAATAGGATTAGTTTTAGTTTTAATGTTTTTCTGTAAATAATTTTAATATTTTAATTAAAAACTTTTTATTTTTAAAAATATTATTATTTTTAATTTTATTTTTATTTTTTATTTTTAACCACCTTTCAAACGGATGTCCGTTTCAATTTCTAATGGGCATCCGTTGGACGCAATTTTCCCGCAAAATGGTAATGGACGTCCGTTGCCTTTTCCCGCCTATTTGCAACGGACATCCGTTGCTCTTTCCCGCCAGTTTCCAACGGATGCGCGTTGGAAATTTTAAATTTTCGCTCATTTTCTCCGCCTATATGGCAACAGACGTCCATTAAAATTTCTAACGAAAATCCGTTACCACTTTTCAACGCGTTTCCGTTGCAATTTTGTAACGGGCATCCGTTACAAATTTCTTCAACGGGTGTCCGTTACAAATTTTCAACGGCAGATTCCGTTGGATCTTCCATTACACTTTCTCAATAGATATTATCCGTTGCAACTCCATTGCAATTAGCAATGGATCTGGATTTGCAACGATCGATTCCCAAGGCAAGAATCCGTTGCCGTATGTTGGGAAGAGCCTTTTCCAACGGATTTAAGGCGTTTTCACTACCAGAAAATTCAAGATTTGGGACGGAATTTGGGGACTGATATTTCCGTCCCTAAATTTAGGGACGAATTATACACAGATTAGGGACGCATAGTAAAATCCGTCCCGAATCCGTCCCCAAATTTGCGTATCGAAGAGCCGTTCCTAATTGGTCCGCAAATACGGACGGATTAGGGACGGATAAGTAGGGCGTCCCAGATTTGGGACGGTAGAGCACGGGCGTCCCTAAATTTGGGAACGAAAGGTGCTGCCGTCCCTAAATTTAGGGACGACCGAATGTCGGCCCTGAAATTTAGGAACAACATCTCCTTCCGTCCCCAATGTTGGACGAATTTGGGACCGTCCCTTAATTTTGGACTTTAAAAAACCATTCGGGTAACAATTAGGGACGGATGAGCTGTCCCTAATTAGGGACGGATGAGTCTCGGTCGTCCCCAATTAGGTATAAATTTTCGATAGCAACCCATCCGCTCACTCTCTCGTTTGAATCCTTGTTTCACCATTTCACCATTTCTAGGGTTTCTTCATATGATCCGAACTTGGCGATTTTGTAGAGAAGGATACCCATTGAATTCAGAGTCACCAAATGAGGATGGTGCTCTCGCATTTCCGCTATCAAAGCCCAACCGTGATCGAAGTACCGCATCCGTGCGAGAATGTGAAGAGTTTTCTCGAAGGAATCCGAGGTGGGAGCAAACCCAGGGCTTTGAAGAGAGTATTTGAAGAACTCAAGAGCTTTAAGCCCATTGGAATCTGCAGCGAAGAGACGACCAAGCACGTCGGAGACGAAGTCCGGTGAGAGAGAAGCCAAAGGGACATGTTCGGCAAGAATGGGTTGAAGCGGATATTCTGGAAACGGATGATCATTGATGAATCCTGTAACTCGTTCGATTTGGGTTCTGGCTCCGGCACTCGAAGACGAAGAAGGTGACGACTGTGCGAAAGATGATAATTTTATTTTTATTTTTTTATTTAAAAAAATAGGGACACACTGATTTCTGTCCCTAAATTTAGGGACGGATGCAGACCGTCCCCAAATTTAGGGACTGAATTTTCCATCCCTAAATTTAGGGACGGATGCAGGCCGTCCCCAAATTTAGGGACTGAATTTTCCGTCCTTAATTGGGGACGGATGATATTTGGAGACGCGCGTTTGCGGACTACCACAGGTCGTCCCTAAATCGTGATTTTCTTGTAGTGTTTCCAACGGATTTGTCCGTTGGATAACGCATGTTTTTTTTTGTAGTGCTTAATCAAGATGCATCTATTGGAAGTCCTATATCTCATGGTGTTTCTTCTTTAGTTCCTCTAAGGAATTATTACGTATATGATATTCTCTTCATGTTGTCTCTCAAGATGTGGTGGGTGGACGAGGGCAGTAACATGGAAGAATTACCAGATGTTCTTTGAGACTATTTGGAAGGTACATATACCTTGAGAGTGAGGTCGAAGACGGTGGTAGATTACGATGCCTTGCTCTTGATTCTTAACATTCCATCACTTGTTTATACCTTGTCATTTGATAGTCCTGAAAGTGGATTTAAAAAGGAGATGCGTCACGGTATATGACTGCCAAAAAAGGTTGAAGAAGACACATATCGATCCACTTGTTGAGGTTATAAGAAGAGTTTTGCCCATCATGTTTGAAGTCGAAAGGTTTCACTCCTTGACTTCCTGAGAAAAAATATGGGATTGCAAGTATTATGAATGTCTTTCACATAACGAAAATGTGAATGATTGTGGTGATTTCTCTTTCAAATACATAGAAACCATTCTATCGTGAATGGAGGACAAGTTCCCTGAGATATGTACCAACATGTCTTTCATTCGTGAGAAGATTGCTACAGATGTGTTTGTGAATGGACAAAGTATTAAAGTATCCAAAGAAAAATCCCTTCCATCATCTCATGTATGAACTTAGTTTATTTTGTTAAGTTTGAACTAGGTTTATGAATTTTTTGTGTATCTTGGCCAAAAGTGAAATTTTGGCGGAAAGAGGAAAGTGAAATCTTGGCAGAAAGTTGAAATGTATTTTAAAATTTTAGGGAAAAGTTCGGCGGGAATGATGGGTCCCACATGTTCCATGAATAGCGTAGTATGATAAAAGGTCATAATTTATGTTAGACATTTAAATTATACTTTTGATACATTTAGGAATGTAAATCATGTTAATTTAGATAGTGTACAACGTCAAAACATAGTTAAAACAAAATTTTCCGCATGTATCACATGGAGTGTAGAACGGATAAAAATGTTTCAAAAGTAGTAGTAGTAGTGTTTTAAGAATTCGTTGGATGAATTTGAATAAATTTCAAAAAATACATTTGATATTTCGTTAAATTTCGATATTATTAATATTATTGAATATTTTGATTCCTAATTAAACATCTACAATTCAAAAATTTTTAAAATGATATTTCTAAAGATGGTAATATGGATCGGATGGTCACAAAGATCAAAATAGTCTTTTTGTGTCAATGAGGAAATATATATGTGAATTTGACGAATTTATGGAAATTGAGGGTCGCATGTAGGTTTATATTGGGTCGTATGAGTCGGATGAGTTCCCATAATATTGGATCACATGATTTGCACATAATGAAAGCATACAAATTCCAAGGTTATGTCCAAATAATTCATTAATAATGTCAAGGTTTTGTCTAAATAATATAAATAAATATACAGTTACAAACTAAAAAAACTTTGTTTTTTTTATGTAGTCGCTCAAGATATGTTAGTCGTTCAAGAATTACGATGAAACATATCTCTCATTGTTCTTTGTAATCGATTCTAGCTTTAACTAAGACAAAAATCCACCTGATGAATTCGATTCGACCGCAAATCACTGAATTATTGTTCCGTATTGACTTGTACGAAGAGTTATATGATTAAATTGACACTTGACTATTTCGATTCACTTAACTATTTACGATTTACACATTCTAATTTGAGAAGTTTATTAGAATATGTGTTAATATTTTTGTGATATTTTAAAAGAATATATAAAATATTTGGTTGAATCATAAAATAATAAAAAAACTAAAGACTATAAAATAACGAAACACATAATAATCTGTATATCTAAAATAATTTGCCTTAACTATAATATATGAATTTTAAGGAGAAAATCTTAAAGACTAATTTTTCAAACTTTATAGTCTGTATATCTAAAATAATTTGCCTTAACTATAATATATAAAGCATTACGACTTTATATATGTCGTAATGCTGGTTATTAAATTATATAATATAAAATAATTTGCCTTAATATATAAAGCATTAAGAAGATCTTTATAGGTACTACTCGAATTACCTTCTTAAAATGAGACTATTCAAATTTTGATTGAGAAACACTTTCTATTTTTCATTAACAATTGAAATAACCTATCTCAAATTAAATTTAACATAGTTATGCTAATACATGTACAACTTTAAACGATTAAGAAAATAAGAGTGTTAACAAAAGTAGAAAGATTTAAGGTGGGTTTAAATACTGAGTTTTTCCCCATTGATAGTTTGGCAGAGTTAAATTACAAAGGGAGAAGCTGTAAGCGACCGACCGTTTCACCAGTTCTCTCTCTCTCTCTTCAAAATTTAATAAATTCTCTCCACGACTCTGAAGAAGAAGACACCGAAATCTTCATCTTCTGCTCTTGTCTCCATCTATACATACATAGATACGCCTCCCTCTCCCTCTCTTTCTCTCTCTATGCATATATATATGCATTTCTATACAGCATTATTCTTCTTCTTGTCGCAAACCCAGAGCTTCAAATTTGGAATGGTCGTGGAAGCTAACATTTACAGTAGCTTCTAGAATTCGATTCAGGTTTTGTTTTGTTTTTTCTTTAATGATCTTTGAAATATAGTGTATTTCAAATGTTGTCGGAACTTATGTTTTTGTGCTCAATTCTATTTTTGAATCTCCAGATTTCGAATCGGTGACGATGAGTAGCGGTAGCAGTAGTAGCACAAGACCTCCACGATCTGCCAAATCGAACATTGTGGGCGATGATTCTCTCTCTCTCCCTTTTTTTGTTGGGTTTGATCCGTTTTGAAAACCGTGTTTCGAAGTTGATGAACATGTACTGTGTTGCTTTTGTTTAAAGAAAATGTGTTCAGAAAAAAAAAAACTTTTTTGTTGTGATCCAATAAGGCGAGATTTTGGATGAAAATTACAGGTGTTGAAAAGGATTTTTTGGGAAACGAATCTCTTGAGTTTTCCTTTAGGGAATCCGAGGAGGTTTCCTCTTCTTTTTTTTACTGTTTAATTGCAAAAAAAAAAATTTAAGATGGGTATATTCTGATGAATGAAGGAGAAGGTGAAGATGCACAAGAAGAAGCTGAAAGATGGTAAAAATGGAGATGGAAATCGAGAGAAGATAATGGCTCTGCAGCAAGATGTAACTGTTTTTTTGTATATGTTTGATCGATACGAGTTAATATTATTTGAAACGACAGATTTTCATAATGATTATTGTTCTTTGAAGGTGGATAAGCTGAGAAAGAAGCTTAGGCGTGAAGAGAACATTCACAGGGCTATGGAAAGAGCCTTCACTAGGCCTCTCGGAACGCTTCCTCGTCTTCCTCTCTTTCTCCCTCCTTCCGTAAGTAACATGACGTCTTCACTTCTAGAGGTTACTCGGAAAAGGATGGCCGAGGAGAAGCGTTGATTCATATTGGACTTGGATATGTTGTTGTAGACATTGGAGCTTCTCGCGGAAGTGGCTGTTCTTGAAGAGGAGATAGTTCGGTTAGAGGAGCAGATTGTGCATTATAGGCAGGATTTGTACCAGGAGGCCCTTTATATGTCTTCCTCTACAAAGATCATGGATGGTCTGGTTGATGATGTTCATAAGCATTGCCAAAGCACGAGTCCTAGGCTAGAAAAACCCAATTGTGTGTCCAGTAATGTCTGTAAAGCTGATCCCCCTCTGTCGCGGGAACGACCTTCCGGTTTAGGTGATCATTACATAATGTACATGCGAATGAATTGGTAAGATTCGATCTGATTTAGGGTTATATATTTCTTTTGTAGATAACAAGAGGGGTAAAGAGAACCAGTTAAGAGCCAACGCCCTGAAAAGCGATAGAGAATCTGCCGTTCAGAAATCCCAAGCAGTGAGAATCACCGCGAATAAATCTCTCCTTGGTCATAAATCAATGAGTAAGAGTTTAAATGCTCTGCAATTACAGGTATATATACCTACTAATATCATCGACCTTGTTGTGAACTTCTTTGTATCATTTTGTGGTGATGAATTTAACTTTTGTGCCTACATATGTAAATCAGGAAACTCGGGTGCGTGACCAAACAAATGCGGAACCAAGGTCTGCCAAAGGTCCTGGTGAAAAGTCTCTAGGAGATTGCAGCCCGAATCAAATTTCTGAGGATTTAGTTAAATGTCTGTCGAACATTTTCTTGAGAATGAGCTCTGTAAAGAGCAGGGAGGGTACAGAACATTCGTCCTACTTGCGAAGGTATGAATCTCAGGCAAACAATAAAGAGACGGTGTTCAGGGACCCTTATGGTATTTGCTCGAGCTTTGGGAAAAGAGACATTGGCTCATATAAGCATCTAGTTGATGTTGAAGCATCTTCGATCAACCGAAACAGAACCTCGAGTTCTTTGTTTCTTATCCCCCGATTGAAGTAAGTTTTGTTTTATTCTACAAGTTCGAGAATCGCATTCTGCCGGAAAATTAGATTTCTTAAAGTTAAATTTGTTCGTAACTACGATTTTAAAACTTTCAGACTTCTGCTTGGGAAGCTCTCTTCTGTCAACTTGCAGAAACTCAACCACCAGGAGAAGTTAGCATTCTGGATAAACATTTATAATGCTTGCATGATGAATGTACGTAGTGATATGTAATGCATCCGCTTCTTCTCCTTTTCGAACATTCAGTGTTCTTATTGATTATATTTTTTTCGCTCTGTTCCTACTTCGTCATAAATTAAACCTATACAGGGAATAATGTCATGTTGAAAATCTATTCTATGGGTACTAATGACATTCTGTACAGTCTTTATTTCCAACCTAATCCTTTACTATCAATGCACGGTGATCGCAGGGTTTTCTTGAACAGGGAATACCGGAGAGTCCTGAAATGGTGATGAGACTGATGCATAAGGTACGTACATTGTGTTGTGTGTCAGTCTTATGAGACTTTTGACTATGTTAGCGTGTGAATGAAAACCCTTCCTTAGCTTTTGGAATTCTATGCAAATAACCAGTGACCCCCCAATGTGTTGTGATGCAGGCTATGATAAATGTGGGAGGACACTTGTTGAGCGCAATGACCATCGAGCATTTCATCCTACGATTACCATACCATTCAAAATACATATATGTAAACATCTTCATGCTTTTGTCCCTTTCTTCAAATTTGTCATCGTCAACTTCGCCGTCATCATGATACTTTCTTGCTTTAGTTTTTATTTCTCTTACCCTATCTCGATCTTACAGACTTCCTGCAAGGGTGCGAGAAATGAAGAAATGAAAGCAAGGAGTAAATTCGGTCTAGAATTATCCGAGCCCCTCGTAACATTCGCTCTCTCATGTGGAAGCTGGTCCTCACCCGCTGTAAGTATACATATGTAAATGTTTGCTTACAACCAATTTAATCTCCCTTTAAAAAGACAACAGCTCAAACGGTCCCGGTACCCGAATTAAATGTTCTGCAGTCCATCAATTATGTGGTTTTGTGGTCGGACTTTGATTTAACTTGATGTAGATCAAATCAAGAATCACATCTTGTCAGTATTCTTTGATTCTTAGGACAGCTTGTACAGTGTGACTAGTCTTGGCGTCCCTATATAACAACCCTTATCCAATGAGAAATTGAATCCTACACCTAATACTTTGAGGGGCCACTGTACTAGGTTGTTCGATCCAACCTTTGTTCTTGGGATGGTAATGGATGATTTTCTGGTTTAGTTTTTGGTAAAGGGTATTAACTCAAACACTCAAACCACAAAAGATATATAGAACCCGAACCTTCGGATCACGAACATTGTTTCTGCTGATGGATGAGTTTATATTTTTGTGAAACCCTTTAAGGTAAGAGTATATACGTCGACTAATGTGGAAGAGGAGCTCGAAGCAGCAAAAAGAGAGTATCTACAAGCAGCGGTGGGGATAGCGATATCAAGTGGGAAAATGGGGGTACCAAAACTGTTAAATTGGTATCTAAATGACTTCGCAAAAGACATGGATTCATTGCTTGATTGGATCTGTCTTCAGCTACCAACTGAGTTGGGGAAAGAAGCTCTCAAGTGTCTTGAAAGAGGGAAGCTTCAATCACCTTCTCTTCTTGTCCATATTTTGCCTTATGATTTCAATTTTAGATACCTTTTCTCCATCTGAATTTTGTTATGCTCTCTCTCCTTTCTTTGTTTCTCGTTTCTCATAAAAGAGTACATATATTTTTTCATTTTTTGTTTTGGTTTTTTGAAATGGGCTTCAAGGTTTGATGGTGCTTCATACCGTTTTGTATGCAGCTGTAAAAATATCCAAAAAGAAAAAGGAAAAAAAATCAAACTTCAGTTTTCTCTAATTATTTTCATATAATTTTGTTTGATCCAAAATTCATTGAGTTCATATTTCCTAGTACTTTTGGAAAACATAAATTTGAATAGAGTTAGATAATACTTAAGAATAAATCAAGGACGCTGGTATATTATACAAATGGGAGAAAATGGTATCATAGGTATTATTCTTTAGATAGGATACAACACGAAGAACTTTGGTATGATATATCTTTTTCCTTTGGAATTCTCCAAGTTTTTCTATTGGGTTTTGGGCCGTCGTACATTGCAATGACCCAATATCAAACCCTCCCCAAATGGGGAAAGTGAAACCAGATCGCTTGTGCAAATATACAAGTTTATAACATTGAACCTGCATATTATAGTAAATAACGCAGATTAAAATATATTTTTATTATATAAAATACTTAAATTTAAAAATTATTTATTCTATTATATAAATTATATGAAATGAGTAATACTGTTAATGCTATATTTTAGGTACATGTAGAATCTTTTAAAAAATCAGGTTGTTGAGTAAATAAAGGAGAAGAAAGATTCAACTCAAAAACGATGAGAAGAAAGGGGAGTCAAGTTGGAAACGCAAAAAGGCGGAGCATGTGAGGCTGGATAACCGGAGGGTGTAACTCGTTACACGAGAAGATTGGATGAGTTAACATACTATAAAAAGTAGTTGACGCATCTAGGTTCATGTATCTAAGAAGAAAGGCGAACAAGTGAGAGTAGACTACTACGTTGTGCAAGTGTATTTAGAGTGATACGGAGTAAAGTTGAGAGAAACAATAAAAATTCAGGAGGAGTTATCTGCGGAAGTCTTAAGTACACTGTAATGAAAGACAAATGTACTTAAAATATTGATTCGTAAAAAAAAATGGTATATTGTTGTAGATATTTGGTTCTCTTGATTCTTGTTATTGGTTAACGTTGTCGTTCTATTGTTTTCAATTGGTATCAGAGCCAGTAATCAAAGTTTAGAGTAAATCTAACTACTGGTTTGAGATCCTAGAAGACAACATGGAATGACCAAGAGATTTATATGCATTTTGGAAAACCAATCATGCTAGATGCTTCCAATTATGGATATTGGAAGGTAAAAATGAGAGCAAATATAAGAGACATTGATGAAGACACTTGGAGTGCAATGAAGAATGGTGGAATCAACCAACATTAATAGATGAAAATGAAAATGTTAAGGAGAAACCTTCCGATCAATGGACACCGAGTGAGAAAAAAAGTTTTAACCTTTAATGCAAAAGCTCTAATTTTTTCTCCTGTAGACATAAATGAATTTAAGTAAATTCAAGGACGTGAGTCTGCTAAAGATGCATGAGATACTCTGGAAACTATACATGAAGGAACTCCAAGCGTCAAATGAACTCGACTTGATATTTTGAATTTGAAAACAAGGAAATGGAAAAATTTGAAAGAGTCAAAGAGTTCAACAGTAGAATGAATGCAATTGCAAATGAGATAAGTGTACTTGGACAAACCTTTGATGATATAAGCTGGTCAAAAAGTTGCTTAGATGTTTGCCTAAAAAATTTCATGCTCAGAAAGTTGCTATGAATATGTCTTTAAATACTGATATCACAAGTTTTAAAGAGATTGTTGGGATTCTAGCTGCTTATGAATTAGAGTTTCAACTTGAACAAGGCAACACGTCAAAAGAAGGAAGTAAATGAGTGGTTCTTCAAGTCACTGATGAAAATTCTAGATTGGATAATCTTCTTCTGACCAGAAAATTTGGAAAATTTATGAAAAAACATACAAGAGTCAGACGATCGACTAATGATGAACAAGGAAACAAGAAAGATAGCAAGTCTGAAGTTCAATGTCATGACTGCAAAGGATTCGAATATTTTAAATATGACTGTCCAAGTATATCAAAGAGAGAAAGTGTTTTCAAGGGACTACGAGAAACACAATGTTACAAATGCAAAGGTTTTGGGCATACAAATAATGAATGTGCAGACAATAGTGTGATCAAAGGAAATTCATTACTTACATTTAGTGATCAAGTTCAGATTCTGAAGACGGTAATGAAGAAGATTTAACAAGTTTTGTTGCATTCATTGGAATAATCAAAGAAAATGAAAAAGAAGGTAATAAAGTTGATGAGATAGAAATTGAAGAAGAAGATGAAGTAAATGCGGAAATCATCTACAACGAGTGGTTGAACATGAGCAAGCTGAACATTCAACTGGTCAAGACTAATGAAAACTAAAAGCTCAAATTCAAGAAATGAAGCGGAAAGTAGTTCTGAGGGAAAAAGAAATGTGTTTTGTCAAGAGACAACTTGAAGAAACCAATAAGCAATTGAAAATGCTTTCAAATGATACTGAAAAACTTGATCATCTGCTATCTTTAGGAAAACAAAAAGGTAATAATCATGGAATTGGTTATATAAGAAATAAAGGAACGTCTAAAAGCAGATTTGTTTTTGGAGGCAAATTGGAAGAGTCTTCTTTAACGGCACAAGAAAAACAAAAACAAAGTTATTCATCCAAGAAGAATACAAATCACAGAGTTTTTTACTCAAATATCAGACATCATGGATATAACTCTGGATATTATGGGCATCATAATCATCATGGATATAAATCTGGAGGACAATCTCGATCTCAATATCAAAAGAAAAATATAGTGTGGTACTATTTCTGTGGAATAAGAGGACACAAACAAATCATGTGCAACAAAAAATTCAGGTTTGATTCAGTTAAGTATGTTCTTCAAAAAAAAAAAAATCTGGATAAGAAAAAGTGATTTGTATTGCAATGTTGCTTATATCTCTGCAAAAAAAGAAAAAAAAAGAAAAAGAAAAATAAAACATCTAGTATTTTGATAGTGGTTGCTCTAGGCATATGATAGGTTTAAGAGGGCTTCTGTCAAACTTTGTTGAAACTAAAAATGTAGGACGTGTTATCTTCGGAGATGGAAACAAGGCAAAATTCTTGGAAAAGGAGACATAAATTCACTTGGACAACCCATCCTGAAGAATGTGCAATATGTTATTGGATTGACGGCTAATCTATTTAGTATCAGTCAATTTTGTGTCAGCAATCATCGGGTTCAGTTCAATCAAAAGGAGTGTCAAGTGATGAATTCTGATGATAAATGTGTTCTTACAGGTACACGATCATCAAACAATTGCTACGTTTGGAGTGAAGAGAATGTATGTCTCAAAACAACGAAGGACAATCTATCTTTGTGGCATCAAAGATTAGAACATGTCAATTATCGATCACTTGTGAAGCTATCCAGTTCAAACATTGTCAGAAGTATACCTAAACTGAATCCTGATAGAAATGAAATTTGTAAACCATGGCAATTGGGAAAACAGGTTAAGGTTCATCATATGAAAATGCCTGATGTCAAGACTGGTAAGATACTAGAACTTGTACATATGGATTTGATGGGACCAATAATGATATAAAGCTTTGGTGGAAAAAGGTATATCTTTTTAGTTGTTGATGACTTCTCAAGGTACATATGGGTTAAAGTTTTTAGAGAAAAATCTGATACTTTTGAACTGTTCCATTACTTATTTTTACAATTGAAAAATATAAAAGGTAGTATTGAATGGATTCGAAGTGATCATGGGAGAGAATTTGAAAATGATGTGGTTCATAAGTTCTGTAAAAAACACGACATTGTTCATGAGTTTTATGCACCAAAAAACACCAGAACAAAATAGTGTGGTTGAAAGGAAGAATAGAACTCTTCAAGAGATGGCTCACGCCATGCTTCATGCAAAATCTATCTCCATTCGATTCTGGGCAGAAGCTATAAACACAACTTGCTATATCATAAATCGTGTATATGTTCAACCAGGTATGTCAAAAACTCTATATGAACTCTAGAAAGGTAATAGTCAAAACTTAAGTTATTTTCATGTTTTTGGATGTACTTGCTACGTACTGAGTGATAGAGAATATCTTGGAAAGTTTGATGCAAAAAATGATGAAGGAATCTTTCTTGGTTATGAAACTAATACAATTGCATACATGATTTATAACTTACGAACTACAACAGTTGTTGAATTTGTAAATATTGTATTTGATGAAGATCACTTAACTGACAGTGTTCTTTTTCCATTTTCTACACATACAATGCAAAGATAGTCTGGAACGAACAATGAAATTTTATTTGTACTTGCTGAACAGACTGAGACTGATAACATGATGGAAGATGAACATACTGAATTGCGACCATCATAATGGAGGTGACAACGGTACATCGAAATTTGGAGATATCATTGGTAATATTGGAGATGCTAGAAAGACACGTGATAAATCTAGGATAAATTATCATGATATGGTCAAATTTGCTTGCTTTACGTCTCAAACAGAACCAAAATATGTTCGTGATGCATTAGATGATGAATCTTAGATCAAAGCAATGCATGAGAAATTAGAACCGTTTGTTATAAATGATTTTTGGGTATTAGTATCTCATCTAGTTAAGGTAAATATCATTGGAAAAAATGGATTTTAAGAATAAAATCAATGAAATGGGTGAAATTGTCAGAAATAAGGGGAGACTGGTTGCACAAGGATATACACAAGTTGAAGGTGTTGATTTTGATGAGACTTTTGCATGCGTTGCTAGTTTAGAATCAATTAGATATTGCTTGGAGTTGCGTGATGTTTTGGTTTAAAATTGTTTGAGATGGATGTAAAAAGTGCCTTCTTAAATGGAATTATGCAAGAAGAGGTCTATGTTGAACAACCTAGAGGCTTTGAAAATCCACACCATCCAGATCATGTCTACAAGTTGAAGAAAGGTTTGTATGAACTTAAGCAAGCTCCATTTGCATGGTATGAAAGGTTAACAAGCTTTCTAATCCAAAAAAACTACAAAAGAGGAGGAGTATACAAAACTTTATTCATTCATAATTCTGATAATGTTTTTCTTGTTGCACAAATTTATGTTGATGTTATTATCTTTGGTTCAAAATCGCAGGATAAAGTGAACTCGTTTGTACAAACCATGAGAGAAGAGTTTGAGATGAGCATGTTTGGTGAGTTAAGCTATTTTCTTACTTTACAGGTAAAACAACTCGATGAAGGATTGTTTATATCACAAAGCAAATATGCGAAGAATTTGGTGAAAAGGTTTGGAATGGATCAATGTAAGTCAACAAGCACACCAATGACAACCATAACAAAACTGACTAAAGATTCAGATGGAGAGGATGTGGAAGTAAAACTCTACAGAAGCATGATTGGAAGTTTTCCTTATCTCACTCCAAGCAGACCTGATCTATGTTTAAGTTGATGCAGATTGGGGAAGTAATGCAGATGATAGGAAAAGCACATCTAGAGGTTGTTTTTTTCATGGAAATAACTTAGTATCATGGCATAGCAAAATACAGAACTCGACATCTTTGTCTATTACAGAAGCTGAATACATTGGTTTGGAAAGTTGTTGTACACTATTAATCTGAATGAATCAGATGCTGATAGATTACGGTATACGTTTAAAAACTTTTGTTGCTTTGTGTGATTAGACATCATTTTTTTAGAGAAAAGGTTGAACACAAGAAAATGAAAATAGAATATGTACCAACTGAACGTCATTTAGTAGATATTTTTACAAAACCATTGGATTTGAATCGCTTTATTTCTTTAAGCAAATCACTAGGTGTTTGTGAACTCTGATATTTTTAAATGTGTTATTAAATGAAAAATGACGAGTTTGAAAAATTTGTTGATCTTATTGAGAAAAAGAAAAATAAAGTATAAGTATTGATATTCAGTACACACTCAATGTTTAAGTACACTCAGTTTGTTGAAGTAAATGATGTTTTTTGGACACCCTCGCTATTGAATTTTTAAGTACACTTTAAGTCTATTTAAGTGCACTTATTAAAATAACTTACTCCTCTAACACTTTCTGTGAAAATCTTTATGCACATATAATAAAAATTGTCATGAGTATAAGTTCGGGTCTAAGTTGAGAGATATTGAGTTTTAGTTATAACGTCCAACGATACAAAGCTAATTCTAGCTTAAATACTCCTATATGTTGAAATTTATACATAAAAGTTTATCTGAAAAATGTAATCAAAGAGCTTGTTATATGAACAAAAGAATATCTAAGCAACACCCTAGAAGCTGATGATTTTAATAAAAAAGGGATATATGAAGTTTTGTTAGATTGAGTGAAATGAAAAAACTGAATAAATGTACTTAAAAGTCAATCTTATGAGTTATTTGAATTTTCTTAAGAGTCTGAATTTTCTACTTGTGCATTTTTTAAATAATTAGATAATGTTTGAAAATAAATTGAGAAAAATAAACAAAGTGATTACTTTAAGAAAATATGGCAGTTTCCTCAGAAAGTGGTTTTCTGATGTGATATTTTGTTGGCTGACGTGAGTGGTGAAGTTATTTCATTTTTAAACCATTTGATTTATTTTGAAACCATTCTGTCTCATATTTGAATGTATTTTCAAAAACCCTAACTGTTTTTGCAAAAGAAGAGAGTGCGATTTCTGTGCAGACTTTCAAAAGACAAGCTCAACAATTAACACAAGGGCAACATGAATTCGTTCAATGAGAGGAGATGAAACAATAATGTACAACAATGAACCATTAAGAGTAGCAGATCTTATGTTCACAGAAAATCCGCCAAGGATAAGTGGGAAGAGATTTAAAACAATTGCGAGAAAGAAGGTTGTTCCGCGAAAAAAGGTAAATACAAACCGGTCGCACTTTCTACAATATCTGTAGAATCTTCTTCCACCCCAGAACCACAAAGGGAAAGTTCAGGTTCTTCACCAGAGAAAAATGTTCAGCAAAATGAGTCAGAAACTAGGTCTGATCATCAACATCAATCTATGCCCCGAGATTTCTCACCACGGGAAGATACCTCTAAAATGTCTCCCTCAAAAGCCTTTTCTAAGAAGTTTTACTTAGAAATAGGTATGTCTAGGTATGAAATCCTGAAAGAACAAGAGATTTTAAGTGAGAGAGGGCTAAATGTCAATCAGTTCAAACACTTACCTTTATAGGATATACTAGTTGAACGGAATCTGACTAATACAATGCAAAATATTATCCCTCTATATAAGGAGTTAATTTACGAGTTCTATGAAAATTTGAACTCTGATATTGACAACTTAGGGTGAAAAACATCGGATGAATATATTTAAAGGAAAATGTTGTGAGGTTTGATGTTGATGTTATAAACGATTTCTTTGGTACATCAAATGTGGAAACCTCAAGAACCAAGAACCTGGAAATTGATCTAGATATGGACATGGTCATGAAGGAGCTAACAAATGAAGAACTGACATGATAAATTCCAAATTCTAAACTGAATTGGGAATATACTTTGCTGAATAAAATTTGTTGAACAAATTAGATTCCAAACAAGAAGACAGATGGAATTCGACATGATAATGCCGTTCTCCTCTACCGTGTGTAGAAGAACATCCATGTGAATCTTGGAAGAGTGATTCTAGATCAAATTATCGGGCTTAGATTGTCAAATTCAAGAAAGTTTTTTCTGCTATTTCCATGCTTAATCCAGAACATATTGATTCAACAATTTCCTGACATTGTTGGTAAGGAGGAAATGAGAGAGAAAATACCTCCTTGGATCATCTTTGAATAATGGTATGTTATTAAGATGCTGGTCTCAGAAGAGAAAAGAAATATGTAGAATGATGTTTCGCAGAACATCATTAATTTTGAAAAGAGGCTGGTAGATGCGGTAACTGAAATTCAAAGTATCCAAAAGAAGTTGAAGACACTGTCAAATCTGAACAAGAATAAATTAATGTAGCTATAAAATTCATCATGTTTTTTGGTTTAATCTGTTTCTGGGTCTAATTTACATATTTAAATCTCTTATCACAGAAACATGGGGAGATAATGAACAAAGGAGGGCTCAGGCACATTCGAGCAAAGCTGTCGGGAAAAGGCCAAGAGAAAACTAAATTGCGTTTTTTTAACTCGAATACTTGTCCCTATTTTGAACTAAATTTCTTAGTACACTTTCTATGATTTGTTAATCTGAACTCGTTTTTCTAAGTGTACTCGAATGTTTGAACTTGTGTGTGTATGGTCTTGATTGCATTAATATGCTGTTTGAATTCTATGCATTTTCTAATGTATGCGTTTATGTGATAAGAATTCAAAGGGGGAGATTGTTAATGCAATATTTTAAGGACATGTGAAATCTTTTGAAAAATTAGGTTGTTGAGCAATTAAAGGAGAAGAAAGTAGTTGAAACATCTATGTTCACGTATCTAAGAAGTACGACAAACAAGTGAGAGTAGACCACTAAGTTGTGCAAGTATACTTAGAATGATACAGAGTAAAGTTGAGAGAAAAAATAAGTGTTTATTTACATCTAACTCGGGGAGAGTCATACGCGGAAGTCTTAACTTTGACATGAACATATGCATCGACCTCTTTAATTGGAACTAAAGACTTTCCTCAGCACCAACATTATCGGAAACCTCTTCAACAGAAACATGAACTACTGGAGTTTCCTCAGCATGAACATCAATGACAACCAAGAACCACGAGAGTATCCTGAGTAAGAACCTCATTGTGAACATCAACGCCAACATCAGAAGCAACCACTAGAGGAACCTAGGAAGGAACATAAGGAGCAACCACATAAGGAACATGGGAATTAACCTCCGGATAATTTGTGAATATATTCATCTTTTTGTTAATGTATTGAACAAAAGGAATGCTAGACGGAAGCCCACTTGAAACACTGCATAAAGAAAACCCAACTCATTAGACTTATGGTGACCATTGTGACTTTTGTGACTTTAGTGACCTTTGTGACAATTGTGACCATTGGGAAGCATACTTATGTAAAGGATTAGCAACAAATGTAATCTTTTCAATTAATGTAAAACGTTTGACAACTCCTTTTCTGAGCCATCTCGAGAGTCATTTTCAGCCTCTGACTCAACCGGATCTTCTCTTACCACTGGATATAGACGTTACTGGAATTCAAACTCACAATTATCATCATCTCACAGAGATCCATAAGATTCATTTGATCTTGCAACTTCCACGCTGGTGCTCATATCTTTTTGGTAGCTTTGATTTTTTCTGCCTTTCATAATTAGGTATTTCCGCATTATCAGCATCTCACCACCTTTGATTTTGGACTTGGATCAACAAAACCGATTTCCTTTAGAAGGAGTCTTACATTACAGAGGCTGTCGCTTCGTCTCCTTTAGTTTCAGTCCCTTCTTCACCTTCAGCTTCAACATCACCTTCTTCTTCTCCTTCATCTTCATCATCTTCTTCTTTCTCTACATCTATTGCTTCCCCATTTGCTCTTCTTCCTCTTACTCTCTTCTCTTTCTCCTTTTATTTCTCATCAAGAACTGCTTTTTGCGTCCCCAGTTTGAGCTTACAGATGTCCTCCCAACAAATACCCTTTGGATTTCTCTTTAGATGTTCAATCCATATCGGAACATCTAGATCGTTGCATCCCTCGTAATCCCGCATATCATAAAGTAAATCTTCGTTGTCATCTTCAAGATGAAGAATACTTTGAATATCCTGCAAAAACAAACCATTGTGACCTTTGTGACCCTTGTGACCATTGTTAGCTTTGTGACCATTGTGACCGTTGTGACTATTGTGACCCTTGGGTAATTGTTACCGTAGAATCTCTGATCTCGTTGATCACATCTACATACTTCGGGTTTAAATAGGAATAAACTCGCTTCTTGCACATACTTGGGGATGATGAATCGATATCTATAGCATCAACGTACCATCCGTGTGTACCCAAACAATTGATGGTTTTCAATGGAAGTAACTCAAATATTAAAAAAATAATAAGTACACAAAGTACGAAAAGATTCACGTTATTCTAATTATATATACAACTTACCATGAGTTGGATCAGGAACTCGTCATAATGCCATTGAGGTTTCTATGTCTTACCGTTAATGTGCTTGTGGCAAGTAGTCACCAGCTTCTCGAATGTTTAAAGACCCCATGGTAAGCCTTCGAAAAATTCCAAGTCATCAACCATATCAATGAGATCAGGCTGATAGAATCGTCTAATGAAAGCTTGTGATCCATAACTTGCCACAACACCATCAAAGTTGTCAGCCCCTTTCGGCTGGTCGAATTCTTCCCCTTCGCAAGATTTTCACTCACTTTTCATACTGTCACGTTTCCACAAATGAAATTCTTCAGCCTGAATTTATCATAACTTTTGGACTCCCATCCTCCGGGATAAAGTATGCAGTTCAGTCCGGTAACTAATGCATGCCCACTATAGAGTATCAGATGTGAACACTATTTAGGACAAACCACAACTCCTTCTTGTCCAATACAATCACTAAGTGTTTTAATAGGGCTGAAATTTGAACCTTCATAAAGCTAGAGTCCCATTAGTAAATGAATATATGCCTAAATTGTTACTCTTTGTTGAAGTAATGCCTCCCATAGTCACTCAACATTCCTCTAACTTCTTAATGGTCTCGAATGGATAAAACTTGGTGGAAATCTTGGGTATTTTGTTATGTGCTTGAGTTCTATAGAAACTTCGGATTTGGCAGCATCTTCAAAATGACCAATTAAGAATACATTAGACTTCTATCGATCCACTAAGACCTATATGACCCTTTGCGAATCAAGCGACTCAAGCGACTTACTGAGACACATGACCCTTGCAACTCAAGCGACTCATTGAGACTCATGACCCTTTTCGAATCAAGCGGCTCATTGAGACTCATGACCTTTTTTTGACTCAAGAGACTCAGTTAGGCTCACACCCATTTCAAATCAATAAACCATATCGCCTTCAACATATTAATCCCTAATGTATTTCATCTTCGTTAATCTTAGTAAAACCCTAGAAACCTATCCAAATCGATACAAAGTTAAATTTCCAAATTTTGAAATTCAAAATCATATTTTTATTGACTTACCCGCATTCTCTTCTTCGTTCCTGCTCAAAAAATTAACCATATCCTTCTTCATTCTTCCTCACTTCGAAATCGCTCATTCGTTTGGGTTTCTCTACCTCACTCTCAACTTCGAACTCGCTCTTAACTTTGAAAATCACTTCTCGTAAAAGGATTTGAAATCGTTTTTTAAGAGTACTTAAGGAACTCGCTCTCTTCTGTTTCTTCAGGAGAACTTAAACGATCAATGGTCAAAATCTCTCCAACTGTGTGGTTTCAGGTGCACAAAAATAATGGCAAACTTGTCTTTTCACTATTTTTGTTAAAGCCTCATGTTTCAGGGTAGGCATGAAGTCAGGTAGCCTTAGGAGGACACCCTTGCTATTTTGCAGTTTCAACTCATGAGGAAGAAAACCGAAGAAAGATTGGAGAAGAGAGAGAAATAAAAAATAATTTGAGTTTTATTTATTTATTTTAAAGATATTTTATTTTTGACTTTTTTATGATATGGTTGTCCACGTGATTATTGATATGGCAATCACATCAACAAGCATTAATGGAGAATTGATAACATGTCACGACGTTAAGCATCATATATCATTTTGGGAGCCAAAAGTCAAATTTAAGTATTTTTATAGTAGCTGAATCAAGTGTTACGATTATAATAATGGAAAAAAATAGATGCATAGTTCCGTCAGAACTAAACAAATAAGATGATTATAAATGAGTTTTTTTTCCTTTTATGTTTGATCATTAATCTAGGGTGGTCGATTATCCATAAAGTTAGTTCGTAGGTAAACAAATATAAAGTATATTTATCATTTATATATGGACAATTCGACCCTTATATATGTGGTAAATCAAGAAATCCTTATACCATTTGACACCCTTTTTTTAGAACCTATTCAAAAGGGTTTAAATTCTATTTTTTCCACTTTTACCATTTACTTGGTAAGATTGAATAATTATATTGTAATAAGATGTGAAAAAAATAGTGAGAAAAGAAGAAAAATGAGGTTACATGGTGTAATCACACACAAAGGGGAAGTGTCGGTTAGGAAGGAAGTGGTCAAGAGAGGTGGGACTCCCACCATTTTGCTTAAAATCAGTTGTCCCATCTTTCATCCACTTTTCCCGAACCTTCTCTTTCTCTTCCCTTTTGCTTTGTATTCCATACCTCTGATAAAATAGTAAACCGAAAAAAAATACATGATATTATATAAAAGATAAAATTTATAAAATTTCCGTAGAATCATTTTTGCATCTCATCTCTAAGTATTGAAAATTACAATTGATTTAAACCAAATTTAATCGGACATTAGAAAATAAGTAATCATAATCATTATCCTAAATAAATTTTCAAATTTTATTTTATCTCGAGTTTTTACTATTTGAACTTCATGTATTTGATTGTTCAAACCGAATTAAAATAAAAGTTTTATACAATAAAGAGAAAATTTTTTACATATATTATACATGAATTTTGTTATTGTGTAAATATCTAAATTTTATAAAATTAATTTTAAATTATATTTGATAAAGAATTCATATACAAAATTTTTATTATATTAATTTTATATTGATTTTTTTATCTATATAACGGAAAAGATTGATTGTTGTACCAATTATTTTAACATTATACCAACTCTTAATCGGGACATTTTCTTTGTACGGATTATATTAGTGTCCGAGAAAATGGTAAATTGTTGAAGAGAGTCTATATTTTGGTTGAGCTAAAGAGGAAGAGAAAAGTTAAAGACGATATCGTATATGAGATTAACTAATTCTATGTGTTTTGAAACTAAGGGCATTAAAATGATTTTTTATGTCCTGAGTTGTTAAGAAACCGTTAATTCTTGATGAATTTTCGGGTTCGAGTTCACGAGTGAGTTGTGAATCGTCTCAATTTAAATTTATGATATTGACAGTGAATTGTCAATATAATCAGATCATGATGTACTTTATCGTCAGATTGAAGAGAAAGAACATGTAAAAATTTCTATGTGTATCTTTTTCATATTCTCATTTCACATTCTCTAAGAATATCTTTCCATTTATTGATGTGTTGATTGGAATATTTTGGTTCCAACAACAACAGATCTTAACCTATGTTTGAGTGGACAAACATTTTTCACATACATAATTTTGTTAAGGATATTTAATATTTTAAATTTTTATAATTTACTGTTATTTCTGTCTTTGATGTTTCCAAATTAGAAATTAAATTAAATGAATTTAGATCAAACAACAATAATTAAAATTAAGTAATGCAAGTTTTATTATTTCGTGTTTTATAATAAATTGTGTATTTTATTTGATTTACTATGCAATTTTGTTTAAACTATTCCACTCATAACATTGCTTAAAACGTTTCTAAATACCAAATACAAGTATTTATATTTTTATAAATAAAAGATATATATAAATTTATATATTATAAAATATAAATTATAAAATTGAAATCAAAACTCCTGATTAAATAATATAAATGATAAAAATAAAATATATAAAATAACATTAAAATATAAATACTAATAAAGATAATTATTTTTAAAACAATCACATTCTTTTATATTATTTAAAATAATTGATAATATTATTTTATAATTATTAGAATATGGTATTAAAAAAAGGCAAAACTATAAATGAAAATTTATATTTTTACTTCAACATAAATACATTTTTAGTATTAGATTAATATTTATCAAATATATAAAACTCTGTTAAAATATTAATCAATGGAAAATATATAAAAAAATATGCTATTAAAATCATTAAATCCATCTAATCATTTAGACGAGCATTTAAAAATATTTAGACTCTCTCTGAAGATGAATAGATATTTTAGATGGACATTTAAATTATCTAAACGAACATTTTGACCATTTAAGTTTATCAATATCTAAAAAGTCTAAATTTGTTTTAAAAAAATTAATTGTTAAGTAACTGCCTATCGTTTAAACAACATTTTATAAGACTATAATCTTATAATATGTAGGATGATCAATGTATATTTAGAATATGAAATTACTATATGGTATATAATTTTGATGAAGATAATCTTTACATACAAATTTAATCTATTGTATACAAAATCAATTTTTAGATAATTTTATCATAAATCTATTTATTTCCCTCAAAAGAGAAATATTAAAATCTTGAATCGAACTCAAATATTTGTTTTATCAGAATATGGATACCATTCAAATTAATGTAAATAACTAGGGTTTTGATATCGGTACGGTAGAACGTTTTTTGGAAAAAATATCTAGGTGGAGATAAAAATATTGAGAAGAATATTATTTTATTACTGAATGAATCAAATGCACATTGAATATATAATTCTCAAATAATTAACAACTAATTTAACAAAATAGTCAATAAAATAAAAAAAAGAAATGTATTAAAATGATCTTTACTATTTCCCATCAAGATGAGAAATATAGATGCGATACTCCCATCTTGGAGAGTAAATGCTTAAATTTAGTCAATGATAAGGGCTTTGTAAGTATATCCGTATGTTGATTGTTGGTATTGACATGTAATGTCTTTACAAATCCTTATTGTAGTCGATCACGAACGACGTGTTAATCTATTTCAATATGCTTTGTTCTTTTATAAAAAACATGATTGCTAGTGATGTGAAGAGCTGTTGTATTATCACAAAACAAGAGAGCAAACCACTACTAGAAAATTCAAGATTAGGGATGAAATTTGGGGACTGACATTTCCGTCCCTAAATTTAGGGACGGATTATATACGGATTAGGGACGGAAAATGAAATCCGTTCCGAATCCGTCCCCAATTTTGGGTACCAAAGAGCCGTCCCTAATCCGTCCCTAAATTGGGGACGGAAATTTCTGCCGTTCCTAAATTAGGGACAAAATTTATTGCCGTTCCTAAATTGGGGACGTAATTTATTGTCGTCCCCAATTTAGGTACATCAAAAATTTCCGTCCCTAAATTGGGGACGAAATTTATATGTCGTCCCTAAATTGGGGAGGGAATTTATTAACAATTCCAAAAATATCCAGCAGATGAAGAGGACGAAGAGAGAGAGAGAGAGAGAGACGCGAAGATGAGACCGATAGCGATTCGGAGATGTCGAGGTCCTTCATGAGGAGCGAGTGGTTGAGCGACGATGCGTCGGATGAAGACGATGAAGAGGAGGACAAGGCCAGGGAGGATTTGGAGCTCCGATGAAGGAAATGCTTAAACGACGATGTTTTTGGGTTGGGAGAAGAAGAAGACAACAATGTCGTCATTTTGGGGCTCGGAGAAGATGACGGCGACGGAAATGGCATTGTTTTGAGCGACGACGAAGGCGAAATCGAAGACTCCCGTGTCTTCGCGAGCCTCAAAAGCTCATGCCATCTAGTCGTGCAACGGGGTGCTTTGGGAGAAAAGAGGTACGGATCGACGCCGGAGATCTCCATCTCCAGTTTCGGGCATGATTTCACCATCTCCGGGGATTTCTCCATTTCGATAGTTGTCGTCATGGGTTTCTGCGGCGTTGTGCTAGAAAATTTCAGCGGGACGAGCTTTCCATTGGATCTTGATTCTCCGGAGAGTCGGCATCAGGAGATCGTATTTTAATTTTATTTTTTTTTATTTTTTTAAAAAAAATTAGGGACGACCAATTGGTCCGTCCCTAAATTTAGGGACGATGAGATTCTGTCCCTAAATTTAGGGATGGCCGCAGCGGTCCGTCCCCAAATTTTAGGGACTGAATTTTCCGTCCCTAATTGGGGACGGATTGGGGACTGAATTTTCCGTCCCTAATTGGGGACGGATTGGGGACGGATAGCATTTGGAGACGTGTGATTAGGGACTACCACTGGTCGTTCCTAATCCGTCTCTAAACAGGTTTAGGGACGGATTTTTCAGTCCCTAATTTGTGATTTTCTTGTTGTGAACATAGAGATAGAAATGTTTAACTCTTTCAAAAGTAATGTTAACCAAAGTAACTCATAGGTTGTATTTGTCATTGTTTAATATTTGATTTCAACACTACTTCTTAAAATCATAATTTGTTTCTTTGATTTCCATGATATAAAAATTAATGGGATATAAAGTAAATACAAGAAGCCCAATCAAGATAAAAAAGGCTTTAAATTGAAAATCACAATTAATGGGATAGCATAAATCTTATACATGACCAATTTTTTAGATAACGTAAGATTCTTTGTGCAATAGATAAATGTATTAAGTGGTGCAAACATGTATTGACTTAGTTTACTTACAGAAAAAGATATATCGGGTCTTGTAATTGTTAAGTATAATAGTTTTCTATTGCTTTTTGATAGTATGTAGGGTTTGTTAAAAGGTCACCATTAGATTGTGAGAATTTTGATTTGACTTCCATGGGTATTTTTAGTGGTTACATCCTAAGAATCCAAATTCTTCAAGTAGTTATAACGTAAATTTGTGTTGACTAATAGAATTTTCAAGTTTAGGACGAAAAATTTCAAGACTAAGAAAGTATTTGACCTTACCAAGATCTTTGATTGTCAAAGCTGTTGATAAAAGTGTCTTGTTCGCATCAACAGTCGAATAATTATGGTTAAAGATTAAAATGTCATCCACATAAAATAATAAAGGAAAAAATGTTCCTTAGAAGTAGATAAAAGCAAAGAATGATCACTAGAAGATTAGATAAAACCAAATTTTAATAAATCATCATAAAATTTCATATACCATTGACGTGAAGCTTGTTTTAAACCATAAAAGGATCTATGTAAACAATAAACTTTATGTCGTAGGAATTTCTCCCGGTTTTTGAAGATATCCTTGGAGTAATGACATGTAAATTTCTTCCGATAAATCTCCATTAAAGAAAGCATTTGAAACGTCTAATTGATCAATTATCCAATCAAAAGAAGCAACCAAAGACAATAAAAGTCTTATTGTAAATATTTTTTCAATCGGACTAATCGTATGTACATAATCTATTCCTGCTCGTTGTGTAAAGCCTTTAGCTACGAGCCTAGCTTTGTATGTATCTAAACTACGCTATGAACTATACTTAATTCTATAGATCTATTTGCAACCAATAATATTTTATTGCATCAAAGAGAACAAACAGACCATGTACCATTTGTTAACAATGCATCAAGTTGCAATTGCATGTGAATAACCCACTCTTGAGACTTACTTGTTTCTAGAAACGATTTCAGTTCTAATGTTGTAGAAATTGCTATTGTAGAACTTTTATGAGACATATGATCCAGAAGAAGAGGTTATGATAAAGCCCACCCTTCCCAATCATCAAACCCCGATTAGGATCCTATATGATGCAAGAAGAATATATAAAAGTTGGATTTAATCCAGAATTAATGGTGAGTGAACTTACATCGATGAGATTAAACTTAAAATTAGGAACATAAAAGACATTATATAGGGTAAAAATAGGAGATAAGCAAACTGTCCCAATATGCGATATAAAAAGATTAATATCATTTGGTAAAGTTACCAAGATATTTTTTAACTGGTGAAATATGAGAAAACATGGTAATACATGTTGTTGGAATCAATATTAATTATCCAAAGAGCGTGAGTCAGAAATTTGTTATTTAATAAAGAAGAAAAGTAGTAAGAGGACGTAATATCACCAATAGAAGGTGGGATTGAAATGGAAGCTGATGAAGTGTTAGTGACGACATATTATTCACCATTGTTTGAAGAAGATGGTATTGTTTGAAGTTACTGGAGATGAGAAACCACCTGGCTAATCTGAGCAGGGGTTAAAAGTCTAGGAGAGTGTAAGGTGTTGCTAGGATTGTTATTGGTTAAGGTGGAACATAGGTATTAGTGGGAAAAAATGGAATTGTATTGATTCTAGGTGTAAAACCAGTAGGTAAAGGAGCTCGTCGTCGGGAATTTGTGTTTTTGTAACCTGGAGGGAATCTATGAAGGCAATAAGATTTGGTTATAAGGTGTCCTATAAGTCCATAATGTGAATAAGTAGATCGAGGTTTATTGGATTAATAATTTGGATTATAGTTTCTAGGTATATTACTATGATAAAGATATGGAGAGGGAATGTTTGTGGCTATTTAAAAAACCATAGCATCTGGTTATGGTAATATATGTTTCTGTTGTTTATCTTGGATAACTAGATTGAGCGCTTTAGATACTGAAGGAAAGGGATCCATGAGCAATATTTGGTGCGACGAACTTAGGTATATTAATCGTTTAATCTCATAAAAAAACTTGACGAGGTACCTACGTTCTTCCCTAGAGCTAAGTTGGGAGGATAAGTTGCAACAACAATTCTGGTAAGGACAAACCGAAAATTCTTCAAGAGACTTTAACTCTTGTTAGAAAGTTATAAGTCTAGTGTAATAAGCATTCGGGGTCAAAAAATCCTTGTCGTAGGTTCTGAAATTCCCGTTCTAATAAAAAAACATAGGCACATTGTTCTGATTAAAACGTTCATCTAAATTTGTCCAAATTTCAAAGGCAATTCGCATATGGACTATGTTGTCCGTAATATCTTTGCAAACCGAGTTGATGAGCCAGGAATAGACGATGTCATCGTGTCTGTTTCAATTTTCATATTCAAGATCATTCGAGGAAGGTTCAAAAATCTTACCGGAGATGAATCCCAACATAATTTATCGATAAAGATGAAAATTAAGAATAAAGAAATGTATTAAAACGGTATTTAATAAACTCCAAATACAAAAGTGTGAGGATAAAAATATAGTTTTAATAACTAAAAGTGAGAATTTATCTTCATGATTAAATAAAATAACAAGTATTATATATATTTAAAATTATTATATATATTAAAATAACAATTATTATATATATTAAGAATGTTATTTTGTTTGATCATGAAGATAAATATCAAAATTATATATGTATATATATATATATATATATAACGATAAAGAAGAATTTATTGCCCATACTTGACGTTAGAAGAAAGCAAATGAAGAAAAAGGGGCAAAATTAGAGTTGTCCCTCAATAATGATAAGTGATGAACTTTGTTTTAGAATGACATTTATTGTGAAGTGATCAGAAGGTCTGCACATGCGGTACCCAGCCCCTCTCTCTTTCTCATCTCTTTTTTTTTTTCCTTAACTTTTTTATTTCTTTCTTATAAAAAATATATTTAAATTATGATTGTTTATATTTTATTTGGATCCTGAAAAAGTTTTAGCCGATAAAAGCTAAGATACTTTATAGGAAAATCTAATTCTTAATTTTTTAAATAATTTATTTTCGAAAAGTTCGAAAATAATTTTTATTTTTTACTTTTACATATTGACCTCTATTATTGGCTTTCAAAATTTAATACTTTCATTTTTAATATCTATTTTCTAAATGAATTTTGTTCTTTTTATCTTCTTACTCTCCTCTTCTATATCCACTCCACGTAATTTGTTTATTTCTCTTTGCTCCAAGTTTTAAATATAAATTCTAATCCAAAGTCAAAATTTAAACCTATTTTATATTCTAACTAAACAATTTAAATATTTTTTCTAATACATCTTTGTGGAAGATATAAGCACATTTTACAAACATCACACTAAATACTTTATGGAAAGATAAGATATTATTGAAAGATAAAATATGATGTTATGGTTAAATCCAAACTGAATACTATATATAATTACAACTCAAAATAGAAAAATGACACGTGAGAGTTTAACGAATTCTGTACCCATAATGTAAGGATGTATACTTCTCGCCAAAGATTTTTACCCCAATAATCTACTATTGATATCTATACACGTTACTTTACAAATGTAAAGTTTGAACCATTAAAATTTCACAAAGGACTTGGAGAATGAAAACTTATCCTCTGTTTTGAGAAAACATGGGTTTCATATACGGTCTTAAAAAATGACCAACTTGCCCCTTCTTTCAACAGACTTTGCCACGGATTTTGAGTCTTCAAATGTTACATTAGCAAACCAAACTTCTGATTCTCTACACAATGTGAGCCACTATTTCAATGAAATCTACACCTTGACTCAAATTATACAAGTGAATCCTGTCAACTTACCCACAATCAACTTACCCACAAGGTTCTCTAACATTTAAGCTACCATGCCCTTTAAGTTCCATCCGCTTTTGAACTTACATTCTTCGTAAACAATTTCAGTTGGGATACTGCTTTTTGCAATTTTTAGAACTTCATATGTTCCCTCTACAATCACATATCTTGTAAAATATAACGGCACAATGATATGCTTGGTCCTCTAATTGAATACGATATTCGTTGCGAAGCATAGATGACGAGAGCACAAGGGAAACAAGTAACTAAAATACTATTAGATTATATTACAAACAATTCTTCAATATACGATGTGCTCGGGTCATGCGCCATAACCATTTGATCGAGCTACGGTCCAAAAATTCGTCAAAGAATGGATATTTCTAAATAATCTTGCATTGATATTTAAGGAAAAAACATGGAAATATATACAATCATCCCTAGAAATCTGAATTCCATCTTATCATATTGTTTTTAGTTTTACATTTATGTTACTCAAGCTTTTATAGCCTACAAATAGACAAGACCATTTGATTTTTTTTAGAAGAGAGATTTGTGTTTTAAGTTTCACTTAATTTGTGATTTTCTTTAGTTCATGTTTCTTTTTTAAACCAACAAACTTATCGGATAAAATGGTTTCGTTTGTGTCGTTCGTTTTGACTTATAAAATGATAATCCATAAACGTTTATGATGTCACCGAATCAAGATTGTTAACCAAGTTATTTGAAACGCTAGGACCAATCATCGTTTGTGTTGATTGTGTGAGTCTAGTTTGTTGTTTCAGATTGATTATGGATCTTTGTTCATTTTTCACAGTCTAACTAGATTTTTACATTCTCGGATCAAATGGTTTGGTACTATTGATGGAATTCGCTAAATTAGGATTATCCTTTGTATTTTTATCTATTTGTACCATTTTTAATATTTTTAAGTTGTTTGTGTCTATTTTATTGTTTGAGAATCTTCTTTTGTTTAGGTCTATATGTATTAAGATTGTTATCACAATAATTTGTTTCAGGTTCGAGGACCAAAGCTTTTTCAAGAGAGAGAAGTAAGCATGAGAGGAACTAAGAAATATAAAATTGATAGATTATGTTACAAAGAATTTTTGATCAGAAGATCCGAGTCAAATGCCAAAACCATTCAGTTGAATGCTGATCCAAAATTAGTCAATTAATGAAGATTTCCTGTTAATGTTGTATTGATAATTTATGAAAAATCACAAAATCACAGAATTACATGAAAATGTACATAATTATCCATAGAAGACTACTATTCTATCTTATAAAATTTTTACTGCTACATTTATGTTATTCATATTGTTATAGCCAATAAATTGACTAAAATATTTGATAAAAAAGGAGAGTTTTGTGATTTAAATATTACTCAGAGTGAAATTGTGCGTGTTTTAACTCATGGTACTTTTTGAAACAAACAAACTCATTGAATGAAATGATTTGTTCGTAGTATTCGTTTTGACCTATCAAATATTAGTTGATAAAATTTTATAAGGTCATTCAACGAATCAAGGTTGTTAATTCGAGTTATTCGAGGAGCTAGGATCGATCATAGTCTGCATCGATTCTGTGGGACTACTTTGTCGTTCTAGTTGGTTCTTTTCCGCTGTTTATTTAGTAATTTACGTTTCAGGATTATATCAATAAAGCACTTTGAAAATCAAAAAACATAGAAATTATCTTATGAAATATTTAGAGCTCATATATCAACCTTTTTAGCCAAAAAGCTATGGCCTATGTTAGCGATATGGACTCTACTTTAATTTTTGATAATGCTATAATGTGCCGAAGCTCTATTTTCGAATTTATTGCATTCTCTTGCAACGTGAAAGCATATCCTAAAAAATATATTCTCTTGTTTAAATGTGAAGAGTAATCAGAATCACAACAACCTTGTGTCTAAAACTTATCTTCTTGTATATATACCAAACCAACATTTGTTGTTCCCTCAAGTAACTTAGGATCCACTCAATGAAAATCTGATGAATCTTTCATCGTTTGTTCATAAGTTTGCTAACCATCCCTTACACAGAGTGCAATGTTAGATTTGGTGCCAATCATGACATATATGAGACTCGCAACAATATTCAAATATGACACTAAATCTGTATTATAGAATTTTTTATCTATTGCTGTTGCAATCAACTTGTAATGTGCTTCTAATGGTGCATTTACTACATTGGTATCTACAATGCCAAACTTATTAAATATTCTATCTATATAGCCCTCATGTCCTAGACATAACTTTCTCACACCTTTGTATCTCAGAATATCAATGTCGAGAATTCTTCTAACATTTTCTAAATCCTTCATGTTAAATTCTTCACCCAATAGACTATTCAACTGTTGAATTTATTCTGCGCTCTTCGAAGCTATTTACATAGCATCCACACACAATAACAAATATATAATTCTGATCTGCTGGCAACTTATAATATACACATAACTTGTATTTGCTTTTGAAAAAAAACCTTTCTTAAGCAGAAACTAATCAAACCTATGGATTCCATTGTGGTGGTGATTGTCTTAAACAATATAAAGACATTTGCAGTAAGCATATCTTGGATTATGCTCATTCTTCTACAAAACCTTTGGACTTATACATTAAAATTTGTTTTTCAATTTTCCATGAAAAAAATCCATTTTAACATCAAGCTGCTCGAGTTCAAGTTCTATGTTATTACAAGAGATAGAATAAGCCTTTTAGACATGTATTTCACCATTTGAAAGAATATCTCTTGATAGTCCACACCTTTAACTTGAGATAACTTTTAGCTAATAACCGGTCCTTGAATCTTGGTTGCTCAATACCGAGGATGGTTGGTTTTTTGTTAAATATCCACGTACACCTACTATCCTTCATTGTTTTGGTTTATACACTAAGATCCATGCCTGATTTCTTTGAAGAGATTTCATTTTTCCTTCACAACTTCTTGCCATTTTCTTCTTTCTTTGTATCTCATTACTTCTTAATAGGTCCTAGGTTCATCTATCTCCATACTCCTAACCACATTCAATGCAAATGAAACTATTTATTCTTCTTAATATATCGGTGGAGGAACATCGTTTGTTATTCTAATTCTATCTATTACTAATCTCTGACCGTGGTTCACTTTATGAATAAATTTTGAAAACTCCTAAACACATTCAATGCAAATTCAAGTACCTTTTGGACTATCCTATGAGGTTGATAATTTCTTGCCTCTTTTCTGATCAAGTTCTCCACTTGTTCCTACAATTTCCTTTACTTCCAAGTATGTGTTCTACTCTTAAATTGTAAAAGAACTCCCACAGTTTCTTTTCATGATGCATTAGTATTATGACATTTCTGCTTATCCTTGTCCTTGACAAATTTCTTTTCACTTAATCGTAAATTCCCGCTAGTGAAACAATTTTTTATCATTAATCACCCAATATCTCTAAACTTTAACTACTTCTATATATCCGGAAAAAGAATATCATTTTGCTTTTGGATTTACCTTTTCTTGTCTGATATGAACATATGCTGTTGATCCAAACCTCTTCAATCCTGTGTAATTTTGGTTCATACCTTTACTATTTTTTTATGGAATTTCAAACTCTATTGATGTGGATGTATTCCAAAACTTTTTTTGTGTTGTGTTTACTAGTATTAAAAACTAGTGCGACTTTTGCCTAAAAATCAAATGCTTTCAGTTTATTTTATTCAAACATATCATTCTTGGATAGAATTTTCATGCCTTTAATACTCATGTGGTCAAGTCTCTTAAACTATATAAATCAATGTTGTCAGTAACAACTTGATTAAATGAGCCATTGAATGTGTTTCCACACAACAAGTATAAGCCTCTTTGATGATTGCCCACGATAACTATACAATGGATTCCTTGCATATGTTGAGCTTTCCTCCTTCTGACCTATATGAGTAACCCTTTTTATATAGTGAATATAATGTTAGATTCCTCTTAATATCTTGTATGTATTTAACATGATCCAAATGTCTAACTAATCTATCATGCAATTCAAGAAAAATTATCCCAATCCCTCTGATTTCACAAGTCTAATTGTTGTCCATTATTACCTTTCCACCATAACATTCCTTCAAGACCTCAGACTAATCCAACCTTGTTGATATATGGAATGTACAATCCTAAATCTAATACCCATTGATTAACTGGTTCTTGTTATGATATTATAAACATTTATGAATCTACATAAGATCCTATAACATTTGCTGCTTCTACCATTCCTTCTGAACCCACTCCAAATTTTTTCTTTCTGGTTCTACAATCTTGCTTCAAATGTTATTCCTTGCCTCGTTACTTGCACCTGACCCTAATCTAAGACTTAATCATGTTTCCTTTTTAATTTTGATAAAGATACATTTTTTATTTTGTTCCTTTTATTCCTTTTTTTTATTTTCTCTAGAAAACCACCTTTTTGTATTAGCCTTAGTCCTTCTTGCTGCCTATACAATTTATTTGGAATATGTCTCTCCCCTTGTTATTTCATTCAATGTGATAGTTTTCTGGCAACTATACTTCAATGTATCTTTCAACTAATCTTACCGAATAGGTAGAGAGTTTAACAATACGAATGCTTGATCCTCCTTTGCAAATTTGAGCTAAACATTTTCTAGATTATTAATGAACTTCTTTAATTCCTCGACATTATCCTTTATGGACTTTGATCCATCCATAAAAAATCCAAAGAGACACTATTTCCAGTACATCTTATTAGATAATGACGTGTGGAACGCCAAATTTATGCTATAATTTTCTCATGCCTAAGCTTTCTCATAATGGAGTATGATAAGTATAGCAAGCTCAGATTCGAAATCTCCGGCTACGCTCATACTTTGTTTCTTAATTAGTTAGATCAGATTTCTAACTCTCATACTTCGCTCATGCCAAGTTTCTTGATCTGGTATGAATTAGATTTCTATATCTTCTGTTTCGCTCTAATACCACTTGTTGTGGTTGAATTCAAACTAAACTCTCCTTCTATAAACCATAAAATACACTCACACATACATAAATCAAGCACGATACACAATTACAACTCAAAATAGAAGTGACAAACGAGAGTTGAACAAGTTCCTCATCCTTAATGCAAGGACAAGTACATCTTGACAGGTGTTTTGAATCCAACAATCCATTATTGGTTTCCGTACACGACTATACCACAAGTTCAATCATTTTATAATGAAAAATCTTGAACTAAAATTTTTTACAAAGGAATAAGAATAATAGAGAATGAAAATTTATTCATTGTTTCGTTAAAAACACTGATTTTTACCTAATCATTAAAATGACCAAATTAACAATACCTTCATCAAAATTTTCCGCCAATTTGGATCTCCAAATATGACATTAGCAAATCACATTTTAGATTCTCTACACAATGAAGCCAATGTTTCAATGATTTTGATATGTTAAAACACCACATACAAAAATATGAGAATAATGATATTAAAAACAAATTTTTTTTTAAATTATACTTTTTATAATTTTTATAAAAAAAATGGTTTTCAAGCACCCAAACAGAAACGTCAATGTTAACATATTAAATTTATTTTATTTTTTTATAGTTTGAAGATTTGTATACATCTTTTTTGACATATACATAATTGCTTTATTAAATTTATTTTATAAAATCGATTTAAATTTGTTTCACACAACAAAAATGGTTGAAAATATTATAAAAATTTACCAAAAGATAAAACACTTATCGTTAAGGTGTGAAGGATCTTTTATTTCGAAATATTATGGTATCAACGATCTAAATTCATATATTTTTTTATTTTTTCAAAATTTAGAGTTAAGTTTGTTCAAAATTTCGAAAGATGGCGCGGTTAAAGCCATAAGAGTAATAAGCGTTTTATTTTAGTGACAATGACATATTCCACCTAAACTTTCACGCATTAATCCTATTCCTCCTAAACTTTTCTCCTCATCTTCTTCTCCGCTAAACTATCACGTTTTTTATCCTATTTCCTCCTCCGTTAAATATCCGTTTATTTTTCTGTTAACTATTTTTTAAACTGTCTATTCCCCCTGAACTATATAGTTTCTATCATATTCTCCATGGATGATATCTAACATATTCCCCCACAAAACTACATGATTTCTTGCATATTCCCCCGAATTATATGACTCTAGTCTATTCCCCCCGATCTATATGACTTCTAGCCTATTACCCCAAAGATTATAAATATAGTCTCTTTTTCCGCCAAAGATTGCACAATCAGTCTGTTTTGCCCTAACGATTGTATATTTAGCCTATTTCCAACTAAAAAAAATGTTTTATTATGCTGTTTCATATTAATTTGGATATAAACTCTAAATTTCTATATATGATGTTGAAAATTTTGGGAATAATTAAATTCAATTCTATATTTGATATTATTATTATTATTATTATAATTATTATTATTATTATTAAATAACAAATTCAATGCGTACTTAAGTTATATATATACTTCAAATTCATTAATTTCAAAATGAATATATCTATGTTACATATACTTAAGTATGCAATCAACTAAATATCAAAATGAATATATAACTATAGATATATTCATACTTAACTATAGATATTTAGTCTATTCCATACTTAGTTATATATAACTATATATATTAATTTTAAAATAATAAATTTTAATTATATATAATTTAAATAATAATAAATAATAATAATATAGACTTGAATTTAATTATTCCAAAAATTTTCAATATGATATATAGAAATTTATAATTTATATCCAATATAATGTGAAACAATATAATATAACATTTTTTTTGGAGAAATAAATTGAATGTACAATCTTTGGGGGAAAATAAGCTGATTTTACAATCTTTGGGGCGAAAAAGCTGTATTTATAATATTCGAAGAGAATAGATTAGAAATCATATAATCGGAGGAATATGCTATTTAAAAATTAGTTAACATAAAAACTAACGGATGGAGAAATATAATAAAACGTGACAGTTTATCAGGAAATAAGATTAATAATGATAGTTTAGAGAGAATACAATGAGAAAAAAAATTTAGAGAAAATAAAATTAAAACGTGATAGTCAAAGAAATAAGTATTGTCCTTTTATTTTACTAATTTTGGTCATTATAAATCTATTCTTCGACTAACCCCTTATTCAAAGAAAAAACTTAAAAGGTCCTATTCATTGTTTAGTATTTTCGTGCAATAAACTAATTTTTTTAATATATATGTATGTATCATTTAATGATAAAAAAATAGCATTCGTCTCTTTCATAAGGACCCCATTCCCCACATAAAAACCTATGTGTTGTGGTAACCTATCTCCATTCCCTTATCATGCACTTGCTTTTCTTTTTCTTTCTCAAATCACAAAACTTGGTCACATCCATCTTTGCTGTAATTAGCCTCCCTTTTCATTTGTGGACCTTCCTTTTATTTTAACCTTTTCATTGATTGATCACACCCTATATCAGTGTCATCAATGACATTTCAACTTTTAAAAATATTAATAATTAAAAATATAATATAATTTGTAAACAATTAGTTTGGTGGTAAATCATCCAATTTCAGAATCAGTTTTTGTAATCTATGGTTTAGATTCTGTCGAGTTATAAAGGTTCTCTTCATTCTGTATGATTGTATGAATTTAATGTTAGGATAACAATGTTCAAGTACAATATATATGATTTAATAATAATGTTTTCTGTGATTTATTTAGAAATTAAACTTTTCTGTTATATTAATACGGTAAAACACTTTCACTATCCCGCTATATAACTATAGGGTTTGAAAGATTTTCGAAGGAATAACCAGAAACAAAATTTAGAGAAAACCAGAATTACAAGAATTTTGTTACAAGATCTGCTCTCTAAATCCTTATTCAAGTAGATGAAAAAAAAGAAATCGATGTCGTTGTTGCTACATATAGAGACTTTATAATTTCAGAATTTTTGTTTCTACATCTTCTTTACTCATCAAGTAATCATGTGTTCTATAGCCTTATTTGATAATTTCTAAACACACATAGGTTGATAAAGGGGCTGCAACAGAACATTTATTATTATTATTATTGTTGCTATTATTATTAAATTATTATTGAGGTTTGTCATACACATATGTCATTGTTCATATGATAAACCACGAAAAGAGACCATGTGAAATAGTGGTTACTTTCCTTTTTATTTCCACGCTTGTCTCTAAACCAACTTGGTTTCATATTTCAAAGATTCCAAAAGGACAAACTCCAACCCTAATGCCAAACTATCTTCCTAACTCACCATATTCCTTTTCTCCATTTGCTATATATCAAACCTTATGGTCACTCCCTAAACCAGAACTAAACAAATACACATATCCACGTAAAACACACCCCAGAATTAGACACTTAAAGATCAAAAGAAGGAAGAATAAAGAGCTCAAAAGCTATGCCCTCTTCTATTCAATCAAGCCCTTTCTTCCAAATGGAAAATTCAGCTGTAATTTCTCTCCTTCGGCACACTAGCAATACTGTCGACTCAAAACGTCCCAAGAAGTCTTCAGGAACCGTCGGCGGAGTCCTCAAAATGTTCAAACTCTTCCCTATGTTGTCCTCTGGATGCAAGATGGTGAACTTGTTAAGCCGGCATCGGAAGCCTTTACTTAAGGATCACGCAACCACTGGAACAATCTTCGGGTTCCGCAAAGGAAGAGTCTTTCTTGCGATTCAAGAAGACCCTCATTGCCTCCCCATGTTCATCATTGAGCTACCAATGTTAACCTCGGCGTTACAGAAGGAAATGGCCACGGAAACGGTGAGGATCGCGTTGGAGAGCGAGACGAAAACGTCGAGGAAGAAGCTGATGGAGGAGTTCGTGTGGGCAGTGTATTGCAACGGCCGAAAAATTGGGTATTCGATAAGGCGAAAACACATGGCAGAGGAGGAGATATATGTGATTCAAGCTTTGAGAGGGGTCTCAATGGGCGCCGGAGTGTTGCCGGCGCCGGAGAAAGAGACGGTGGAGACAGTGGCCGAAGGAGAGATGACGTACATGAGGGCTCGGTTTGAAAGAGTGATTGGTTCAAAGGACTCAGAAGCTTTGTATATGATCAACCCTGAAGGCAGTGGTCAGGGAACAGAGTTAAGTATTTTCTTTGTTAGGTCTCGTTAAGTTTAATTATATAGTATGTTGCTTTGTTTTTCATTTTAGAATCTAATTCAATCATGACTACAAACACCTGCGTTGGTTATTATATTTCTTGATTTTTTAGTTTTATTTGTTAGATTTTTGAGGGTGTTCTGTCTAAAGATATATAACTATAATAAGATGTTCTTGTACAGTAAATAAGGAGGAAAACACTTATGGTAATTTTAATTATGCATTAATCAAAATTTGTATAACATATTACAAAATGTATGTGTGTGTATATATATATAATACTTAAATTAGATTTGTGTTTGGGTTCTAAAAGTAGTCTCCTATCCTTTTAAACAATCGTATATTTTTTAATAAGTAGATATTAATATCGTTTCTACTGACCAGTTTTTCTTATACTATATAAAAATCAGAGTTTTAATTTGAAAAGATATGTCTTATATCGGGAGGAGCATCATGTTAGGTTTACAAAATAGTTTTCTTATCTTCTAACTCACAACCTTAGAATCAATTATGATAAATTGTTTGTACACTAAATCGATATCGAAGACGAAATATAGAGAACATGTCGTAGATGTTTTGCGTTTTAGACATATGGATGATCGATAACTTATTCACACGGAGATCTTAATGACGTTTCACCAGAACCTCAAAAATGGATAAAACTTGTTAAGAAAAGTTACAGCCAATCTTTAAAATTGACCAAAGAAGACGAAAAGACCCTGAAGAAGACGATACAATAAACATAACGACCACAAATACAATATATATATACAACGCGATGATGCGATTCAATGTTAAACAATTATTAACCTAAACTACCCGTAAATGCACGACACCTGTGTAGTAGTCTAGGTGTCGATCCTACAGGGACTACACAACACAACCTAAACCCATATTACGAATCAAACTTGCAAACGAACGAAATATTGATTTTAGAAATGAAATACTAACGAGTTCTTAACAGTGAGACACACATTCTACGAATCCGGTTTCACCACAAGACTACCGAAACCAACAATCAACCTATCTAATCATGCAATCCCGATCAAGTTATTTAAGGGAGACGATCCTAATATGATATCTACCCTCTCTCAAGGCATAGACACGTGATATAGTCAAGTTATCCCCTACTTTCGTGGTAGACACCTTAAGCTAAACCCATAAGTTCTGTGATTCATCTCTTTTACCTCAACCGCTGCTACCCTACTTTGTGGCCTAACCTCGATTGTTCAAAACTTGATTATTCGGAATTAGAATTCTCCTTTCGGTCCTTCTCCCAAGTTCCTAAAACATGCATATACGTGGCCATCGCAAACACAAGTCAATGAAGCACTCAGATAAAGAATAGATAAACAAAAAACGAGAACTTGCATTCAAAGATAAATCAAAGTGGTTCCGGGATAGTCAAGGGCTAATCCCTTCTCCTAGAACAAAACGACTACTCGGTCATGCGTTCAAAAGCAAACAACATAATCGAAGTAAAAAGTTTGAAGAACATAAAAACCAAATGAAACCGAAATCCTGAATTGATCTCCAATGCCCCTTGAATGTCTCCTCCGCAAGAACTCACGAACATCTCTCCTCTCTACTCTCTCTCTACACCTCTCTCTCTAACGTGTGTGTTCTTCCCCCAAAACTGAAGTGAACGAATCCTTAGCTCTCCTCCTTCTCTTTCCTCTTTTCTTTCTTTCCTTTTTCCCTTTTTTCTCTTTGGCCGTTCACTTCCTTTTCTCCTCGTTGCAGCAACTGTAGTTTTACTTTTACGTGTGTTTTCCATTCTTCTTTGTATTAGTTTCTATTCTTGAGTAAGTGGACACGTTTCCTTTATATTTTCCAACCATATAACTCTCATTCCTCTTCTCTAACAATATTTCCTTTTTGTGTAGGCAACTAACCACTTTCTTTTCCTCTTTGGCCGAGTTTCCTTTTCTTGTTTCTGCAGGTGACGGACGCGACTTGCGCGGGCTGGAGAGTGTGCCCCGCGCGGGCTTCCTTGCTGAAACTTCACCCACGCATGCTGACGGCTTGCCCGACCTATGCTGAAGCTGCTGGACGTGTGGACCAATGGCCCCGCGCAGGCTAAGGAATGTGCCCCGCGCAGGCTACGTTGAGTGCTTCGCGTGGACTATGATGGTGCTTCAAGGACCGTGCGGGTTGAAGTCCTCCACGACCCGTGTTGTTTCTCGTCCCGTTTGTTCTGTGATGATCCTCTAGTCTAATACTTTGTCCTGTGTACGTTCTTTAGCTCCAAAACGAACCAAATATGCATTATAACCTGTAAGAACATGAAAACACAAAAACGAATAAAACAGATACAAAATCACATGTAAACATCGCATCTATCATCATAAACATCTCTAAAATCATGCGAGAAATACGTATTAAAACGAGACGCTCAAAATCCCCCAGACTTGAATGTTTGATTGTCCCTAAGCAAACGTAAACGTAGAACACGTGGGGTATACAAAAATCGAGAATTCCCCTTTCTCCTAGAAATACCGCAAAAGTGGACCTAATCGATCAACTAGCAAGTCGAGAGCAAATTCGATCTAATTAAATTTTCAGTCTTCATCCTAGGTTCACCAAGGCTACCTACAAGAAAGTAAATCGAAGGCAAACTAAACAAGCCACCGTAACTCTCTCCACCAAACAAGACTTCAGACAAATGCTAAACGTAAAACAATTGAGGATACTTGATTTTTTTCCGAGCTTCTTTCTTTTTTTTTATTTATTTTTTATCTTTTCTTTTGATTTTTTCTTCTTCTTTTTATGCCCCTATTTTTTATATAAAGCAGACACACTAGGCTTCTAGGACGTTGAATTTGAAGGGATCCAGCTTCTACTTAGACCCAGACTACCGATGACGGTATACTCATGCATCTTATTCAAGAGTGCAGCGGAGTAGGCGGTGTTTTTATTGTGCCATGCCCTAAGGACGTAGAAAGATGATCGCCAACCCACCACTTAGACCCGAACCATCAAAAAAGTATCAAGATCGATGCACTCATATCGATTTGAGATCATGATTTTAGGCATTATTTCTATCGACAGCAGAGTGTTAGTGTGCGCTCTTTATTCTGCAAAACAAGCTCGATTTGATGCGATCTAATAATCCTCATCAAAAGAAGTAAAGCATCGGGGAATAGAAGCGAGTCGTTTCCGGCTGGTAATACTAATTGATAGGGCCTCATTGGTAAGTGCTCTATGCGAAGTATGGCCATCTGGGTGGAAAGAATAAACGATAAACTAGCCTAGCGACCTCGTCTAAACCTTTGACAAGCAACACTAGGATTCCCAAAGAATCACGACCTATTGTTTTTCAGCCGACTAATAAGCTCTAACGCTTAGGAAAAACCTAGCTCAAACATGCAAAATCTCACGGAAAAGGCCAACTTATTAAGTATCCTAGGTTCAGGGTTCATCTCAAAACGTGGCAGCGGACAAGTGCCTAGGACAACTCTGACTCACGAAAGCAAAAAAAACTAAAAACTACAAAATCAAAGAGAAAATAAAAGAAAATGAAACGAAGTAACCTGAAAAACGTGAGCTGCTCCCCCAGACTTGAATTGAATGGCGTCCTCGATGTGAAGCTCCGATGGAGAGTAAGAGAAGTGAAGTCACGTTTGTGGTGGTTTTTTGTGTGTTTTTTTAATTAACCGCGTCTTAAACTAAAAAAATAAGAAAAATAGAAAACAAACAGCTGGGTTGCCTCCCGAAAAGCATTTATTTAAAGTCTTTAAGTTTTGACGTCTCCATTCCGCATGTGTGCGCGATGGGTGGGTCGGAAAGGGAAATGGAGTTTCCACTTTCGATCAGTTGAGCGGCTTGGTAGAGCTTTAGTCGCTGCCCATTAGCTTTGAACGTTCCACTTGTCTCACTCCAAAGTTCTACTTCGCCATGCGGGAATACCTCTCGTACCTAAAAAGGACCAGACCTACGGGACCGTAGTTTGCCTGGAAAAAGCTTTTAAGACGAGAATTAAATAGTAGAACCAAGTCACCTAGCTGAAAGTCATGAGGTAGGATCTTCTTGTCATGCCATTTGTTAGCACGCTCCTTGTAGATCTTAGAGTTCTCGTATGCATCAAGGCGAAGCTCGTCAAGCTCGTTCACCTGCAAAAGTCGTTTCTCACCTGCACTCTTAAGATAAAAGTTAAAGAGCATTGTCGCCCAATAGGCGCGATGCTCTAGCTCGGCAGGTAGGTGGCAAGACTTGCCATAAACAAGCTGAAAAGGAGTCATGCCAATGGGGTTTTAAACGCAATCCTATTGGCCCATAACGCATCATCTAACTTCATCGACCAATCCCTACGGGATCTAGACACGGTTTTCTCAAGTATACTCTTAATCTCCCTATTCGAAATCTCTACTTGTCTGCTAGTTTGTGGGTGGTATGATGTAGCTATCCTATTTTTCATGCCATACTGCTTAAGGAAGGACTCAAATTGTCTAGCAATAAAGTGTGAGCCTCTGTCACTAATGTCTATTCTAGAAACTCCAAAACGAGGGAATATGATCTTCTTAAAGAATTTCATCACTACCCTAGAGTCATTAGCCGGCATTGCTATGGCTTCTACCCACTTAGACACATAATCTACACCTACCAAAATATATTGGTTGCCACATGATGAGGGAAAAGGTCCCAGGAAATCTACACCCCAAACATCAAGTAATTCTACCTCAAGGATGTAGTTCTGTGGCATCTCAATTCCTCTTACCTGTATTTCCTGTTCTTTGACATATACCACAAGAGGAAACGTACCTATGGGCATCCTTGAAGAGGTCCAACCAATAAAAACCCGCTTGTAGCACCTTTGAAGCGGTTTTGGACTTGCTGAAGTGACCTCCATAACCCGATCCATGACAATGGAAAAGGATGCTCTCTACCTCTTCCTCGGGGATGCATCTCCTAAAGACCCCGTTCGCGCATCTCTTGTAGAGAATTGGATCGTCCCAGTGGTAATGTTTGACATTCACATAGAATTTATTGCGCTCATGAAAAGAAAGGTCGGGGCGTAGTATACCGCTCACAAGAAAATTAACAAAATCAGCATACCAAGGAGCGAGGTTACCTGAAGTTAGTGCGCATATGATGTCGTCTCTTAAGGAATCATCGATAGGTCTCTCATCCTCTATAATGATGCGAGAGAGGTGATCTGCAACGACATTCTCGAACCCATTCCTATCTCTTATTTCGAGATCAAACTCTTGTAAGAGAAGGATCCATCGGATGAGGCGTGGTTTCGCGTCTTTCTTCCCTAGAAGATATTTAAGTGCTTCATGATCAGTATAAACGATTACCTTTGACCCTACGAGATAGGGTTTGATGGCATAGTTGATTTGAGCGTCATCTAGTGTCTTGCTAGCGCAGGAGATGACATGAGGGACCTCGTCTCTTCGCTGTCCTAAAACAGCCCCAATGGCGTAGTCACTAGCGTCACACATAATCTAGAATGGTAGGCTCCAATCGGGTGGTTGAATGATAGACGCCAAAACCAATGCTGTCTTGATGGTGTTGAAGCCATTGTGGCACTCTTGAGAGAAGTCGAATGTAGCATATTTGGCCAGCAACTCCGTCAACGGTTTTTTAATCTTTGAAAAGTCCTTGATGAACCTCTGATAAAAACCTGCATGCCCTAGAAAGCTACGAATTTCTTTAACTGAAATTGGTGGAGGAAGTTTTTTGATTACCTCAATTTTGGTTTTGTCGACTTTTATGCCCCTCGATGAAATCATGTGTCCAAGTACAATACCTTCCTTCGCCATAAAGTGGCACTTTTCCCAATTAAGAACGAGATTCGCTTCCTCACATCGCTGCAACACTCTAGAAAGGTTAACGAGGCAATCATTGAATATAGAACCATGAACAGAAAAATCATCCATAAACACTTCCATAATATGCTCAATTAAATCGCAAAATATTGTCATCATGCTACGAATTTCTTTAACTGAAACTGGTGGAGGAACTTTTTTGTTACCTCAATTTTGGTTTTGTCGAATTTTATGCCCCTCGATGAGATCATGTGTCCAAGTACAATACCTTCTTTCACCATAAAGTGGCACTTTTCCCAATTAAGAACGAGATTCGCTTCCTTACATCGCTGCAACACTCTAGAAAGGTTAACGAGGCAATCATTGAATGTAGAGCCATAAACAGAAAAATCATCCATAAACACTTCCGTAATATGCTCAATTAAATCGGAAAATATTTTCATCATGCAACGCTGGAAAGTAGCCGGAGCGTTGTAGAGGCCAAAACGCATACGACGGTAAGAGAATGTCCCATAAGGACACGTGAAAGTCGTCTTCTCTTGGTCTTGAGGATGAATGGGAATCTGAAAGAAACCAGAATATCCGTCCAAAGAACAAAAATAGGCATGATTTGCTAACCGTTCGAACATTTGGTCGATGAATGGGAGAGGGAAGTGATCTTTCCTCGTCGCTTTTTTGAGATTGCGCTAGACTATACACATCCCCCATCCCGTGATGGTTCTTGTTGGAATCAGCTTGTTGTTATCGTTGCGTACTACCGTCATTCCTCTTTTCTTTAGTACGACATGCACGGGGCTCACCCATTCACTGTCCGAGATAAGATATATGATACCTGCATCCAAAATTTTAGTATCTCTTTTTTCACTACCTCCTTTAAGTTGGGATTCAGTCGCCTTTGCGCTTTGATGGATGGTTTATGCCCTTCCTCCATGAGTATTCGATGCATGCATAACGAAGGGCTTAATCCCTTGATATCCTCGATGGTGTATCTGATCACTCTCGTATGATTTCTTCAGCATTCAAGTATATATTGTGTCTCATCTGCACTCAAGTCAGCATTAACAATAACGGGGTATGTATCATTATGTCCAAGGTACTCATACCGAAGAGAAGAAAGAAGAGGATTCAACTCGAGTTTGGGCGCCTTCTCCACTGCAAAGTCAATGTGTGCTTCGTGTGGTATCTCCTCACATGAGGCGTCTCCTAGTGCTGCAATGGCACTCATGAACTTCGTGTACAGCTCGGCTCCTTCATCGAAAAATCCTGCATCTTCGCAAACTCGTGTTAAATATCGTACAAGAGGATCGAAAACACTTACTTGATCAAGCGTGTCTTTCACAAACTCGTCCAGTGAATCAACTCTAAAGCAAGACTCCTTGAATAAGGGTCTATTCATGGAGCTGGACAAGTTGAACTCTATCGTCTCATCTCCGACACGTAAGGAAAGTTTTCCTTGTTGTACGTCTATCATGGCACCTGCAGTAGCTAAAAACGGTCTACCAAGAATAAAAGGTATCCTAGCATCTTCCTTTATGTTAAGTACAACAAAATCAGTGGGAATGCAAAGATTACCTATATTGATGGAAACGTTTTCAACAATTTCCACTGGATATCTTACCAAACGATCTGCGAGATGTAGAGACATCTTTGTAGGTTTGAGATCTCCGAAGTTCATCCGCTTCAAGACCGAGTGTGGCATGATGCTCACGCTTGCTCCTAAATCACAGAAAGCATTATCAATATTAACATGACCTATTGTGCACAGAATAGAGAAGCTTCCGAGTTCCTTCAACTTCGAGGGCAGCGTGTTTTGAAGAATGGCATTGCATTCCTCGGTGAGTGCTGCCATCTCACTCTCTTTGATACGCCGTTTGTTGGACAAAATTTCTTTGAGAAATTTGGTATACGTGGGCATTTGTTGGAGGGCTTCTACAAACGGTATGTTGATGCGAAACTCCTTGAGAATATCTACAAACCGTCCATACCTTATTTCATTCTTGCTGCTCACCAACCGTCGAGGAAACGGTATTGGAGGTTTGTACGCCGATGGAGCAACATACGGTTTTTCCAATTATGGTTCAACTCCTTTCTCGTTCACAATGCTCTTTCCTTTATCCATAGATTTTCCAGCAGCTTTCTCTTGCTCTTTCAGGGGCGGATTCTCAATCACATCACTGCTGCACAAGCTAATAGCGTTCACGTGCTCACTCGGGTTAAGATCGGGTTTACCGGGAAGCTGTCTGGGAATCCGAGACGCTAAGGCAACCTGTTGTGCTATGGAGTTTTCTAACATATTCACATGTGTGCTCAAGAATTCCATTGAGTTTTGAGCTCGCTAATCGCTGTCCCCATATCCGCATTGAATTTGGCTTGAGTCGATTGTTGCTGCCTTTGCTCCTTGATAAGTTCGAGCATCACTTCCTCAAGATTTGACGAAGGGGCTTGAAAAGGTTGAGGAGCTTGTGGAACTTTCTGAGCTTGCTGGAATTGCTGATTGTTTTGCTAGTACATTTGCCGTCTTTGCTGAAATCCCAAATACTTCTTTGGGTGAGTCGTTCGATACGAAAGATTCGGTGGTTCCTCCAATACGGGTTTTTAGGAGTTCCCAAATTGTGTGTTTCCTTGCTGCTGGGCATAATTCATCTGTTTGAAGTCTTCATGTACTGTGCATTGATACGCTACATGCTTCGTATGTCCACATTTCACACAGTGCATAGAATTTTCTGCGTTGCCCGTCGCTCTGCTCTGATTCGGCTCATATAGGCATCGAGTGCTGTTAGACATACCTCTTGATGTTGACCACATAGTGTGGTTCATGGCGAGTTTATCTATTAGCTCGTATGCCTCCTCAACGTTCAAATCCATAAACGATCCTTGAGCAACGTTATCAAACGTCGTTCTTTGTTCGTCTGAAATTCTGTTGTAAAAGGTTTGAATAATATACCACTGCTCGAGACGATGGTGTAGACAAATATGTAGAAGATCCTTAAAGCTTCCCCAAGCTTCGAACACCGTTTCTCCATCTCTACATCTAAATATTGTGATTTCCCCCCACATCTGAATCATCTTGCTCGGAGGAAAAAAGCGTGATAGGAACAGTGTGTAGAGCTAATCCCAAGTAGTAATGGAACCAGCGGGAAGCTACTGCAGCCATGTTTTCGCTCGTCCCCCAATTGAGAAGGGGAAGGCGCAATAAGATCGCGTCTTCCGAGACTCCGTGTATCTTGAATGTACCAGAAAGCTCTAGGAAGTCTTTGAGGTGCTGATGGGGATCCTCGTGATTTCCACCCATGAATTGCTTCTGATAAAGCATGTTGATCATTGTCGGCTTAATTTTAAATTGTTCTCTAGCAACAACAGGCATCTGTATGGCTGTTTGCACGTTGTTCATATTTGGCACCACGTAATCTCTGAGTCGACGTGGTGGAGGAGCCTGTGGTTCTCGCGGTTGAGGTGTGAGTTGCTGTTGCTGCATATGCCCCAAATTACCGATAGGTAATTGAGGCTGTCCATGGCCGTTCTGATGGCTCTATATTACCTTCTTCCTTGCCCTTCCTTAGTTGTCTGTAAGTTTGTTCGATCTCGGGATCGATTTGGAATAGACTCGAAGAAGCTTGAGATCTGGTCATAATCCAACAAAGGACAAATAAACAGAATTAGGTAGAAAGAAACAAAAGAAAAGAAAACAAAAAGAAAAACAAAGAAAGAATGATTCTAGGCTTAAATCTAAGAAGTGTTGACAATAGTCTCCGACAACGGCGCCAAAAACTTGATGCCATTCAAAGTTAAACAATTATTAACCTAAACTACCCGCAAGTGCACGACACGTGTGTAGTACTCTAGGTGTCGATCCCACAGAGACTACGCCAAAAATTTGATGCGATTCAAAGTTAAACAATTATTAACCTAAACTACCTGCAAGTGCACGGTACGTGTGTAGTACTCTAGGTGTCGATCCCACAGGGACTACGCAACACAACCTAAACCCAAACTACGAATCAAACTTGCAAACGATCAAAATATTGATTTTATGAGTGAAATATTAAAAACAATAAACTAATGAGTTCTTAACAGTGATACAAATGTTCTAGGAATCCGGTTTCACCACAAGACTACTGAAATCAACAATCAACCTATCTAATCATGCAATCCTGATCAAGTTATCTAAGGGAGACGATCCTAATATGATATCTACCCTCTCTCAAGGCATAGACACATGTTCTAGTCAAGTTATCCCCTACTTTCGTGGCTGAAACCTTAAGCTAAACCCATAAGTTCTGTAATTCTTCTGTTTTACCCTCAACTGCTACCCTACTTTCGTCGCCTAACCTCAGTTGTTCTAAACCTTATTATCTGGAATTAGAATTATCCTTTCGGTCCTTCTCCCAAGCTCCTAAAACATGGATCTACGTGACCATCGCAAACATAAGTCAATGAAGCACTCAGATAGAGAATAGGTAAACGAAAACGAGAAATTGCATTGAAAGATAAATCAAAATTATTCTGGGATAGCTAAGGGCTAATCCCTTCTCTTAGAATAAAACGACTACTCGCTCATGCGTTCAAAACAAAACAACATAATCGAAGTAGAAAGTCTAGATATCATAAAAACCAAACGAAACCGAAATCCTGAATTGATCTCCAATGCCCCTTGAATGTCTCCTCTGCAAGAACTCGCGAACAACTTTCCTCTCTACAACTCTCTCTCTGACATGTGTGTTCTTCCTCCAAAACTGAAGTGAACAAATCCTTAGCTCTCCTCCTTCTCTTTCCTTTTTTATTTATTTCTTTCTTTCTTTCCTTTTCTTCCCTTTTTCCCTTTGGCCGTTCACTTCCTTTTCTCCTCGTTGCAGCAACTGCAGGTTTACATTTATGTGTGTTTTCCATTCTTCTTTGCATTAGTTTCTATTCTTGAGTAAGTGGGCACGTTTCCTTTTTATTTTCGAGCCATATAACTCTCATTCTCTTCTCTAAAAATGTTTCCTTTTTTGTAGGCAACTAACCACTTTCTTTTCCTCTTTGGTCGAGTTTCCTTTTCTTGTTTCTGCAGGTGACGGACGCAACCCGCGCGGGCTGGAGAGTGTGCTCCTCGTTGGCTCCCTTGCTGGAACTTCACCTGCGCATGCTGAAGGCTTGCCCGACACATGTTGAAGCTGCTAGACGTGACGGGAACAGACCGATATATATATTCCGCGAGTAACTAGAACCGACCGATATATATATATATATATTCCGCGAGTAACGGGAACCGATCGATATATTTATATTTCATTGAATCAATATAAAGTTAAAAATAATAATTCTTTAACATGTGATAACAAGTTAACATTAATCATCTTCAGAGTCACATAATTCTTCCGCCGATTCTTGTATTTCTGAATTTGATTCAAATTCTTCATCTTCTTCGTTTCCTTCTATGTCTTCATCTTCAAATTATTCGACTTCACCATGTGCCAGTGCTTCAATTGTAACTTCATCAATAGCAACAATCCCGATGGTTTGTTGTTGCATGGCCAATTGTTTTTCTTCTGTGTTCTCGATAAATTTACCCCTTGGAAATCTCTTCATTTCGAAACGCCAACCTGAAGATCGTCTCAAATGTGGATAGGAAAAGTAACAAACTTGATCGGCCTATGACGCAAGAATAAAAGGCTCGTATTTTGCATATCTTCGTGTAGAGTTAACTTCTACGACGCCTAATTTGTTAATTCTTGTTCCACGATCGTTTATTGGATCGAACCAATCACATCGAAATAACATCACTCTTAGACCGACATAACCTACAAAAAATTGCAAATATAAGTCAATATATTCGAAAATATCATACGTGGTATCAAAAAGAAATTCTTTGGATTAGTAATGATACCTGGATATTTCAATTGCAAAATATCTTTCAAAATCCCATAAAAATCTGGTTTGTCGGTCGATTCACAATAGCTTTCACCTTTCACACATACACCATAGTTCATAGTTGAATTATAGTTTCCGTGCTCGTAAGTATGAAAGTTGTAACCACGTGTAAAATACATTGGCCAACTTGTAACTTTTACACTTGGTCCTTTAACAAGATCGCGTAGCCATATTGGGATGATTGCCAATCTCAATCTGCATTACAAATGAAATAATCATCGATAAAGCGTCTTATCCATGTGGAGAAATCTCTTATTATATCTATCATTACTTACATATTGTCTTATCTATGTGGAGAAATATCTTTCTTTAAGTTCTTGGAGTTGAGATTCGTCAATATTCATATATGTATTCTTCAATACATCATCAAACATCCTGAAAAATGTCAGAAAAATTATGTTAATATCGTAAATAAAATATGCATACGTAATTGAATCTATATTTATAGGATGTTACCTTTCAAAAGGCCGTAGATATTCACAATTGAGTAAAACATACGTATGTGCAATGTGTAGATCTCGTTGTGATAGCCATAGATCTTTTGCCTTACCTGCTGTTCGACCAACTCCGCAAAATATATCTGGAACATTTGTTAATGGATATGAAAATGTCGCACCACCATCAAAACATCTGTCTGGATTTCTATTTCGCATTTGAACATGTTGCTCGAAGTAGTAAGAAGTGAAGAATGATATCTCCTTATTAACGTATTGCTTCACAATTGAACCCTATGGACGAGTTTTTTGTTTGGCTTTTTATGGAACATAAATCGCTCAAATGGATACATCCAACGAAATTGAACTGGACCTCCTAATGCGGCTTCGTGTGGTAGATGAACTGTCAGATGCCCCATAACATCGAAGAATGATGGTGGGAAAATCTTCTCCAAGTTGCATAGTACAACAACTATGTTACTTTTAAGTCTAAGAACCACATCTACACTTAAGTTTCTCGCATATAAATCTTGGAAAAATATGCCAATACCTGAAAATTCAAGTGTTAATTAGTTTATTTTCAAGTATTAATTAGTTTATTAATCACTAATTATACTATATAAAATAATCAATGATACCTCCAATTGCTTCGTGTGCATGTTTGCCTATCAATTCAGAAAAACATATGGGAAGTAGCCTTTGCATGAATACATGACAATCGTGACTTTTCATTCCTGATACTTTCCACCATGAATATCGACGCACCTTCCGATATTAGATGCATAACCATCAGGAAATTTCACGTCTTCCTTCAACCATTTCAACAATTTATATTTCTCATCATTCGATAATCTGAATATTAGAACTGGAGCTTTACCAACTCCACTTATATGTAACTCCTTCTGTGAGCAATACTCTGCTAGATCCTTCCCTGATTTAATGTTATCCTTCGTTTTTCCTGTGATATTCAGTACCATATTGATGATATTATCGAAAAATGTTTTCTCTATATGCATGACATTAAGATTGTGGCGAAGCTTCAGATTTTTCCAATACGGCAGATCCCAAAATATGCTCCTCTTGTACCAATTATGGGTAATTCCATAACCATCAATTCTCGAATGATTGTTCCCTCCGCAATCTATACTCATAGGAATACCCAAAGCTAGAATTCGTTCATACAATATCTCTTCGCCGGTCAAAACTGGAGGAGGAGATTTTCGCACCTTTTGAAATTCCTCTTGTTGCGTCGTAGTGTGTCATCAGGAAGAAAAACCGGCGATGACAATCAAACCAACTCGTCTTTCGTCCATATTTCAACTGAAAAGTGTATGTTTCCTAAATGCAATATGGACAAGCCAATCGACCATGCGTTGTCCATCTAGATAGCATATCATAAGCTGGAAAATCACTTATTGTCCACATAAGAGCACCTCATAATATAAAATTTTGTCGTCTCGAAACGTCGTACGCTGGAACTCCCTTCCATAATTCATTCAATTTTTCAATTAATGGTTGAAGAAATATATCCAAACTCCTTTTCAGATGATTAGGCCCGAGAATCAATATTGTTAAGAACAAAACTCAGGCTTCATGCACATATCTGGTGGTGAATTATACGGTGTCATAATAACTGGCCACAACGAATAATTTCTCCCTGACAATTTTGAATGGATTAATCAGTGCAACGGCCTAAATAAACGTTTCGACTCTCAACTGCAAAATCAGGATATACCTTGTGAAAGTGTTTCCACGCCTCACCATCTAAGGGATGACACATTTCTCAGTCAGGACTGGAATGCTCGGCATGCCATCTCATGTCGCTTGCGGTCTTCTCTAGTTGATACAATCCTTTTATCCTGTCTATAAATGGTAAATACCACATACAAAAAAACGGAACCGATTTTCCATTTCTTGTCAAATAAAATCGATCTTTTCCACAAAATCGACAATTGATCAAATCCAAAGTTTCTTTCCAAAAAATCATACATTTGTCTGGGCAAACATCAATCTTTTGATATGGCAATAAACCCAATGATCTCATCATCTTCTTTGTTTCATAATATGACTCGACTGCATTATTATCTTCGGGCAAATAATCTCTTACTAATTGCGATATAGAATCCATGCAATTCTCAGAAAGATTATTTTCAATCTTCAAATTCATCCACCGTGCAGATAAATACAACTGTTAAAGACCACTTCTAGAACAATCATAAAGTGGATGCCTAGCACTTTCTAACATTTTAAAAAAACTTTTTGCTTCTTCATTCGGACGTTCTTCAAAATTTTCATATTCGTTTCTTTCAACGAATGCATTTTGCACCATTTCTACATAAGGTTCATTTCTACATCTTGAAAAGTCTCAGACACTTCATGATGTACAATACCCTTACTAACATTTTCCACATGGTGCAAAATTCTCTACATGAGATAACCAAATAAAATAATTTGGAGTAAACTCTCTTAAATAGAGATGATTCCAAATGGTTCTCTCATTAATGAATTTTTCATTTTTGCATTTGACGCATGGACAAACCAACTTACCGTTTTCTCTATAAACTTGTTGATTTGTTGCTATCATTATAAACTATGTAATGCCTTCTACAAACTCCTTCGATACACCTTGAGTTTCCAGATCAATTAGTCTATACATCCACTATCTTGAAACAAAAATATTCGATCTCGACGACGATGCCATTATAATCAGAAACGATAACAAGATATGTAGAGAAATATATGAGAATTGTGTGTGAGAAACAGATAGAAGATGAGAGATTAAATAGAAAATTTTCGGACCGATTATGGACGGATTACGGACTAAGATAAATATTTCCCGACGAACCGTCCCAAATACGATTGCAATTTGCGGACGAATGGTGATTCCGTCCGAAAATTGCAGACACCCGTGAAATTAGTCTAGAATCCGTTCGCAATCACAAATGACTTAGAGACTACTATGCGGTCTGCAAAATTGCAGACGGATTAGGGACAGATTTATTTTTCCATCCTTAAGACGTCCCTAAATTTAGGGACGGCTCTTTCAGTCCGTAAAATCCGTCCGAAAATGTTATTTTTCTTGTAGTGAAGGAATGTGCCCCGCGCGGGCTGTGATGGTGCTTCAAGGTCCGTGCGGGCTGAAGTCCTCCACGACCCATGCTGTTTCTCATCTCGTGTTTTTCGTTATGATCCTCGAGTCTAATATTTTGTCCCGTGTACTTTCTTTAGCTCCGAAATGAACCAAATATGCATTATAACCTGAAAGAACATGAAAACATGAAAACGAGTAAAACGGATACAAAATCACATCTAAACATTGCATCTATCATCATAAACATCTCTAAAATCATTCGATAAAGACGTATTAAAATGAGACGATCACACACCAGCTCGTGTCTTCATTTTTAGAAGGCATTACATAGTTTATAATGTTCTTCAATGACGCAACTATTACAAGATGAAAGAGCAGTTCAGTTACCAAGGAAAACACAATTGATGATTATTTATTTCTAATAAATGACGCATGAATAACTCACTACTTTCAATCAAAGACTTGATTGGGTGGAAGACACAACTCATTAGGTATGCCAAGAACCACAACAGAGGGGACAAAATACAACTCTTAATGCATACCCTATAGAATTGGATGAGAATGAGTATTATGAGATTCGAGACGAGGAGTATGTTTGTCCCATGAGGCCACACCAACAAGCAAAAGATAGGAAAGATAGGATTGATGATGATATTAGCAGCTTCAAGATAAAAATTCCTACGTTCATTGGTTGAAGCCATGCAAAAGCATACTTGGAGTTATAACGAACATAAAGATAGTTTTTGATTTCCATCCATTCTCCAAGCTAAAGAAGCTGAAATTGGCATACGCAAAATTCAAAGACTATGTATTGTTGTAGTGGAATAAACTCTTGCTATCTCAAAGGCGTAATGGAGAGCATAACATAATCACTTGAGTTGAGATGCATACCATCATAAGGTATCAATTTGTACCTTCTCACTATCATTAAATGGTCAATCAACATGTAAGACAATAAGTAAGGTTGTAGGAGGTGAAAGAGTACTACATGGAGATGGATTTTCTAATGATTTCGATGAATCTTGAGAAAGATCGAGAGGCATATATGGATAGATTTCTAGGTGGTCTCAATCTTACATACGGTTTCATGTAGAGACTGTAGGGTTGATTTCAATTGCGGAAACGTGTTTTAATCAACCCGAATAACGATCTAGTCATGTTCGGATTAGTTTTTCACGGATATTCAACGATAAACAATTTACAGAAACAATTTCGTAATACCTGTCGTTGAACGTGTTACTGTCGGATGCGAGGCTTGATGGTACAAGCCCTCTACTCGTATCCACGTCGAGATCGAGATCTGCCTTCAACCTTTGGTGCGGAATTTCCGATGAACGAAACTGTTTCGTTCTTCGTTTTTTTGTTTGACGACTACTAGGGTTTTGTTTTGTGATTGTGTAATATATTAACGAAAACCTAATTTTCACAAATACAATTATATTCTTCGGTGCTAGCGGATGAATATAACTGTATCCCACACTGATTGTCTAACAATCATAAGCAGATACCGAGACACTCGTATGCGTGTGACCTCGTAGGTTCATCACTAAGCTGGTAGTCAATTAGTCTCACTAATTAACTAATCGAGGTTGGCGTCTAGCAACACTCCTCAACGACCAGATAGTGTGAAGTAACATCCTTACTCTGTAGAACCATGGTAGAAGGATAATATTATTATTTCCCTCCGTCTTTACAGCTCCGGATAATCCTAGGACATGGTCTGACTGTCAAGTCCTAATAGATTATCAACTATGTTTCATGCCTAACATAACTGACTGGTGAATGATCGCAAGAAACTCCTTTCTTCTCTCATTCAAATGCCCTGGCCAAGGTCTTTTCAGTCATTATGTTGCTGACAACATAGAGCTCAAACTCTTTACCTAGAGTTGACGGATTCCATCTTGATCAATCACTAACTGCACAAGCATCTAATCATTCCCAATATCCTTTCAACTTACATCCCAAGGCATAAGGTGTCCAGTATCAAAGAATGGTAGATAACTTGTCAGTTACTATGTTGATCTCAGGTCTAAGGAAATTATAATATTCCAATCCTTCTAGAGAAATTCCTATTGACAGTTCAATGGTAATGTAACCATTAGGAATTCTCCCTTTGGGTCTGTTCAATGATCACATCTCTATGTGCATCATCCATACATGTGATTTAGTAAAAGAGATCTACTAATTTCTATCAAATAGAAACCATCACATCCATGTTGATCTATCCGGATTACTAACGTCCAATTAGTTATCCTATGATCAAGAACGATTTAGATTAAGTTTTACCAAAACTTGACTCTCTTTATCATGATCTCTATCATGATGACAAGTTTCTAAACTTAATCATGGACTCTATCATACTAGCTATGAAAACATATACACATATATATTTACAAATATCATCAAAATGATAAAATAATGCCATTTTATTTATTTATAAGTGTTCAAAATACAAGACATAAAATAGCTCTTAAATAGTTACAACAGTTGTACTATTCCTAGAACTAATTCCAGCAAGCCATGTCTCTCAATCCAATCTTCAACTTGTGCTTGTCAAACTCATTTGAACCAAGCGCGTTTGTGAGTGGATCTGCTGCATTCTCTTTTCCTTCTACTTTCTGGATTTGAACGTCCCCACGCTCAATGATTTCCCTTATCAGATGGTATTTCCGCAGAACATGCTTTGATCTTTTATGAGATCTTGGTTCCTTCGCCTGGGCTATTGCCCCGGTATTATCACATAATAAAGGAACTGGTTCCTTTATCGAAGGCACCACACCAAGTTCAGTTATGAACTTTCTCATCCAGACCGCTTCCTTAGCAGCTTCGCAAGCCGCTATGTATTCTGCTTCAGTAACCGAATCAGCTACAGTAGCTTTCTTGGAACTTTTCCAACACACTGCACCTCCATTGAGACAAAAGACATACCCCGATGTCGATCTGTTATCGTCCTTATTAGACATAAAGCTGGCATCCGTGAACCCTTCTAACTCTAAGTTAGAATCTCCATAAACGAGGAATTGGTCTCTAGTCCTTCTCAAGTACTTGAGAATGGTTTTCACCAATTTCCAATGTTCCTCACCGGGATCTGCCTGATACCGACTCGCTACACTTAGCGCGAAGGCTACATCAGGCCTCGTACATGTCATGGAATACATGATGGCTCCCACTGCGCAAGCATATGGGATCCTACTCATGCGTTCTCTCTCTGCTTGTGTCTGAGGACAATCCTCTTTGGAGAGAGTAATTCTAGTGCCTATCGGTAGATAGCCTCTCTTGGAATTTTCCATGTTATACCTCTTCATGATGGTATCAATGTACTGGGACTGCGATAGTCCAAGCAACCTCCTTGATCTATCTCTATAGATCTTTATTCCCAGAATATAGGTTGCTTCTCCCAGATCTTTCATGGAGAATTGTTCGGATAACCAGAACTTCGTCTCTTGCAACACCGGAATATCATTCCCTATGAGCAATATGTCATCCACATAAAGCATAAGGAAGATAACCGTGCTCCCACTAAACTTCTTGTACACACAAGGCTCTTCTTCGCATCTAACAAAGTTGAACTCTTCAACTGTCTTGTTAAAGCGAATATTCCAGGCTCGAGAAGCTTGCTTTAGTCCATAAATGGACCTCTGAAGCTTGCATACCATATGACTTTGAGTTGGCAACGTGAAACCCTCAGGTTGAGTCATGAAGACTTCTTCCTGGAGCTCTCCGTTAAGGAAAGCTGTTTTCACGTCCATCTGCCAAATCTCATAGTCATGGAATGCCGCTATCACAAGCAGAATCCGAATAGATTTGAGCATTGCCACAGGGGAGAACGTTTCTTCATAGTCAATCCCTTCTCATTGACTATACCCCTTGGCAACTAGACGAGCTTTATAGGTCTCTACCTGCCCGTCCGCTCCAATCTTCCTTTTGTAAACCCATTTACAACCTATCGGTCTGGAAGCCTGTGAAGAATCAACCAAAGTCCATACTTTGTTGATCTTCATAGATTCCATCTCGGATTCCATGGCTTTCCACCATTTCTCAGAATCAGGGCCTTGTATAGCCTCTTGGAAAGTCAAAGGGTCGTCATCTCTATGACCGACTACATCCTCTTGCACCATCAGATTAAGTCTGTCAGGTGCACGTCGAGAACGTGTTGACCTTCTCAAGGAAGCCTGTGTAGCAGGTTCAACCTGCGCTGGGATATCTTGTTGGGCTTGTTCCAGAACAGGTTCCTGAACTTGTTCTTTAACGGGCACTGTCACTTCAACATTTGAAGATGAAGCGCCGGAGCCTAACATTATATCACTCAGCCAAGAACGCTCATTTGACATCTCATGTCCATGAGCTTGTGTTGGCTCATCGGGTTCTTGAATCTCGTCAAGAATTACTTCCCCACCATGAATTCCTTCATCAAGGAATTCCCTTTCAAGAAAGGTTGTCGTTCTAACCACAAATACTTTGTGTTCAGACGGATGGTAGAAATAATATCCCATAGTTTCCTTGGGATAACCTATGAACCTACATCTGTCAGATCTAGCATCAAGCTTGTATGGCTGAAGTCTCTTAACAAAGGCCAGACACCCCAAACCTTGATGTATCTCAGGTTTGCCTTACGTCCTTTCCCTATCTCATATGGTGTCTTCGAGACTGCTTTGGTGGGAACTTTGTTTAGCAGATAGGCAGCTGTTTCTAAAGCATAGCCCCATAAGTTCATTGGAAGATCAGTGAACCCCATCATGGATCTCACCATATCTAATAAGGTTCGATTTCTCCGCGAAACCCCATCACGGATCTCACCATATCTAATAAGGTTCGATTTCTCCGTTTGGATACACCATTATGTTGTGGTGTTCCGGGAGAAGTCCACTGAGACAAAATCCCATTTTGCCTTAGATAATTCCACTGAGACAAAATCCCATTTTCTTGATTATCTTTCTTTCTCTTCAAACCAAAAATATGCATGTTAATCATATTAACTTTTGCATTGGGTAAAACATAGATACCTTGATGTAAACAACCATTTGCACATAATTCATCATTATGAAAAATAGAGCAAATATTATTATTAAAGATTGTTTTATAACCACATCTATCTAACATAGAAATGGAAATTTTGTTCGAAACAAATTTTGGAACATAGTAACAATCTTCTAAAACCAAGGTCTTGCCCGAAGGCATACAAAGAGAAATCGACCCTACAGCTAATGTCGCAACGTTTGCACCATTGGCAACTTGTAGGTTGACTTCACCTTTCCTCAACCTTTTAATGATTCTCAACCCCTGCAACATATTGCAGATGTTAAAACTACTACCGGTATCCAATACCCCAAGTAGAAGAATCAATCATGAAAACATTTTTCATGTAGGTCTTACCCCTTTTCCTTTTTGAGAGATGTAAGGTATTCCTTACAATTTCTCTTCCAATGTCATTTCTTCTTATAGAAGAAGCACTCAGCATCAGTTTGGTCATATCTACCCCTTTTTACCTTGGGTTTGATCACACCACCCTTGGGCCCATGGAGCTTCTTCTTGGGCCTTTTGTTGCCCTTGCCCTTCTTGGAAGAAGAGCTGACCATCATTACGGCACTAGATCCCTTGGACATCTCGGACATTGACTGACTTTCATAGTCAATCAGTTGGTTCATCATCTCATGCAGATCCATGTCCATCTTGTTCATGTTAAAATTAACAATGAACGGTGAGAATATCTAAGGTAACGACTGCAAGATCAAGTCTTGAGACAACTCTTTGCCCAGTGTGCACCCCAGCTTCACAAGCTGTTCAATAAGACCGATGATCTTTCGAACATGAGGTCCCACCAGAGAGTTCACAGTCAGTTTAGACTTGAATAGAGCCTTCGACAATTGATATCTGTCGTTCTGCTCTGTGCACCGTACATCTTCTTAAGATGTGCAATGATAGCGCTAGGATCCAAATCCTCATGCTGGCGCTGGAGTTCTGAACTCATTGAGGCTAGGATGATACACTTTGCAGTGTCAAGGTCATCATTTTGCTTTATCCAAGCGAGCAAGTCATCCTCATCGTCATCAACAGGAGATTCCTT
>CM071866.1:11760195-11776111 GCA_036759665.1 Gynandropsis gynandra
GTCGTTCCTATCGATATAGTTGAGTTCATCCTTCAGCTCATGGTTAGATATCAATTAAGTTTATGTCCCCTGGGTAGTCCAGGCGCTTACAAAAACTAATTGATCCCTCCCACTAGACATCTGATGTCGTAGATGTATGAATCGAATTATTGAACTACATGCCTCTTGGTAGTCAGGCCGTACCATGTAAACGAGAATCTATTCAAACGTCTACGATGAAGGAAAAGCCTAACGATAGACAATTTATCGTTTTAGAACTCAATTATTGATTAAAATTCTTAATTTTAATATAACTCTATATCACATAGTCACCTGGTAGTCAGGTCGTTCCTATCGATATAGACGAGTTTTATCCTTCAGCTCATGGTCGGATATCAATTAAGTTTATGTCCCCCGGGTAGTCCAGGCGTTTACAAAAACTAATTGATTCCTCCCACTCGACATCTGATGTCATAGACGTACGAATCGTATTCTCGAACTACATGCCTCCTCGTAGTCAGGCCGTACCACGTAAACGAGAATTCATTCAAAAACGTCTACGATGAAGGGAAAACTTAATGATAAACAATTTATCGTTTAATAAATCAATTATTAATACTTTAAAATTAAAATTCATCTAATTTTAATCTTAAATTTTTTTTTAATTTTTTTTAATTTTTTTTATACACTAGGGTTAGGGTTAGGGTTAGGGTTAGGAGGGTTAGGGTTAGGGTTAGGGAAAACCCTAATCGCCGCTTCCCCTTTAACGCCGCTGCCCCCTCTATTGCCGCCGGTGGTAGGGCTCGGTCGAGCTGAGAGCCGCCGGTTAGGGCACTGCCGAATCGCCGGTCCTATACCTCATTTAGATATGTTCAATGAATTGCATGGATCTTCTATATTTTCTAAGATAGAATTGAAGAGTCAATACCATAAAATTTGCATGAAGGAGGGTGATGAATGGAAAATGAAGTTTATGAAAAAGTTAGGACTTTATGAATGGTTAATCATGGCTTTTGTATAAACCAATGCACCTAGTCCATTATGATGCTAATAAATCATGTTCTTAGGAAATTCATAGTAGAATTCGTGGTAATATACTATGATGAAATCTTAGTGTATAACAAGACCATTGAAGAACATGTAAGGCATTTTAGATAGTTCTAGACATGTTAAGAAGCAAGAAATTGTGTGTTAAACTCAAGGAATGTATTTTTTGTACTAATAAGCTTGTGTTTGATCATCTCGTTTTGGTACACGATTCTCGCATGATTTTAGAGAAGTTTATGATGATAGTTACAATGTTTACGTGTGATTTTGTGATGTGGTTAATCTCAAGTAATAATTTACCTAGACTAACGCTTCTGCAAGAATACGGATCGTATAGTACCAGGGTCGAACACAAGGAATTGATGCAACTCTAAAGCTAGTAACTAATGAATAAGACGTGTGAAATCAATGAGTGAATGGGAATGCAAATGCAACTAAACTAAACCAATGAACGAAATGACTCAACGAGTAAATACCACGGGAGATGCATGATGATGCAATTAAGTTCTAACAAGATCATTGGTCTTAAATATTATCACGAGTTCAGGGAATTCAAGCTCTTATATAGGAACTGGCTGGCGTAGACTTGTCCACTATCTAGCATGCGTATACCAGTCAACCAATTGTGTATCTCACCTACTAGACGCATTAAGACCGCTATCCTAATCCCTAGATTCAGTCGATCGAGCTGGCGTAGATTCTAAACCGATTAAATCATAAATCATGGCTAGATTCCAAAGTCTAATCCACTGGCGTAGATTCATTAGACTTCTATAATCATCCATTCGAGTGGCGTACAGGAATGAAAGCATTAAAAACAACCAATCAATCTGAAAACGATCAAATACCGAATTCATTCATTCAAGTGGCGTTCAAGAACGAAAGCATTAAGAACCACCAAGCATTAAGAACAACACTTCATTACAAATCGTTAAAACTCTCTAACCCATGGCTGCGATCTACTCGGAAATAAACTTAGAAAACGAATCACCAAAAGATAACTATATTCAACATTGATAAAGAATGAGATCTCTCCCTATTCATATACCGACGTCTTTAATAGCTCCTCCATGCTCAGGATTCCTCGTTCCGTCCTTCTCCCTCCTTCTCTATGTCTCTAAGTGTGTCCTCTGATGTCCCCCTCGTCTCCTAGCCCTAGAAGGTTTCTTATTTCCCTAATTGGCCGTTCAAAATTCAAGGAGTTTGTTGAGAAAAAAGTGGACCCGAGCGGGCACAAGTGCAGCCCGATCGTGCACAGCCTCAGCCCGAGTGTGCACCATAGTAAGCCCGAGCGGGCACCCTTGCCCGTGCATGTAAACTTCCAGCCTGAGTCGGGCATACTCTCGGCGATTTTCAGTGCCAAATTGGAGCCCAATCGGGCATCCTTTAATAGCCCGATCGGGCACCCTTTTGTAACCCAGCCATGTTCAAGGCATGCCCGAGTCGTGTTGATGTTCGGGGATTTGTGCGTAGCTTTAGCCCGAGCTGGCATGGGCCAAGCCCGAGCGTGCAGCACCTATTTTGCTGTTTCCGCTCCTTTCGCTCGGTGTTTCAGTGTTCGATTTGGATCCGTGGCCTTGCACATGTCGTACCTTGTCATTCGATCATGTTTTCGGGGTGGAATTGCCGTAATCACGCGTGTTTTCCTTCATGTCTTCATTTCCTATACAAAACAAGAAACGATAGATGAAGTTCTTGAATATGCTCAATTACTCGGTAAAATACAAGAAATCTAATCAACACTAAACCTAAGAATCATGTAAATACTACGACGGATTTCATGTTATCAAACTCCCCCAAACTTAACCTTTGCTCGTCCTCGAGCAAATCTAGAGTCGAGTACAAGAAGAGCTAAACAACAATGGACACTAGCACAAATACCTCGAAGGATTAGCGATCATGCAAAACAACGCGTCACATGAACGCAATCCTAAGCGCACCTAGTGCAGACTTCTATCAACCAAAAGTCACGAGCCATGCAATCCTACCAATGACCTTAGTTTATTTCATTCCCCTAGACAACGTCCAAGCGATCTCCATATCAATTCTCATAAGCTTGGGATATCATCAAACTCGTATTCTCGTTCCTATTCTTTTTTTTTTTCATTTTTTTTTATAGATCCACGCTTGGTTCCTAGGACGTCGAAGTCGAAGAGGGATAGCTTTCTACTTAGACCCAGGTTGCCTATGGCACACTCATAAGATCTTGTAACCTTAGCGGAGTGAAGAGTTGCGTCATTGAAGAACATTTTTCTCTCTTTTTTTTTTGGCGCCAAAGAATACGCATCACTCTAACCCTTAGGACGTAGAATAGCGCCTCAACCCACCACTTAGACCTGAACCATCGATCTCGATGTACTCATGTCAATGAAAACTTGAAATAGTTAGAGACTTATCCAAGGTGACAGCGGAGTATAAGCGTGTGGAATCTAATGATTAATGAACGGTAAAATATATCAAACAAAGCAAAGATCAATCGATATACACAGAGGTATGGATACTTGGTACTGAAGCCTAGGAGGTGAATGCAACTATAGATCATGGTTTCAAGCACAACTACTCGACAAATCGGTATCCAAAAGACTTCTAAGCAAACCTAGACTATTGTTCACGATTCGACAAACTCGCACAATAATGAATAAAGCTCGAAAATTCATGCTAGGTATCCATCCGCTTATTCCTAAAAATAACAAAAAAAAAAAACAAAATCTAATCCTAATCACATGCATGATACTCGACGAGTACTTCCCCCCGGACTTGAATGAAACACCGTCCCGGTGTTCAAGACCTAAGAGAATATCGCATATTAAACTATGGGAAAATAAGGGTTAGAACGTGTGCACCTTGTGTATCTTGTAATCCCGAGTTGGTGATGCAGCTGAACGTTGTATTCGTCTCCTCCTCAAGGATGATATCGACGTTGAAAAACCTGTGAAAATAATCACACAATCCAAAAGAAGGAATACTAACCCACCGAGTACATCAATGTGAAAAGAATAAGAATAGGTCCGAAAAAAATGAAATGAAAAAAAATGCAAAAGTCGAGTTGCCTGCCGAGAAGCGCTTGTTTAAAGTCGCGAGCCTGACCAAAACATGCTACTCATCAGGTGGACGTCTTCGACGTTGTCGTGTGCGTAGCGTCTCGCGTGCAATATGTGCTCGATAAGGTGTAGCACGCGGATCAGTTGAGTTTCTTGCATGATCAATCATGTCTTCCCTAAGGTTGGTCATGATGCTCTCTAAGTTGGGGGTTAGATCGTGCTGTCCAAAAATTCTGGTCGAGCTGTCCATAAGTCCGAATGTGTTAGGTGTTCGTCGCTTGTTTCCTTCAGCGTCTCCAGAGATTTTTTGTGTGTGAGCCTTTGTGGTAAAGGCTTCATCTTCACCTTGGGTGCCTCGTCAAAGCTCCAATTGTGTGCTGGACGTTCAGTGTAGCTTCTCGGCATCTCGAGGTCGTTTATGTACTGATTTGCATCGCATTTAGCTCAGGTTGTGCGGAAGTCTCGATCAGGGGATCCCTTCTTCTTTTTTTTGTCAAGCAGCTCATTTAGTACGTTGTATAATCCTTCTCCAGCTGCTACGAGATTCATATATAAGGAATCCGTATTCTGAAATTCCTGACAAACTTTCTCGGCTAAATTCTCAAAGATGCCGTCGGGGAACACGAAATCGATAACGCACGGTTGCTCAAGTATGTCCGTTAAGCTGAACTCTACTTCCATCTCGGGTTTCTTCATATTCTTATCAATGTCCGTAGCCTTATCCGCTCCCATGTTAGATTCATCTCCTTTTTCAAATATCGAGGGATTTGGCTGATCTACCGTCTTCATGCGTTGACGTTGTAGGAATTGCAATGGAGGTGGCCTCAGATCTGGTTTTACGTACTTTGGCTCCTCTTCCTCCTCGAGCTTCTCCTTAAGCTCGTTGACAGCCGTTTCCGGTACTGTGATAGATGATTCACCCCTTTCAGACATTGAAGTAAGCTGATCCACCGTCCTACAATCCTTTAGGCAAATTTCGTCGACATGCTCACGAGGATCCGTTTCTAAACTTCCCGATAGAACCTCTTGTGGTTGTGATGCCCCTTGTGCAGGTTGTGCTGTCTGCGTGTCCAATTGTCTAAAGAAGTCGTCCATCTGCTCATTGGCGCTTTCTTGTTCTTCTTTCATTTCCATCAACATGATGTTTTGAATCTCATATACTTCAAGGAGACGGCTGAACATGGCGGCAAAGTCGAGGGCTGCTTCGGGTTGGATTGACTGTGGTTGAGGCTCATATGATTGATAGTTCTGGGTTTGGGGTTGCGTCCATGGCTGAAAGTTCCCGAATGATTGATGTGCATTCAACATACCATCGGTGTTCCTATACGGGAAATTTGAGTGATCGCTCCATCCGTGATTGTATGTATTCCCGAAAGGCTGATTGTAAGTCTCATAGATCTCTTCTTCATACCCCCAAACTTCTTGTTCCCATGATTGTTCCGAGTAATGCGGATGGTATGAGTTAGAAATCATATGACGAATTTCAGAAAGTTGATATTTCATTTCAGCTATATCGGCATAAAAAGAGTTGATGTTGTTCATGTTACCTCGCAAAATAAAGAACACAAAATTCGATTAAGCTCCGAGAGCTAAAAACAATTTGACTCGACAAGAAAGAAAACAAAAACAAAAAAAATGAAAAACAAATGAAGACTCCAGAAAAGACTATGTCTTAATCCATAAGTATCCTAGCTCTAAAGCCGTAATCAACTCCCCGGCAACGGCGCCAAAAACTCGATGTGGTTAATTTCAAATAATAATTTACCTAGACTAACGCTTCCGCAAGAATATGGATCGTATAGTACCAGGGTTGAACACAAGGAATTGATGCAACTCTAAAGCTAGTATCTAATGAATAAGACGTGTGAAATCAATGAGTGAATGGGAATGTGAATGCAACTAAACTAAACTAATGAACGGAATGACTCAACGACTAAATACCACGGGTTTCGAGAGATGCACGATGATGCAATGAAGTTCTAACAAGATATTATCACGAGTTCAGGGAATTCAAGCTCTTATATAGGAACTGAGTGGCGTAGACTTGTCCACTATCTAGCATGCGTATACCAATCTCCCAATTGTGTATCTCACCTACTAGACGCATTAAGACCGATATCCTAATCCCTAGATTCAATCGATCGACCTGACGTAGATTCTAAACCGATTAAATCCTAAATCATGTCTAGATTCCAAAGTCTAATCCCCTGGCGTAGATTCATTAGACTTCTATAATCATCCATTCGAGTGGCGTACATGAATGAAAGCATTAAAAACAACCAATCAATCTGAAAACGATCAAATACCAAAATCATTCATTATACCGAATTCATTCATTCAAGTGGCGTTCAAGAACGAAAGCATTAAGAACCACCAAGCATTAAGAACAAGACTACATTACAAATCGGCAAAACTCTCTAACCCATGGCTGTGGATCTACTCGGACATGAACTTAGAAAACGAAACACAAAAGATAAATATATTCAACATTGATAAAGAATGAGATCCCTCCCTATTCATATACCGACGTCTTCAATAGCTCCTCCATGCTCCGGATTCCTCGTTCCGTCTTTCTCCCTCCTTCTCTATGTCTCTAAGTGTGTCATCTGATGTCCCCCTCGTCTCCTAGCCCTAGAAGGCTTCTTATTTCCTTAATTGACCGTTCAAAATTCAAAGAGTTTGTTGAGAAAAAGGTGGACTCGAGCAGGCACAAGTGCAGCCCGGTCGTGCACAGCCTCAGCCCGAGCGTGCACCATAGTAAGCCCGAGCGGGCACCCTTGCCCGTGCGTGTAAACTTCCAGCCCGAGTCGGGCATACTCTCGGCGATTTTCAGTGCAAAATTGTAGCCCGAGCGGGCATGGTCACCCGGCCATGTTCAAGTTATGCCCGAGTCGTGTTGATGTTCGGGGATTTGTGCGTAGCTTTAGCCCGAGCGGGCATGGTCCAAGCCCGAGCGTGCAGCACCTATTTTGCTGTTTCTGCTCCTTTAGCTCGATGTTTGAGTGTTCGATTTGGATCCGTGGCCTTGTACATTTCGTACCTTGTCATTCGATCACGTTTTTTGGGGTGGAATTGCCGTAATCACGCGTGTTTTCCTTCATGTCTTCATTTCCTTTACAAAACACGAAATGGTAGATGAAGTCCTCGAATATGCTCAATAACTCGGTAAAATACAAGAAGTCTAATCAAAACTAAACCTAAGAATCATGTAAATAATTTGATGGATTTCATGTTAACATTTTGTATCCATTTTACTTATTCCCGTGTTTTCATGTTCTTATAGATTTTAATGCGTATTTGGTTTGTTTCGGAGCTAAAGAACATACATGGGAAAAAATACAACCATCAAAGATCACAACGGATCAAACGGGACGAGAAATGAACAAGTCATGGTCGAGCACACAACTCAGCACGCCCGGCCATGCATCAAAGGACACAACCCGGTCAAGCATGATCAAGTGTACGACCGAACTCTCATCCATAACCTGTGCACAACCGGGCATATCAATATGCACGATCGGGCTCTTTTATGGCATTCTATGCCCGAGAGTTGTGCACGACCCGTGCATACTTCATGCACGGTCAGACACTCTCTTGGTGAAGAGAGCACAATCAGCTTTCTTTGGTACACGGTCGGACATTTCACACAATTTCACCCCCGAGACTTCTACACGGACTGGGCATGCCAAGTGCATGATCGGGCACCCTCCTTTGGAAGCCGCACGGTCGGGCATTCCAGTCAGCACGGTCGCGCATCAAGGGAGACGTTCGGTGCGAAATGAAGTATGCCCGACTGGGCATGACATGGATCGGTCGGGCATGACTTGGTAGAACGACCTATGGCTGATTTTGGTGGAAATAAGTCGACTAAGGGCTTGAATTTGAAAGAATAAAACGTTAAGGGCAGAAACCATTCAGTACATCATCCATCATCCATTCTTCACAATACACACATCAACCATCCACCATCCGTCATAGGAGAGCCCTCTTGATGGGAGACACACAAGGAGTCGAGAATTGATTCGGGATAACACTCGTTTGATATTTCAATGCTTCTTACTCTACTTATTTCGTTTATGTTGTTCAGTGATAACACGTAATCCGTCATAGTATTTCATGATTCCTATGTTTAGTTTTGATTACGATTCTTAGACTTTATCGACTTATTGAGTATATTTGAGTGTGTTTTGTAGGAAGCGAAGACATGTAAACCAAACATGAGTAACTACAGAAAATGTACCCGAAACCTGAGCAATGTAACCAAAGGGTGAATATGAGCACGACCGAGCTGAATATGTGCATGATTGATGATGAAGACATAACACGGCCGGGAAACAACCAAAGCATGGTCGGGCAGAAGAAGGCTTCCATGCACGGCAGGACGTCCTACAAAGCACGATCGAGCTCAAGGAACGTGCAGCATGACGAGGCATCCTTTGAACCACGGTTGGTAGAAGAACAACACAAGCATGATCGAAGTACACTTAACGCACGACCGAATTGAAGAAGCACGACCGGGCATAACCTTGTGCACGACCGGGCTGGAGGATGAAGCACATGCACGACCGAGCATCAACACCTGCACGACCAGGCCATTTGTGCAAAATCACCCCCATAGCTGATGCACGGTCCGGGCTTGCTCCATGCTCCGTCGGACACTCAAGGAGAATGCATGCACTGTCGGGCATTTACATGAGCATGATACATGGATACCATTTGAATGAGCATTAATTTAAAAACAAACCAGAAAGAACATAGAGAAAAAGAGGAGACCAGACCAGAGAAGAGAAGAGGAGATAACACGACTGAAGTGAAGATTTAAGGAAACCGAAGGATTTCTCGGAAGCCACGCTCGGAGAAATAGGGAAGATGAATACTTACTATGTTTATGTTTGTTTCCTTATGAATTCTTAGTAGTTTTCTTTGCCATGGGTTAGGGATGCTATGTATTGGATAGTTTAGTTCTTATGCTTGATTTCGATTTTGTTGATCATATGTTTAATGAGACTAGATCTGTTCGATTGAGATTAGACATGTTTGAATGAGATTAGAGATTCGTTTAGACATCGGGAGAGTCAGACTTGAGCCTCGGGATTAACCTTCGAATACATTAGATTAATAAGAATTTGGCCAATTGGTTAATCTATTTAGGAACAGTAATAATCGAGGTAGAACTTCCATCGTTCTTCATGCGTTTAGGATATAGATTTACTACATCGGGAGGTGAGTACGTTTATTTCCTAGATAGAGGATTTAGGCATCGGGAGAGTAATTTCCGTTAATAGAGGTTGAGTTCCCATTGTTTTCGACAGTAGAGGCTGAATTCCATATCATTCTTCATGCATCTAGACATTCCACACTGCATCGAGATGAGCTATGTTGTTTCCCTAGGTAGAGGATTTAGGCATCGGGAGAGTAATTTTCGACAGTAGAGGTAGAATTCCCCATTCGTTCTTTATGCATCTAGATGTTCCGTTACTGCATAGGAAGATGAATAATGTTGATTTCCTAGATTGTGGATTTTAGATTTTAGTTCCCCATCGATTGATATAAACCGATTTCATGTTTTCGTAGAAACATCCGTTGTAGGTCCAGGCATGCCGGAAACCCGTGGTACTCTACCTTGCTGAGTGTAGCTTTGTTATTCTTTACTAACTTTATTTTCCAGATTGATAACCACCTATTGATCGATCTTCATCTCGTGAATTCTTAGTTCTAACGCTGCACTAAGTCCCCAGAGTTCGACCCTGGTACTACATGTATCGTATACTTGCGGTAGAATGGTCTAAGAAATTAAAACCTCTGGTTTCCAACCATCATTTAGACTCATGACCGAGTAGTAGATTTGTTCTACGAGAAGGGATCAGCCCATGGCTATCCTGGAACCCTCTTTGATTTATTTATGAATGCATATCCTCGTTTTGTTTATCTATTCTTTGGGTGAGCGCTTAATGTCTTGTGTTTACAAACCCACGTAGATACATGTGTTAGGGATTAGGAGAAGGACCGAAAAGGAGAATTCTAGTCCTAGAAGATCAGGCTTAGAACAACCGAGACTAGGTCACGAAAGTTAGGTAGTAACGGTTGATGGTTAATCAGATGAATCATAGATCTTATTGGGGTTAAGTTGGGGTGTCAGCGGCGAAATTAGGGGATAACTCAATTGAATCATGTTTCTATGCCTTGAAAGAGGGTAGGATCTACATTAGGATCCTTAGATATCTTGATAGGGAACGCATGATTAGATAGATCGAAGGTAGGTTTCGGAAGCTTTGCGGTGAAACCGTATCCTAGAACGTTTGTCTCTTTGTTAGGAACTCACTAGTCCACTGCATTATCATATTTGCATGTCACAACCATCATTTTGTAGGGTTGATTTGATTATGCAGAAACGTGTTTTAATCAACCCGAATAACAATCTAGTCATGTTTACGATTAATTGTTCGGTTTCAACGTTAAACTACTCAAGAACAGTTTCTGAGATACCTGAAACGTTGAACTTAGGATCGGATGTGAGACTTGATAGTACAAGCCCTCTACGCGTATCCACGCCGAGATCGGGATCTGCCTTCAACCTTTTGGTGCGGAATTCGGAAGAACGAAAACTGTTTTCGTTCTTCGGGTTTTCTGTTTGACGGCTGCGTTTCTAGGGTTTAGATTATTTGACTGATCATCTAATAACGAAAACCTGTTTTCGTTATTTATATAATTATTAACACTTTTAATAATTACAATTAAACCCTCAACTTATTCAATATTACATAATAGGCATAGGACTTTCAATCTCCCACTTGCCTTTACGTAATATCTAATATAGTCGAAAATACATGTATCTCCATACACATATTTGCCCGTACATCTCATGTACTGTCTCCAAAAGAAAACAAATACAATTATATTCTTCGGTGCTAGCGGATGAATATAACTGCATTCCACACTGATTGTCTAACAATCATAAACAGATACCGAGACACTCGTATGCGTGTGACCTCGTAGGTTCATCACTAAACTGGTAGTTAATTAAGACTAATTAACTAATCGAGGTTGGCGTCTAGCAACACTCCTCAACGACCAGATAGTGTGAAGTAACATCCTTACTCTGTAGAACCATGGTAGAAGGATAATATTATTATTTCCCTCCGTCTTTACAGCTCCGGATAATCCTAGGACATGGTCTGACTGTCAAGTCCTAATAGATTATCAACTATGTTTCATGCCAAACATAACTGACTGGTGAATGATCGCAAGAAACTCCTTTCTTATCTCATTCAAATGCCCTGGCCAAGGTCTTTCAGTCATTATGTTGCTGACAACATAGAGCTCAAACTCTTTACCTAGAGTTGACGGATTCCATCTTGATCAATCACTAACTGCACAAGCATCTAATCATTCCCAATATCCTTTCAACTTACATCCCAAGGCATAAGGTGTCCAGTATCAAAGAATGGTAGATAACTTGTCAGTTACCATGTTGATCTCAGGTCTAAAGAAATTATAATATTCCAATCCTTCTAGAGAAATTCCTATTGACAGTTCAATGGTAATGTAACCATTAGGAATTCTCCCTTTGGGTCTGTTCAATGATCACATCTCTATGTGCATCATCCATACATGTGATTTAGTAAAAGAGATCTACTAATTTCTATCAAATAGAAACCATCACATCCATGTTGATCTATCCGGATTACTAACGTCCAATTAGTTATCCTATGATCAAGAACGATTTAGATTAAGTTTTTACCAAAACTTGACTCTCTTTATCATGATCTCTATCATGATGACAAGTTTCTAAACTTAATCATGGACTCTATCATACTAGCTATGAAAACATATACACATATATATTTACAAATATCATCAAAATGATAAAATAATGCCATTTCATTTATTTATAAGTGTTCAAAATACAAGACATAAAATAGCTCTTAAATAGTTACAACAGTTGTACTATTCCTAGAACTAATTCCAGCATGCCATGTCTTTCAATCCAATCTTCAACTATCATATGGTATTTCCGCAGAACATGCTTTGATCTTTTATGAGATCTTGGTTCGTTCGCCTGGGCTATTGCCCCGGTATTATCACATAATAAAGGAACTGGTTCCTTTATCGAAGGCACCACACCAAGTTCAGTTATGAACTTTCTCATCCAGACCGCTTCCTTAGCAGCTTCGCAAGCCGCTATGTATTCCGCTTCGGTAACCGAATCAGCTACAGTAGCTTGCTTTGAACTTTTATCAGCTACAGCACCCCCATTGAGACAAAAGACATACCCCGATGTCGATCTGCTATCATCTTTATCAGACATAAAGCTGGCATCCGTGAACCCTTCGAACTCTAAGTTAGAATCTCCATAAACGAGGAATTAGTCTCTAGTCCTTCTCAAGTACTTGAGAATGGTTTTCACCAATTTCCAATGTTCCTCACCGGGATCTGCCTGATACCGACTCGCTACACTTAGCGCGAAGGCTACATCAGGCCTCGTACATGTCATGGAATACATGATGGCTCCCACTGCGCTAGCATATGGGATCCTACTCATGCGTTCTCTCTCCTCTTGAGTCTGAGGACAATCCTCTTTGGAGAGAGTAATTCCAGTGCCTATCGATAGATAGCCTCTCTTGGAATTTTCCATGTTATACCTCTTCATGATGGTATCAATGTACTGGGACTATGATAGTCCAAGCAACCTCCTTGATCTATCTCTATAGATCTTTATTCCCAGAATATAGGTTGCTTCTCCCAGATCTTTCATGGAGAACTGTTCGGATAACCAAAACTTCGTCTCTTGCAACGCCGAAATGTCATTCCCTATGAGCAATATGTCATCCACATAAAGCACAAGGAAGACAACCGCGCCCCCACTAAACTTCTTGTACACACAAGGCTCTTCTTCGCATCTAACAAAGTTGAACTCTTCAACTGCCTTGTTAAAGCGAATGTTCCAGGTTCGAGAAGCTTGCTTGAGTCCATAAATGGACCTCTGAAGCTTGCATACCATATGACTTTGAGTTGGCAACGTGAAACCCTCAGGTTGAGTCATGAAGACTTCTTCCTGGAGCTCTCCGTTAAGGAAAGCTGTTTTCACGTCCATCTGCCAAATCTCATAGTCATGGAATGCCGCTATCGCAAGCAGAATCCGAATAGATTTGAGCATTGCCACAGGGGAGAACGTTTCTTCATAGTCAATCCCTTCTCGTTGACTATACCCCTTGGCAACTAGACGAACTTTATAGGTCTCTACCTGCCCGTCCGCTCCAATCTTCCTTTTGTAAACCCATTTACAACCTATCGGTCTGGAAGCCTGTGAAGAATCAACCAAAGTCCATACTTTGTTGATCTTCATAGATTCCATCTCGGATTCCATGGCTTTCCACCATTTCTCAGAATCAGGGCCTTGTATAGCCTCTTGGAAAGTCAAAGGGTCGTCATCTATATGACCGACCACATCCTCTTGCACCATCAGATTAAGTCTGTCAGGTGCACGTCGAGAACGTGTTGACCTTCTCAAGGAAGCCTGTGTAGCAGGTTCAACCTGCGCTGGGATATCTTGTTGGGCTTGTTCCTGAACAGGTTCCTGAACAGGTTCCTGAACTTGTTCCTGAACGGGCACTGTCACTTCAACATTTGAAGATGAAGCGCCGGAGCCTAACACTATATCACTCAGCCAAGAACGCTCATTTGACATCTCATGTCCATGAGCTTGTGTTGGCTCATCGGGTTCTTGAATCTCGTCAAGAACTACTTCCCCACCATGAATTCCTTCATCAAGGAATTCCCTTTCAAGAAAGGTTGCCGTTCTGGCCACAAACACTTTGTGTTCAGACGGGTGGTAGAAATAATATCCCATAGTTTCCTTGGGATAACCTATGAACCTACATCTGTCAGACCTAGCATCAAGCTTGTCTGGCTGAAGTCTCTTAACGAAGGCCGGACACCCCCAAACCTTGATGTGCCTCAGGTTTGGCTTACGTCCTTTCCATATCTCATATGGTGTCTTCGAGACTGCTTTGGTGGGAACTTTGTTTAGCAGATAGGCAGCTGTTTCTAAAGCATAGCCCCATAAGTTCATTGGAAGATCAGTGAACCCCATCATGGATCTCACCATATCTAATAAGGTTCGATTTCTCCGTTCGGATACACCATTATGTTGTGGTGTTCCGGGAGAAGTCCACTGAGACAAAATCCCATTTTGCCTTAGATAATCGACAAATTCATGACTAAGATATTCACCGCCCCGGTCAGATCTCAACACCTTGATACTCTTTCCGGTTTGTTTCTCCACTTCACTGCGGAATCTCTTGAACATTTCAAAAGATTCGGATTTGTGTTTCATCAAGAACACAAATCCATATCTCGACATATCATCAGTGAATGTGATGAAGTACGAATATCCACCCCTGGCTTGAACTCTCATAGGTCCACACACATCAGTATGTATCAGTCCTAGGAGTTCTGTAGCTCTCTCCCCGGTTCCACTAAACGGAGATTTGGTCATCTTACCAGTGAGACAGGACTCACAAGTTGCATAAGATTCATAATCGAAATGGCCTAAAAGACCATCTTTATGCAACCTGTTTATCCTCTTCTCACCGATATGACCAAGTCTACAATGCCAAAGATACGTCTGTCTTTGACGATCATCTACTTTTCTCTTAAGGCCCGAAACATGCATGTTAATTTCTTCTACATTAACATCAGGTAAGATATACAGCCCTTGTTGTAAATAACCATTCACACAAAATTCATCACCATGATAAATAGAGCAAATGTTATTACTAAAAACTGTTCGAAATCCACGTCTATCAAGCATAGAAATAGAAATTATGTTCGAAACAAACTTAGGAACATAATAACAGTCGTCTAACAACAAGGTCTTGCCCGTAGGCATTACAAGGGAAATTGATCCTACGGCTAGAGCAGCAACACTTGCGCCATTTCCAACCTTCAGACTGAACTCTCCCTTCCTGAACCTCCTACTGATCCTCAGCCCCTGCAACATATTGCAGATGTTAAAACTGCTACCGGTATCCAATACCCATCTAGACGAATCAATAGTAGTTAAGGAAATCATGAAAACATTTTCCATGAGAATCTTACCTGGCTTCTTGCCCTTCAGAGACTGCAGGTATTCTTTGCAGTTCCTCTTCCAATGCCCCTTCTTCTTACAGAAGAAGCACTCAGCATCAGCTTGGTCAGATTTGCCCCTTTTTGCCTTAGGTATGGTCACACCACCCTTGGGCCCAAGGAGCTTCTTCTTGGGCTTTTTGTTGCCCTTGCCCTTCTTGAAAGAAGAGCCGACCATCATCACGGCACTATGTCCCTTAGACGTCTCAGACACTGACTGACTCTCATAGTCAATCAGTTGGTTCAGCATCTCATGCAGATCCATGTCCATCTTGTTCATGTTAAAGTTAACAATGAACGGAGAGAACGTCTCAGGCAATGACTGCAAGATCAGATCTTGAGATAACTCTTTGCCTAGTGTGCACCCCAGCTTCACAAGCTGTTCAATAAGACTGATCATCTTACGAACATGGGGCCCCACCGGAGAGTTCACAGACAATCTTGACTTAAATAGTGCCTTCGATAACTGATATCTTGCCGTTCGGCTCTGCGCACCATACATCTTCTTAAGATGCTCAATGATAGCAGCAGGCTCCATATCCTCATGCTGGCGCTGGAGTTCTGAACTCATTGAGGCTAGGATGATACACTTGGCAGTGTCAAGGCGATCCCTTTGCTCTGCCCAAGCAATCATGCCATCCACATCGTTATCAGCAGGTTCCTTGATAGGATTCTCGATCGAATCGAGTATCTTCTCCTGCTTGAGGACGATCTTAAGGTTG
>CM071866.1:11776949-11807608 GCA_036759665.1 Gynandropsis gynandra
AAAAATTAATCCTAAACATGCAGCCAGAAGCTCTGATACCACTGTAGGGTTAAAATTTCATGCGGAATCGTTTTTAATCAACCCGAATTAAGATCTAGTCATGTTTACGATTAATTGTTCGGTTTCAACGTTAAACGACTCAAGAACAGTTTCTGAGATACCTGAAACGTTGAACTGAGGATCGGATGTGAGGCTTGATAGTACAAGCCCTCTACGCGTATCCACGCCGAGATCGGGATCTGCCTTCAACCTTTTGGTGCGGAATTCGGAAGAACGAAAACTGTTTTCGTTCTTCGGGTTTTCTGTTTGACGGCTGCGTTTCTAGGGTTTAGATTATTTGACTGATCATCTGATAACGAAAACCTGTTTTCGTTATTTATATAATTATTAACACTTTTAATAATTACAATTAAACCCTCAACTTATTCAATATTACATAATAGGCATAGGACTTTCACATTTCATCGTAGCAAGCATTGATTATAGTTCCATTCTTAAACCGTGTTGCATAGTCCTTGTGGAATCGACACTTAATTTACTACACACGTGTCGTGCACTTGCAGGTAGTTTTAGGTTAACTTGTTTAACTTGACATGCATTAAGTGTTCTTAGGATTCATCGTAATTAAAAAGGTAATACTCGTTGATGAAGAGATGATCGAGGCTATAACAATTGGTTGTGCCTAAGATGGTTGGAGAGGTCCAAAGCTTTTACGGATTGGTCGATTTCTTTGGACGATTAGTAAATGACTTATGTATCTTGGTTATACCCTTGACCAAGGTGATCAAGAAGAACATCGTGTTTCATTGCAGAAAAGGTGAAGAGAAGGATTTACAAATGCTAAAAGATAAACTAACACAAAACCATCACATACGTAAGTGAGAAGCTTAATAGAGCTTAGTTAAGCTATCCCACTTACGATATTATACACGATGGTATGAGATCTTCAAAGGATCATGAACCCTTGGCATGCCAAGTGGATTAAGACCTTTTCTTACGTCATCAAGTACAAGCAAGATAAGGATAATATCATGGAATATGCATTATCTAGACATAATACTTCGAATTCCGCTATTGATAATAAGTTGCTCGATTTCAAGCATATTTAGGAGATTCATGAGATATATAATCATTTTGGCGTTATATTTAAGTTGTGGGAGAAAGCTGCCACACGTTAGTACTATTAATTCGATAGTTACTTGTTCAATGAAACTAGATAGTGTGTATTACAATCTTCATTGAAGATTTATTAGTTTATGAGGCACATGGGGGAGGACACACTAGAGTGGCCAAGACTTGTCTAATTTGCATGAGCTTTTAATTGGCCTCACTTGCGAAGACATATTGAACGCATTTATGAAAGTTGTTTGACATGTAAAAAGGAAAATCCCCATGGCAAGCATATAGTATGAGCTCTCTTTTACACATTCCTAGTGCACCATGGACTAATATCTCCACGGACTTTGGTTTCGGACTTCCTAGGCCTAAATTTGGACATGACTTAGTTTTTCGTCTTCGTTGATAAGTTTCTCAAAATTGGTTATTTCATTGCACATCATCAAACCGATGATACATCACATATAGTTGCATTATTCTTTAGAGATATTGTATGTTTGCATTGAATGCCTCAGACTATAGTGTCGAACAAGGATGCTAAGTTCCTTAGTTATTTTTGGAAAACAATGAGGGCTAGGTTAGGGACAAAACTTTTTTTTCCACTATTTGTGACCCATAAACCAATGGACAAATGTAAGTGATCCATAGTACCTTGACAACCTTTTTGCATGAATTACTTAAGAGTAACATCACATGTTGAGTATGCATATAATATGGCAGTACACAGTTCTACACAATTTTCACCGTTTAAAATTGTGTATGTATTTAATCCACTTACATCGTTGGAAATGACTCCTTTACTGTTATTGGAATTACTAACCTCGATGGTAAGAAAAGAGTCAACTTTGTGAAATATATTTATGAGAAGCACGTGCAAATATAAAGAAGAGGACGAAGAAATACACCAAACATGAAAACAAGAGATGAAAGAAGGTGGTCTTTCAATCCGAAGATCTCGTGTGTGTTAACTTATGAAAGAATCAATTTCCCAAACAATGTAAATTTAAGCCCATACCCGAGGCATGGAACATTCAAAGTTTTCAAATGCATCAATGATCTCATTCAAGATCGAATGACTTGGTGAGTGCAATGTTATTTAAACTTTCAACATTGCTGACTTGGCTCATTTGATGCAGACTATGATCTTTCTATGAGGTAAAATGCTTTTAAAGAACGAAGGGATTATGCAGATGAGAGTTCTACTGAGACACAAAGGACACATGGATCAGTTACGCATGCTAAACCTTAAAGGAATAACTTGCAAGGGCACCACCATTGTCATCAAGTTGTGTTAAAGGAGGCTTGACTTTCGTGCAAGTAGAAGAGGTTGAGAGGAGCAAGAAGATGGAGGAGCTGAAGGCACTTGACCTGAGAACATATTCGCTTAACCCGAGTGAAATCTCTTGAACAATGTATGCATGTCATCATTGGTCGCTCAACCCGAGAGATGGCATGCTCGATTCGAGCTAATCTACGAGGGTTAATTGAGTATCAGAAATTTGGATCACTCAAATCAAGCATCACACAGATCGATCGAGCACTAGTGGACTCGACTGAGCAGAGGAGCTACTCCGCTGAACATAATTTAGTTTTACCCATTTTAGGGTTAAAACTTTTGCGAATTTGACCGAGTGGTTATACCGAACGATCGAACGTTGTTACTAAGTTTTCTTTAGTTGGCTTATTTTATTTAGTTTTTTAATTTTTTGATTCTTATAAATAAATGACTCATTGCATGATTTTTTCACTAATTTTTAATATAGTTGAGAGCTTTTTGCTTTGCGAATTCTTGAAATTTAGCTACCAAAATCTTGGAGAGATTCAAAGTGTTCGCCGACTTATTAACACTTGATCACATGTGTTGTGGCATAGTTTGCTGAGTTTGGGATTTCTATACTCGGGTAATAGTTGGGGTTTGTGGCATTCTTATATAGGGATGACAATTCTTAGGTTTTTATATCGAGTCGTTAGGGATTTCAGTTTGTTTCCATCAATCTAACAATAGAATGTAGGTTTTGGTTCATATTAGTTGAGGAGTATGAGGCAATAAACAGAGAATTGTTGATATGGCAATAAACATCCTTAACATGCATGCTGTAAGGATAAAACACAACAATGGAAAAATATCTTCTACAAATGAGCGCTTATCAAAGAGAAGGAATGTAACATCAACATAGATGGTGAAAGTTGCATGAACGTGGCAAGAAAGGATGGTAAGTGGGTCGTTAACCCGCAGGTTGGCCCTGACCCAACCCGCATAAGTGCGGATTGAGTTGACTTTTTTAGCCCATATAAAAATGGGCTCATGGATTGGGCCAGAATTTTAGTCGACCCATATGGGTTAGCCTACATGGACTATGGGCTAACCGGTGTGCCAGATGATAAGGAATCAAAAGAGTATCACAACCATCAGACAAATAAAATGCGCAAATCAAAACTTTGTTACCAAGTTAGCACAATGGAAGTTTAATTTTCAATTTCACTCACTTAGCTTATTTGGATGAAATTGATGGACTAGATTTGAGGTCAAATCCTTCCAAAGAACAGAAGGATGATGAAAATGAAGTTGTGGATCCACCACAAGTCACATGTGGATTGATAACGAGTAAAAGGGTAAAGGAGCTTTGGAACATGCTTGGTTAAATGGACATGGAAGGATAGGCGACAACCCCATGAGGACGTAAAAAAGAATTGAGTCAAGAAAAGAAGACCAATGTACATGGAGAGAAGGTTGAATAAAGCAAGGAAGTGGAAGAACTGAAGGCGCTCAACTAGAGTAGAGAATAGATTGACTTAATCGAGGTATCTAGACCAATGGTCACTCGGCCCCAAGTGGCGGTGTGTTCGACCGGAGCAAAATGACAGGTGTAAAAGAGCACTAGAAAACATAGATAACTTGACCTAAGCATCTCATAACTTAACCAAGCACTCGGTGGTCTGATAGAGTAAGGAAGCTACTTGAGATATCATATTTTACTAGTTTTATTTCAAGGTTATAACCAATCGCGATGCTCAATCGAGTTGTCTGACCGCTCGAATGAATACTTTACCTTGTTTTGCGTATTTGCTTGTTTTTTTAGTTTTTCTTTTACGTTTGTTCCTTATAAAAAAGGCACACCTTGTATAATATTTTAAATAAGTTTTATTTATTTAGAGTTGTTGAGGATGATACTCCACCGGAGACACCAAAATAACCCACAGATAAATCACAAGGGCTAAAGTTAAGAAGATGCAAATTTTTTCGCTCAAATGGTGGCATAAAAACTTGCAAAGACACCACAAGTTGGCAAGAGACGTCAATTAAAGCTTATATGACTTACCTAAAAGTGGACCAACCCTAGAAAAGAAAGAATCTAGAGAAGAAAAAGGCTCTCTATCGAAAAACAGGTTCACTACAAAAACACGGCATTTGCAACTGACGGAGCAACATATCCGTCTGTGCATGACAAATGCCAATAGATTGCAATAGATACACGAGAACTTCCAACGGGTCGCCATCCATTGTAATCCGTCGCAACTTTCAGTGGATGGTCAACAGATAGCTACCGTTGCTCTCGTCTATTGCAATCAGTTTTAAATTTCAATATACGGTTTACGGATTCAATCCATTGCCATCCTTTGTTGGAACCACGTTAGAAAACCACGGGAAAAAGTCCAACGAACATCCGTTGCAACCTGTAACGGATGTCCATTGGGAATTGTAACGGATGCCCGTTGAAGTTGTTAATTTGAAGGATTACCGGTGGAATAACTTCACGTGAACTTGCAATGGGCATCCGTTGACATTGCAAAGGGATGTCCGTTGCAAATAACACTATTTAATGATAACTATCAAGGTTTTAGCATCAAACCATCCTCAACAAATATATTTTCAACAAAATGTCATCTTCTTCAAATAGAGATATATATAGATCAAGAGAGTGGATGTATAGAAGAAAAGATCCTATAGCCGAAGAGATTACACAAGAATTCTTACACGGATGAGTTTTGCATTGATGCTACCTTTGTGTCAAGAATGTGGGACAATGTTATGTCCATGCAAAAGATGCAAAAACATGAAGTATTGAAGTCAATAAATTGTTTGCAAACATATTTACTAGGTGGGTTTCATTGAGATTGTGAAATTTGTTTATTTCACAGAGAAAATTGCGGCGTTAGAGATATTGTGCATGAAGCACAAGTTGAAAAAAATGAAGAAGTTATTTATGAAGCATCAATGACCAATCCTTATGTGGAAATTGTATCAGATTCTTTTCTTGGAGTTGTTCATAAACAACAGCATGAAGAGATGCCGAACATCGATGCACGCCGATTCTTCAACCTAATGGATTTGGCGAAATAGCCTATTTATGAAGGTTTCCGTGAAGTTCAGTCTCGCTTATCTTTATCTTCAAGATTGATGAGTATAAAAACAGACCACAATGTTGCTGCAAATTGCATGGATTCATTTTGCAAAACCATGCATGAATATTTAGCGGAAAATAATCAAGATCCCGAGACATATTACGAAACAAAGAATGTTTTAAAAGATTTGGGAATGGCACATGAGAAAATTGATGTTTGTAGAAACATTTGAATGTTGTTTTGGGGAAATGATAAAGACTTTTTGGAATGCAACTTTTGCGGTGCAAGCAGATTTTCGGCCAAAAAACCATCTTCACTTAAATATGTACCATACAAAAAATTTTCTATATGCTTGTAGTAAACATGTGGAGAAGGTTATTTGAATAAAAAAACCGTTGTAGCAATGAGATGGCATGTAGAACACTCGACGGGCTAAGGTATAATGCAACATCCATCGGATGGTAAGGCATTGAAAGATTTCAATGAAATATTTCTGAATTCGCGTATGAAACGAAAAATGTTTATCTTTGCCTATGCACCAATGTCTTTAGTCTATAAGGATAATGTGGAAGTCAATATTCTCTATGGCTGGTGATTTTGTCTCTGTATAATTTGCCTCCGATATGTGTTTGAAAACAGAGGTAATGTTTCTAACGTTACTGATTCCAGGGCCAAAACATGCGAAGAAAAGTTTCGATGTCTTTTTGCAGCCCTTAATTCATGAATTAAGACATTTGTGGAATGAAGGAATTCTTGCTTATGACGTTAGTATGAAGCAAAGTTTTACATTGAAAGCGGTCCTGTTGTGGACAATTAGCGACTTTCCTGCCTATGGAATGTTATCTGGATGGAGCAAGCACGGGAGATTAGCATGTCCATTTGTATGGATGATACTGATTCATTTTGACTAGTAGATGGTAAGAAACCATGTTTATTTGATTGTCATAGAAGATTTCTTCTTGGTGGACATGCTTTCCGGAAAGATAAAAAACAATTTCGAAAGAACGTGGTACAAATAGAAGAGGCACCGTGTATGCAAACCAGAATACAAATTCTTTAAGAAAGATTGAATACAATGGGCGATTTACAAGAATCGGTAGAATTCGATGGAGATTGTGGGCATCGTAAACCAAAAGGCCAAGGTGAATGGCATAACTGGTATAAGCGTGGTATCTTTTGAGAACTACCATATTGGAAATAATTGATATTACGTCATAATTTAGATGTTATGCATATCAAAAAGAACTTTTTTGATAACATCATCAATACTGTTCTCAATGTGATGGGTAAAAATATGGATAATATAGAATCAAGAAAAGATTTGAAGACAATATGTCGACGACCTGAGTAGGAATTAAGAGATGGAAGGTCACCTACCCCAGTGTTCAGATTGCCTGGCCCGAGGAAAACAACATTATTAATGTGGTTAAAAGAAGATGTTAAGTTTTCAGATGGATATGCATCAAACATTTCTAGGTGTGTGGATATTGTTGGTTAGAGGCTGATCGGGTTGAAAAGTCACAATTGTCACGTTTTCATGTAACAACTCATTCCAATTGCATTTGATGAGCTTTTACCACCGAATGTTCACGATGTGCTATGCGGAATCAACATATTTTTCAGAGATATATGTTCAAGAAATTTAAAAAGGGATGACTTGGAATTAATGAAAACAATAAGTATTATGTTCATTGGAAAAAGTTTTTCCGCGGTCATTCTTTGATGTCATGGAACATTTACCAATACATTTACAGGATGAGGCAATACTCGGTGGGCCAGTTCACTTCAGATGGATGTCCTTCCGAAATTTTTTTCTTTCATTTAAAGAAAAAAAGAAAAAAAACAAAGCAGTGGTTGAAGGATTTATTTTCAAACAATACTTGATGGTAAAAATCACATATTTAAGTATATTTTATTTCGAACTGCATATTCTGGTGAAAGAACGATGTGAAGCGGATGATCACACAAACTATTTGTATCAATATAATCCGTAGTTTTGCACAATTCCTGAGATGTTTACACCGATTGGACGTACAAGAGGTAAATCCAAGGAATATTGGTTAACACGAGAGGAGTATAATCATGTCCACACATATATATTACTAAGTTGTCAAGAGTTATTAGCGTTCGAAAGGTATAGACAATATTATTCAATCTTTTAAATATGTATGTATATATATATACATACCATATTAACGTATTTTCATTATACAGGATATTTGATGAAGAAGTAATTGGTAAATATCCTCATCATAACACAGATGAACTTACAGACATGAAAGTTCAACATTATGGCTCGTGGTTGAGAGATTATGAAAGTACTCATGTACACGTCTATTAAAATTAATTGTATTTATTATAAAGTATTCATTCATTTTTATGTTATAAAGGTAGAATGTTCTGATGAAAGACTTCCAACGTGGTTAAAATATTTGGCTAATGTTCTTGCACGAAATGTTATGTGGTGCCCAATTTTGTTTACTCACGGCTATACATTACACATAACGAACACAAAAAATATAGAAGCACATACAATTATGGTGTTTGCGTTACTAGTGAAATAGAGGGTGATAACTTCTATGACATTTTGCACCAAATCCTACAACTGGAATATCTCAGTCTCGTTGGGTTGAAGGTAATGCTTTTTAAATGTCAGTGGTTCGACCCAACCGTATGACGTGGAATACGAAAAAATCAATGGGGATGAATTGACATCAATCCGGCACAACAATATGGTAAGTATGATCCATTGATCACAATAGATCAAGCATATCAAGTATGTTATGTGCAATATCCAACAACATTGAAGCGTCAAAGAGAGGAGTTCTGGGTCGTAGTAAAGATCAAGCCACGAGGAATTATAAGCTCAGATGAAAAAGAAGATACGTCGCAACCCGATCATCCACATTCGATTTGTTTAATTGATAGAGACAATCGCGAGGAGATTCTTGTAAGAACTGACAGAGACGGAGAATTCATACGCGATTATTAAGACGTTGAACCGGAAGATGCAGAAGATGAAAAAGCGATAAATTCAATGAAAAACCGAAGGAAGACTCCTGAAGATGAAAACAACAATGAATTCAATGAGCAATCGAAGGAACACGCATGAAAGTTGTGACGGATAAGATCACATAGCAATCACAAGCTTGCGGTTCAACTCCCGATGAGCTCAGTCCTTTAAAAAAGGAAAAAAATTATTTGTAGGTAAACATTTATTTTTTATATTTCGATTAGTAATAAATATTTTCTAACAATTCTAACTCTAATTTGGTTTACTTTCTAGTTGGTTAGATCGTATAAGGGGCATCTATACGGTCTCGGTGCACTGCAAAAAGATATTGTAGAGGACGTCACAAAGGTACCTCCCATTGGTCCAAGAGAGCTACACGCAACAACGGCGCATCGAGGATCTCCAAGCACAACTTCAAGAAACTCGATCCCAACTTCAAGAAACTCAAGCGCAAATGAAGCACATGGAGAGCGTCATATAATTCCTATCTGGCGGAAGAGGGAATCGATACCGCGTCAAGAACGGGTTATCAATTCGGATGCAATGCCTTCACGAGGTGCTGGTGACCACGAGGATGACATCGACCCTGCAGATTTAGATAAAATGTAATAGAATTAGGTTTTAATTTTTGTAAGAACTTTTAATGTATTAATTTAGATTATTTTAAATTTGCCTTTATATTTTAAAATTTATTTTATTTTTTATTTTTTTTACTTTCCAACGGATACGACTACAAGAAAATAATTATTTCTGGACGGATTTTGCGGGCTGAAAGAGTCTTCCCTAAATTTAGGGATGGATTAGGGACGTCTTAAGAACTGAAAAATAAATCCGTCCGCAAATTTGCAGACCGCATAGTAGTCCCTAAGTCGTTCGTGATTGCGGTTAGTAAGAGATTATTTGCCCGATAAGAATAATGGAGTTTAGTCATATTATGAAACAAAGAAGATGATGAGATCATTAGGTTTATTGGCATATCAAAAGATTGATGTTTGCCCAGACAACTGTATGATTTTTTGGAAAGAAACTTAGAATTTGAGCAATTGTCGATTTTGTGAAAAAGATCGATTTTATTTGATAAGGAATGGAAAATCGGTTCTGTTTCATCGTATGTGGTATTTACCAATTACACACACGACAAAAAGATTGTATCAATCAGAGAAGACCGCAAGCGACATGAGATGGCATGCTGAGAATTCAAGTCGTGACAGAGAAATGTGTCATCCCTTAGATGGTGACGCGTGGAAACACTCTAACAAGGTATATCCTGATTTTACAGCTGAGAGTTGAAACGTTTATTTAGGCCTTTTCAGTGATTGTTTTAACCCATTCGAAATTTCGGGGAGAAATTATTCGTTGTTTTCAGTTATTATGACACCGTATAATTTACCACCAGATATGTGCATGAAGCGTGAGTTTTTGTTCTGAACAACATTGATTCCCGAGCCTAATCATCCTAAAAAGAAATTTGGATATATTTCATCAACCACTTATTGAAGAATTGAAAGAATAATGGAAGGGATTTCCAGCGTACGCTGTTTCGAAACGACAAAATTTTATAGTAAGAGGTGATCTTATGTGGACAATAAGTGATTTTCCAGCTTATGGTATGCTGTCTGGATGAAGAACGCATGGTCGATTGGCTTGTCCATATTGCATGGGAGAAACATATGCTTTTCAATTGAAATATGACCGAAAGATGAGTTGGTTTGATTGTGATTGTCATTTTCTTCCTCCTGATGATACATTACAACGCAACAAGAGGAATTTCAAAAAGAATATAGTTGTACGGAAATCTCCTCCTCCAGTTTTGACTGGCGAAGAGATATTGTTGAACGACTTCTTACTTTGGGTATTCCTAGGAGTATAGATCGCGGAGGGAACAATCATTAGAGAATTGATGGTTATGGAATTACCTATAATTGGTACAAGAAGAGCATATTTTGGGAAATGTCGTATTGGAAAAATCTGAAGCTTCGCCACAATCTTGATGACATGCACATAGAGAAATTTTTTTTCGATAATATCATCAATACGATACTGAATGTCACAAGAAAAACGAAGGATAACATTAAATCACGAAAGGATCTAGAAGAGTATTGGTGACGGAAGGATTTACATATAAGTGAAGACGGTAAAGCTCCAGTTCCGATATTTAGATTCTCGAATGATGAGAAATATAAATTGTTGAAATGGTTAAAGGAAGACGTGAAATTTCCTGATGGTTATGCATCTAACATTGGAAGATGTGTCGATATTCATGGAGGAAAGTTATTAGGGATGAAAAGTCATGATTGTCATGTATTCTTGCAAAGACTACTTTCCATATGTTTTTCTGAATTGATGAACAAACATGCACACGAAGCAATTGGAGGTATCATTAAGTATTTTATTCATATAGTATAATTAGTGATTAATAATTTATAGATATTAATTGTTAAATAATTTAATTAATACTTGAACTTTTAGGTATTGGCATTTTTTCGAGATTTATGTGCGAGAAACCTAAGTGTAGATGTGGTTCGTAGACTTAAAAGTAACATAGTTATTGTACTATGTAACTTGGAGAAGATTTTTCCATCATCATTCTTCGATGCTATGGAGCATATGACAGTTCATCTACCACACGAAGCCGCATTAGGAGGTCTAGTTCAATTTCGTTGGATGTATCCATTCGAGCGGTTTATGTTCCATCTGAAGGAAAAAAACAAACAAAAAGCTGAATGGAGCGGTTTATGTTCCATCTGAAGAAAAAAAACCAAACAAAAAGCTCATCCAGAGTGTTCAATTGTGGAACAATACTTGAATGAGGAGATATCATTCTTCACTTCTTACTACTTCGAGCCACATGTTCAAACGCGAAGTAGAAATCCAGACATATGTTTTGATTGTGGTGTGGTATTTTTATATCCAGTACCTGATGTTCCAGATATATTTTGTTGAGTTGGTCGAACAGCTGGTAAGGTGAAAAATCTATGGCTATCATAACGAGATATACACATCGTACATACGTATGTTTTACTCAAATATGAATATCTACGGCCTTTTGAAAGGTAACATCCTATATATGGATTCAATTTGGGTATGTGTATTTTATTAGTAATATTAACAGGATTTTTCTGACATTTTTCAGGATGTTTGATGATGTATTGAAGAATACATATATGAATATTGATGAATCTCAACTCCAAGAACTTAAAGAAAGAGATTTCTCCACGTAGATAAGACAATACGTAAGTAAATGATAGATTAATATTAATAAATTACTTTTATATATAATACGCTTTATCGATGATTGTTTCATTTGTAATGCACATTGAGATTGGCAATCACTAGTTATGGTTACGCGGTCTTGTTAAGGGACCAATTATAAGAGTTATGAGTTGGCCAATGTATTTTACATGTGGTTACAACTTTCATACTTATGAGCACGGAAAATTGAAGTCAACTATGAACTATGGTGTATGTGTGAAAGGTGAAAGCTATTGTGAATCGACCAATGAACCAGATTTCTATGGGTTTTTGAAAGATATTTTTGTAATTGGAATATCTAGGTATCATTACTAATCCAAAAAATTTCTTATCGATACCACGTATGATATATTAGAATATATTGACTTATATTTGCTATTTTTTGTAGGTTACGTTGTTCTAAGAGTGATGTTATTCCGATGTGATTGGTTCGATCCAATAAACGGTCACAAAACAAGAATAAACAAATTAGGCATAATAGAAGTTAACTCTACACGAAGATATGCAAAATACGAGCCTTTTATTCTTGCGTTACAAGCCGATAAAGTTTGTTACGTTTCCTACCCACATATGAGACGATCTTCTGGTTGGCGTTTTAAAATGAAGATACTTCCAAGGGGAAAATTTATCAACAACACAGAAGAACAACACTTTGCCATGCAACAATAAACCGTCGAGATTTTTTCTATTGATGAAGTTACTATAGATGCATTTGCACATGGTGAAGCCGAAGAAATTGAAGATGAAAAGATAAAATAAAACGAAGAAGATGAACAATTTGAATCAAATTCAGAAACACAAGAATCGACGGAATAATTATGTGACTCTGAAGATGATTAATGATAACTTGTTATCGAATGTTTAAAATAATTAAAGAATTGTTATTTTTAACTTTATATTGAATCAACAAAATATATATTAGTTTTTATGAATTGTTTCCATTCCGTCCCTCGGTCGGTTCCCATCCCTCAACGAAATATATATAAGTTTTTATGAATTATTCCCATCTCTCGGTCGTTTCTCGTTCCTCGATCGATTTCTATCACTCGGTCGATTTCCATGACTCGAATTTTCATCACTCGGTCAATTTGCGGATAGCATTGGGATGAGGTTGTTGTTCCGTTTGTAAGTTACGGACGAGGTGCTAGGACCGTATGCAAGCCATCTGTAAATTACGGACGGATCGCGAGGACCGTCTGCAAGCCGTCCGTAAATTACGAATGGTACGCGAAGTCTGTCCATAACATAGACGGTTGCGGAAGGTCTCCGGCGACCCCGTCCACAAATTTCTATAAATTTCTTGCAAAGGACCTTCGCCCAGCCAACGAAATCATTGCATTCGCTTTCATCAGCCACCAAAAACCGCCCAGCCGCCGCGTCGTCCAGTCGCCGCCTCGTCCGCTGTCTGTGTGTTACCGCCCCCTCGCCCAGCCGCTCTCTCCGTCAGGTTTCGATAACGCCTTCCAAACTTTAAACGAATAAATTCGTGTATACTTTTAAAGTTTTAATCTAACCCGTTCGTTTCATGTTTAGGTTCTCGCTGCCCCCCGTTCTCGCCGCCGTCCGTTCACGCCGCCGTCCGTTCTAGCCATCAGGTTTTGTTCCAAATAATTTTCTAGATATGGCATTTTCGCTAGATATATCTCGTTTGATTCCCTATGAAATCAATTATAGAATTGATGTCGTTGCAAGAAACAATCTCTTGGTGTTTGATAAATAGCAAGCCTTTAAGGTGTTCGCTAGAATGTCCATTAGAATATTTCCTGTAAATAGCATGCCTTTAAAGTGTTCAATAGAATATTCGTTAGAATGTTTCCTGTAAATAACTTGCCTTTAAAGCGTTCGATAGAATGTTCATTAGAATGTTTCCTGTAAATAGCATGTTTTTCAATTCTTTGATAGAATGCCTTTTATTAAGTTTTCTAAATTATATGAGATGTGGTTATAATCTAATATATTTCGTTTAAAAAACATATATTAAATTATATGTTTTTTAAAATTAAAAACACATATTAAATTATATGTGTTTTTAAATTATATTACAATTAATTAAAATAAACATTGAATTCTATTATAAATTTTAAAATAAACATTGAATTATAATTTATAAAATATTTTAAATTACAATTTTAGTATGTCGCGTCGCGTTGGAAGAGGCGGTAACACTAGAAAACGTTCAACATCTGAGTAAAGTGCCAATGGCCCATCTCTTCCACACAAGAGGCAGTCAGATACTGTATTTTTGGATTTTATGAACCCGAATTTATTTCCAAACGACTTAATCGTCATATAACAAAGACGATAAAGCTCATTCTCGTCCATGTTATAACTGGACGCGAGCCGATCTTGATATCAAGGAACAGTGGTGGAAAGCTTTCGTGGTACGTTTTTGTTAATATTCATTTCACTCTATGTTTAAAATTTAAAATAATATTTCAATAAATAATTGTTTCATTATTTTCAGCAAAAATTTTATTGGAATCCTGCAATAACCGGATTAGTAAAGTCCGAATTTGAACAGGCTGCGGGAATATGATTCAAATCTATTTCAAACTAATTGAAAAGAGATCGGGAGACAAAGGGCGAAACCTGTTTGGATGCCAGATAATGTCTGATAACAGATGTGTGCCTATTGGGATGATCCTAGTTTTAAGGAGAAAAGCCGACACGCTAGTGAATCCCGTCGTTTCGATCGAGCGGTATATGGGATAAGTGCACATACCGCTGGTTCCTGCTCCTTCGCGGAGGTTTACGAAGATTTGGTAAGATTTTAAATTTTTTAAAGTTTTAATACGATTGACATTTGCTTAATAGTAAAAACATAAATTTTAAATTTTTTTAGGTGAAAGAGAAGGGATGTGAACCGTCATACGTGGAATTGTTTGGTAGATGCCAGGGCGAAACATATTCACGACGACGTTCTGAACATGGCATCGGAACGAGTGTTCCAAATCCCGCCGAGAGAAGATAGGAAGCAACCTACTCTAACTCAAGAAGAATACAACGAGATGTATTTCAAGGTAAATTAATTATAATTTTACATAAATTTTTTATTGATAATTTAATTTTAATTACAATATTTCTTTTTGCAGCATGTAACATCGTACAAAGTCGTTTATTTGGTCTTGGAGGAATGGCATCAAAACATGCGAGTTCCTCCAACGGCAAGGAAAAAGTCGCGACCGAGGAACGCCAAAACACAATCTCAAAGATGCAAGAACAATTAGCACAATAAAATTTCAGCGTTCAACGCTCTGGAAATGGAAGTTGAATGATCAAGCAGGAAACGTCAACAATGGCTTAGGATGATGTAGGAACACATGCCCAATATCAATTGGGATACGGCTGAAAACAATGATTCTGACGACGAGTACGATAATTCCAAATTAACACCAACAAGCTTGTAAATACATAATGTTTAATAATGTATAAACACTGATTAATTAATATCATTTTAAATTTTAAATTATATTTAAATTATAGTGTCGTCCACAAATTTTAGGGACGGCACGCGAACCGTCCCAAAACTCCAAATTATTTTCCGTCCTTAATCGGGCCGGGTTTCGCACCGATTTCCAGATGGCCTTGTAATCCGAAATTGCGGACGGTTTGCGGACTATTTTTTCTGTTTGTATATGCAGACGAATTTCGGATGGATATGTTTTTGTGATGCGCGCTTGCGAACGGATTTTGGGCATCCCTAATCCGTCCCTAAACTGTTTAGGGTCGGATTAGGGACGTATTTGTCACTCTAGAATTATTAAGTTTCTTGTAGTCTACCTGTTGCAAAGTCTAATGGGCATCCGTTGGAATAGAAATTTCCCGCCAAATGGTAACGGATGCCTGTTTTTGTTTCACGCCATTTTGTAATGGATTCTCGTTTCCATTTCCTGCAACTTTGCAACAAACGTCTGTTGCAAAATTTCAATTCCTGAGCATTTTTTGTTCCAACGGAATGGCAACGGATATCCGTTACAATTTGGTATTAGGAATCCATTACAATTTGGTAATGGGCATCCATTGCAGGTTTGTAATGGGCATCTGTTACAACTTGCCAGTAGAATATTCTGGTGCCCTTCCGTTGGACATTTGCAACAGATTTTATCCGTTGTTACTCCATTGGGAATCACAACGGATTTCGGTTTGTAATGAGCAATTTGCAACGGGCGCATTTTCGTTGCCGTCCGTTGGGAAACGGTCATTGCACCGAATTTTCGGCAATTTCCAACAAATATATCCCTTGGCAATCGCCTATTTTTTTGTAGTGTTTCGCACAAACTGAACAAACTCTCTAGACAAATGGAGTCGAGGTGCTCAGTCTGAGTCGAGTCTCGCTCGACCCAATAAAAATATCTAGATGAATGAAGCATTTGGAGGAGTAGACTGATCAATCTACGCATCACGTAGCTCGATCTAGCGTGGAAGGACTTGATCTAGCATAGGCACTGCTGGATCGAATGAATTTAAGTTTTGCGGAATTATTTGATGCTCAATGAAGCACTTTTTTCGGGTTTACTTATTTTTTATTTTTATTCAGTTTCTATTATTATTTGGTTGGTACAAAAAGAGGAATTCATAATATGTCATTTTAACTAAGTCATTGTCAAGCGATATTGTGTTTTCGCTTCTAATTCTTGAGATTTAGTTATCAAACTCTTAAAGAGATTTTGACTGTTTACCGACTTATCAACACTAAACCACAAGTGTTGTGGTATTGATTACTAAGTATGGAGTTTTTTAGTCGGTTGTTGTTAGGGTTTGGGATGTTCTTTCTTAGAGAAGACAAGTTTGAGGTTGTGCTATCGGTGGCTAGGGGGTTTCAGTCTGTTTCCACAATTCTAACAGAAGAACATCGGTTTAAAATTATATCAAGTGGTATTAAAACCTCGTTCTTTTGTTAGTCTAACAATTTTCGTTTTTTTTATGTTATTTGATTAATCATTAGTTTAATTTAGCTAGTTTTTCTTGTTTTACAAAAAAAGGAAAAATACAAAAGAAGGAAACCACAAAAGAAGGAAGAAAAAAAACAAAGAAGAAAAGGAAAAAGATAAAAGCACAAAAAACAAAAATCGAAGAAGAGAAAATGGAAAACACAAAATAACAAAAGCTAAAGGATAGAAAAGAAATAAAAAGAGTCCTTAGAAGAGAAATAGAAATAGTCTTTAGATAGAAGTATCATACATTATTAAACTTAACTTAGTGTCGAAATTATACACTTGTAGCATCAAGATTTATTTTGAATTTTTGGAATTTATTTCGGATCATTCTTGAGTACTAAACTAAATCGAATAGAAAAAGTCAAGAAAAAGACTGGTGAGTGAGTACGAAGAATTTAGCGAAATATTTTTTCTGAGAGATTGTGAGCTTCATTCATCTTATTTTGTTGTCATCATTTCTGTTTTCAACTTTTTGATGTCTACTTATGAGAATCATCGTAACAAATAGCTGTACAGTGAGGGAGCTGCTAAGAGGCAATTGCCATGGCAGTTGATGATAGACAAATTTGGACGCATGATGCAAGAATTCACTACTTTCAACGAATGATATGATTGGGTGGAAGCTGTAGCATATGGAGAAAAAGAAAGTAGGAAACCAAACAAAACTCGCAATCCTTACCATCTAGACATAGACGAAGATGCGTATGCTGAAGTGCTAGATGAGGAGTACGACAATCCCATGAGGAAAAACTAGTGAGAAGGGGATCAAGTCGACGATCACTTCAACAATATCAAGATGGAGATTCTTAAGATTAGTGGAAGGAGTGATTCAAAAGCTCATTTGGATGGGAGCAGAAGACATAGATGAGTTTTGAAGGCCAATAATACTCCCAACTTAATAACGTGAAACTGTCAGTAACACAGTTCAACAAATACGCCCTAGCATGGTGGTATCAACTCACTATTTCTCAAAGGTGTTGTGGAGATCATGCTATCACCATTGGGACGAGATTCAAACCATCATGCGCCATCAATTTGTACCTTCTAACAATCATAGGGAGGCGAGTTAGTGTTTGAGGCGATTGGTGCAAGTAATAAGAGTGTAGAAGACTACTATAGGGAGAGACGATCCTGACTCGGGCGTACATCGAGGAAGATCAAGAGGTCACTATTGATCGGTCTAAACAGTCTCAACCTTTACATATAGGACCTTGTGGAAATTCACCATTACATGGACATAGAGGACTTGATGCATTTGGAATTAAAGATAGAGAAACAACTGAGGAGGAAGGGCAAAAGATTTTAGAGGTACGATAGGTCGTCTAACTATTGACCTAAAGCTAATCAGTTTGAGAAACTAAGCATAGGACACAAAGGTGAGAAAAGGGACCACAAACTAAACCAATAGCTACCACAAAAAACCTTTACAAAATTGTGATACTTAGTGTTTGAAGGGTCATGGTCAAGGTTACTTTTCTCGGGATTGCCCGAATAATAAGGCTATGATGATACAAAGTATGTGAGACTATGTCGGAAGAGGATTAGCCACTGAATCAGAGGTATGTACCTAATTTAGATGATGAGTTTGAGGAGTACAAGTCTGTATGGGCGAGTTTCTAGTATCATGTAGAGCCTTAAATCTACAAGCTAAAGAAAAAGTCATCGTACAAAGAGAGAACATCTTTTGCATGCGTGGGCTTGTCTAGGAAAAGGTGTGTAACATCATTGTGGATATAGGCAGTTTCAGAAATCAGGCTAGTGAATCTCTTGTTGAAAAGTTGGTATGAAATACCACAAAGCATCCTACCTATACAAGTTGCAGTCGCTGAAAGACAATAGTGAAAACAAGGTTCACAATCAGGTGAAGGGTTGAGTTTAGCATTGGATAGTGCGAGGATGAGGTGATATGTAATGTATTTCCAATGCAATCAAGACACCTTTTTTGGGACAATAATGGTAGTTTGATACTCGAGTACAACATGATGGGTTCATCAACAAGTATTCCTTTGATTTCAAAGGACGAAATGTTGTTCTAGCTCCAGTCACGCTGAAGATAGTATTTGAGTATTAGGTGCAGTGACTAAAGAAAGAGAAGAAATAACTTATTATGAGTGACCATGACGTAGTTCACAAAAATAGTAAGGTCTTCAGAGAAACCTAGAAATAACCATTGAGAGAGCAATCATGGATGAATTATGTCTTAGGAAATTCATCGGAAAATTCGTAAATGTATACTTTGATGAAATTCTTGTGTAGATCAAGACATTAGAAAAACATGTAGGGCACTTGATGTCGGTTCTAGACGTGTTGCGAGGCTAAAAACTACGTGGTAATATTAAGAAATGCATTTTTATACTAACAAACATGTGTTCTTAGGATTCGTTGTAAGTGAACAGAGAATAAACATTGATGAAGAAAAGAATGAGGCCATACACAAATAGTCGAGCCCTAACATAGTTATAAAGGTCAAAAGATTTCATGGGTTGGCCGATTTCTACTGATGATTTGTTAGAACTTTAGTGACTTAGCTGCACCCTTGACCAAAGTGATCAAGAAGAACATCAAATTCCTGTGGGGCGAACTTTAAGAAAATGCTTTCCAAAACAGAAGCTCCTCTATTAGCATTAAAAGAATATCCTAAAACATTTGAGATGAAATGTGAAGACTCAAGTGTAAAAATTGGAGCAATGTTAATGTTGGAACGTAAACCTGTCAGGTATTTTAGTGAAAAGCTCAATGGAGCATAGTTAGGCCACACTACGTGGTAAGGAACTATACACATTCGTGCAGGCACTTCAAACACAACATAATTGCATGTGGCCAATGAAATTCATGATTCATATTAACAATGAGTCATTTAAGCATCTCAAGAGACAACAAAAGCTATATTGAAGGCAAGCCAAGTGGGTAGAATTCATAGAGACCTTCTAGTATGTCATCAAGTACAAATATAAGATGCAAGGGTGCTCGGACCTAATCTCAAAACATGGAAAAAGTGTCTACCACATGGCAAGTTTATGTACAATAGGACATTCCATCGAGAAACACATCTCCATTTGAGATCTTGTGGGAATTTAACTCGCTTACACTATTAGATGTTACCTTTTTACTTTCACCAGGTTTTACTAACCTTTATACCAAGAAAAGGATTGAGTTTTGAACATATATATGGGAAGGTAAACACTCCAAAAAAAGCCCATTTCCAACGGCGGTGCAACGGATCCGTAGGTTGATGATGAATTGAAACGGATTGCAATGGATTTAGGAGAACTTCCAACGAGCACATATCCGTCGCAATCCGTTAAAAACTTCAACGGAAGTGTAACAGATATCGTCTATTGCCACGTCCATTGTAATCCGTTTCAACTTTTAACGGGATGTTAAAAGATATCTTCCGTTGGCATCCTCCGTTGGAAGCCCATTAGAAAACCGGGAAAAAAATTCCAATGGATATCCGTTGAAAATTGTAACGGATGCCCGTTGGCACATGTAAGGGATAGCCATTAAAATTGTAAACTTCGAGGCTTGCTGGTGGAAATAAATTCACGTGAACTTAAAACGGTCATCCTTGAGGTTTCCAACGGATGTCCGTTGCAATTTAAACTATTTAATGATAACAATCAAGGTTTTAGCATCAAACCATCAACATGAAATATATTTTCATCAAAAGGCATCTTCTTGAAATCGGCATATATATAGATCGAGAGAGTGGATGTGTAGAAGAAAAGATCCTATTACCGAAGAGATTACGCAAGAATTCTTACCCGGATTGGAGCAATTCATGAGTTTTGCATCGATGAACCCTTTGTGTCAAGAACGCGGGACAATGTTATGTCCATGCAAAAGATGCAAAAACATTGAGTATCGAAGTCAAGAAATTGTTGGAAATAGCTTTACAAGGTGGGTTTTGTTGAGAGATACAAAATTTGGTTTTTTTACAGCAGAAATTGCGGTGTTAGAGATATTGTGCAAGAATCACAAGTAGAAAGAAATGAAGAAGTTATTTATGAAACATTAACGACCAATCCATATGTGGAAATCATGTCACATGCTTTTCCTGGAGTTGTTAATGAACAAACGCGTGAATAGATGCCGAACACCGATGCACATTAATTCTTCAACCTATTGGATTCGACGAAACATCCTATATATGAAGGTTGTCGTGAAGGTCAGTCTGGCTTATCTTTTTCTTCAAGATTGATGAGTATAAAAACAAACTACAATGTTGCTGACAATTGCATGGATTCATTTTGCAAAACCATGCATGAATATTTACCGGAAAATAATCAAGCTCCCGAGACATACTACGAAACAAAGAATGTGTTAAAAGATTTGGAATGCCACGTGAGAAAATTGATGTTTGTAGAAACAATTGCATGTTGTTTTGAGGAAATGATAAAGACTTGTTGGAATGCAAATTTCGCGGTGTAAGCAGATTTCGGCCAAAAAACCGATCTTCACGTAAATATATACCATACAAGAAAATGTTCTGTATGTATGTAGCAAATTGTTGAGAAGGTTATTTGAATAGAAAAAACCGTTGTGGCAATGAGATGGCATGCAAAACACACGACAACTGAAGGTATAATGCAACATCCATCAGATGGTAAGGTTTGGAAAAAATTCAGTGAAATATTTTCCGAATTCGCGTATGAAACGAGAAATTTTTATCTTTGCCTATGCACTTATGGTTTAAGTCCATAAGGACAATCTGGAAGTTAATATTCTCTGTGGCTGGTGATTTTTACTCTGTATAATTTGCCTTCCGAGATGTGTTTGAAAAGAGAGGTAATGTTTTTGACGTTGCTGATTCTAGGACCATAACATGCGAAGAAATGTTTCGATGTCTTTTTAAAGCCCTTAATTCATGAATTAAGACATTTGTGGAACAAAGAAATTCTTGCCTATGACGCAAGATGAAGCAAAATTTCACATTCAAAGCGGTCTTATTGTGGATAATTAGCGACTTTCCTGCCTACGGAATGTTATCTGGATGGAGCACGCACGGAAGATTGGCATGCCCATATTGTATGGAGGACACAGATTCATTTCGACTACTACATGGTAAGAAACCATATTGGTTTAATTGTTATAGAAGATTTCTTCCTCGTGGACATGCTTTCCGGAAAGATAAAAAACATTTTTGAAAGAACGTGATATAAAAGAAGAGACACCGTGCATGCAAACCGGAACAAAAATCTTTTACGAAAGATTGAACACAATAGGCGATTTACAAGAATCGATAGAATGCGGTGGAGATCGTGGGCATAGTAAACCAAAAGGCCAAGGTGAATGGCATAACTGGTATAAACATATTATCTTTTGGGAACTACCATATTGGATATCATTGATATTACGCCATAATTTAGATGTTATGCATATCGAAAAGAATTTTTTCGATAACATCATCAATATTGTTTTGAATTTGGCGGGTAAAACTAAGGATAATATATAATCAAGAAAAGATTTGAAGACAATATGCCGACGACTTGAGTTGGAATTAAGAGATGAAAGGTCACATGTCCCAATATTCATATTTTCTGGTCCAACGAAAATGACATAATTAAAGTGGTTAAAAGAAGACGTTAACTCTCAAGATGGATATGCATTGAAGATTGCTCGGTGTGTGGATAATGTTGGTTCGAGGCAGATCGGGTTGAAAAATCACGATTATCACGTTTTCATGCAGCGACCCATTCCAATTGCATTTACTGAGCTCTTACCATGGAATGTTCACGATGTGCTATGCGAAATCAACATATTTTCAGAGATATATTTTTAAGGAATTTAAAAAGGAATGACTTGGAATTAATGAAAAACAATATCTCTAAAGTAGTATGTGCATTGAAAAAAGTTTTTCCACCTTCATTCTTCGATTTCATAGAGAATATCACAATTGTTGTGGTGTAGTTCCGTGAGTTTAGGCTTTTTTAATTGAGTTGTAATGATCATATATCAGTGTAATTTATAACTTAGTACAAAGAAATAAGATTTCCATTTTGGAATACAAAAATCAAAACTTTTATCCTCTTTTATCAATTTGGTATCAGAGCCATGTCAAACAATGGAGCTCATCATTGGGGCAATGTGTGCATTTTTCGGTGCACAAATTGTGTGGATTACAGTTTAGATTGACTACAATTAGATAAACATAATGCCACCATAAAAAATTATATGGACTTTACCGAAATGGAAATGGATTATATGACCACTCTCTATCTCTTATTGTAATGTGTAGAAAAATCGGGATTTTAGAAGATTTTGGTATAACAATCTTAAAGAAAGGATGGGACATCTTAAAAAAGTGATAAAGGGCGATGTTCGATCTAAACAAGTGTATCTTCAAACTCTTGGAGGTGAGTTTAAGGTTATGAAGTTGAATGACTTTGAAGACATATCCATGTATGTTATGCGTGTACTAATGGTGGTGATTCTACTCTACGCATTGGAGAATCTCTCACAGATACGAGAATTGCAAAGAAGATTCGTCTGCTATTAACTTATGGTTTTGAGAGTGATGTATGTATAATGGAGGACTTAAAGAATTTGGAAGGGATGACTATTGATGAAACAAGAAAAAACAAGATTTAGGTATCATACCTATCTTTTTTATTGGACATACTCAGAACTATATTGATTCTCAAGGAGGAGCAGATGATGTTTGTACAATATAAACAAGGAAGAGGATGTATCCATGTATATTGATTTTTTATTTCTGATGCACATGATGATGAAGATGAGTTTAATCGACAAAGGATATAAATCATTGAAGTAGCAACACCAAGGAAGCTTGATGTGATCCTATCTAGAATTGAAAGTAAAGATAATGTAAATGAGAGTGAGCTTTGGTAGGAGCCTTCGGTATCTGACAAGTACAAGCTCATACATTGTGTAAAGTGTTAGCATATGGAGAAAATACATGGAGGATCCAAGACACCCACATCTCAAATCTATCAAAAAAATTATTTGATACATTTTTGGAAAAAAATCAGTTTGATCAAAGATAAATAAATTCAAGTTGGTTGGATACTTTGATAGTGATTAGTGAGAGATATAAATTATTGAAAGAGTAATATACATATTCTACGATTAGAAAACATAATTCACATGTTTTGAAAGACTAACCAATAGTGACTTTGCCGCACTATTTGGTGATAGAATCTGCTAAATGAGTTGAACCTGTAAACATGAGATATTCAAAATACAAGTTAAAAAAAGCATATTGATGCTCATTTTTATTTAACTAGGGAACATGATGTGCATAAACTCAAGCAATATAATTTTCTAGACCACTTCACCGCAAGTATACGGATCGTGTAGTATCAGGGTCGATCTCTAAGGGCTAAAGCAGCAAAAAAACTAAGAATATCACTAAACTAAGACGAATGGAAGTAGATGAAGGCCTGGTGCGAAATATCTAAAGAAATAAGCTAAGTGGTGGCAACGATGGTAGGTTGGGGTAAACTTGGATATGACGAACAATACGGGTGTCGGGATACCGGAAATCGTATGGATGTAACAACTAAAGATCATAAACCTATCGAATTATCTTGAAAATGGGAAATTCATGCCCTAAGGAGAGGAGTGATTCTTCCGAGCCTAAACCTCCTAACCATGAATACGTGCAACCCTACCTTCCAGCAGTGATTCAGCCGTACTATGGCAGCTTTTCGAACGCAATCCTAATTCCTAAATCGATTAACCGACCGGTCAGATTCTCATTAATCGAACTTAATCTACAACTCAACAGTTCCGGATTCATCCTTTATCCTTCCAGCAAAGTCTGAATTCCTATGTTACTGAGCGGGCAGCACTAGTATAAGAGTGATAATGTTGATTGTAGAACCGAATATCAAGATAAATGCAATAGATCTAAGCATTAACGCATAACATTGTTCATCCTTTACAATCCGATATCCCTAACCCATAGTTGGGAACCTACTCACTCATGGAGAATACAGATAAAGAAGATGACACAACCCTAAACATGATAAACCCTAGGAAACTCGATGCCTCGATCTTCCCTATTGTGTTACCGATGTGAGGATTGATGATTCTCTCCTTCTCCAGCGTCTCCTAAGCCTTTCCTGATGTTTTCCAAGCCTTTCCTTGCCCTCTACGTCGCCTCCTTGCTCTAGATCCCTTCTGGTCTATTAACTAGCTCGTTTGAATGCAAGATCTAGGTTGTTGCGAGAAATGCGGCCCGCTCGGGCACAACTTTTACCCGGTCGTATAGAGGCGCGCTCGGTCATGTACTCCTTCATGCCTGATCGGGCATCAGCACCCGATCGCGTGGTTGAGCGGCCCGAGTCGTGTAAACTCTCGGGGATTTCTGGGACGAATTAACGCCCGAGCGGGTACCCTGGTTGCGCTCGATCGGGTATTACTACCCGATCATGTTGTCTTCGTGCCCGGGTCGTGCAAGGTGTGCAAATAAACCCCGTAGGTTTTACCCGAGCGGGTCGACCTTGGTGCCCGAGCGGGCACTCTTGAAATCTTGATTTTGCTCTTTTCCGCTCGTTGCTCGGGTGTTCCTTTGAGTTCTGAGGCTTGATTTTGGCTCCGAGTGAATTTATCTTCAAAATGCGTGGTTTTGCTCAGGAATCCGTCTATTTACGCTCGTTTAGGCCTTGTCGCCTAAAAACATGAAAACCAACAAAACGGACGTATGGAACGAAGATTCGTATCGGAAATGTAAATCTAACTATGAAATATATGCGAAAATGATACTAAAACCTAGCCTAAAATCGATACACTTTAAGTGTTATCAAACTCCCCCAGACCTAAACCTTTGTTTGTCCTCAAACAAAACTAAAGTCAAGTACAAGAAGAATCTAATAACGATGGATACTAGCACAAAAATATCGAAGAGTTAGTCATTCCGCAAATCAACGCGTCACATGAACAAAGGCCTAAGCGTACCGAGTATAGCCTTATATCTACCGAAAGTGCTGAGCCATGAAATCCAACCAAAGATCTAAGTCTACTTCACAACTCTAGATAACGTCCAAGCAATCTCCATACCAATTCCCTAAGCTTTTGATATCATTAAAATCACTTTTTTTCTCGTTCTTATTCTTTTCTTTCTCTTTTCGGTACTTAGATCCACGCTTTGTTCCTAGGACGTCGAAGTCGAAGAGGGATGGCTTTCTACTTAGACCCAGGCTGCCTATGGCACACTCATAAGGTCGCGTGACTTTAGCGGAGTGAAGAGGTGCGTTATTGAAGATCTTTTTATTTTTTATTTTTTTTCGGTTTTTTATTTTATTTTAATTTTTTTTCTTGATTACGCAACACTCTAACCCTTAGGACGTAGAAAAGCGCCTCTATCCACCACTTAGACCCGAACCATCGAACACCGATGTACTCATGTCAATCCTAACTCGGAATAGTGAAAAACTTATCCTAGATGACAGCGGAGTATAAGCGTGTGAAATCTAACTCATGAACATTATGAATATATCAACTAAGCTAAGGCTAGACGGTATACACAGAGATATGACTACTTGGTATCGAAATCTAAGGAGTGAATTCAACTATCGATCGTGGCTTCAAACACAACTACTCGACTAATCGATATCAAAAGGCTTCTAAGCAAACCTAGACCATTATCCACAATTCGACAATGTCGCAAAACATGACTAAAGCTCGAAAAAATTTTTTTACTAGGTATCCATCTTATTCCTAAACCTAATCCTAAGCGCAAATATGTCGCTCTCAATAAAAATCCGTATCACTCTAACAAAGAGTACCCCCCAGACCTGAATGGAACACAGTCCCGGTGTTCGAGACCTAAGAGGGATCCCCGCATGTAAAAACTCGAGAAAATATAAAAAAGATAACAAGTACACCTGCTGTGTGTGGCTTTCTCGAATTGTGATACATCCGGATTGTGTGAATCTCTTTTGCTCTAATGCATGTGTTAGCGTGAAAGACCTGAGATGAAAACCATGTAATGCAAGAGATAGAGAAAAGCTCACTAGATAAGTAAGTTCCAAAGAGAGCGTACATAATCGCTAAATCTAAAAAGAAAGAAAACAATAAAAATAGGTCCATAGAAGATGAAAAAGAAAAAGAAAGAAAAAGGAAAAAGGGAAGAGTGGTCTAATCCTCATCCTCTCCACCGCGGGTGGCCGAAAGGTCTACTGGCTCCGCGGCTGCCTTTTCTCCAGGTGGGAAGTAGAAAGACTGCAACTCGTAGTGGATGTGAGGACGGTACGGGATAGCGCCAGTATGATAGTCCTGAGGGATCGGCACGTATGGCTCCTGGTAATGCTGCATACTGAACTGCTAAAATCGACGGATGGACTCCGTGAGGTAGTATGTATGCTGGATCGACTCCTCCTGGAACTGTTGTTGCTCTGCATACCTTGCAGCCTTGATGTCGTGCCTCGCTGCCTCCATGTCATACCTCTGCTCTGTCATAAAGTTCTGATACCTGGTGTCGTTCGCGACATACCTGAGGACGTCGGAGACTCCTTCCATGGAAGGAAAGTCAGAGCGGTGGTGATGATACTTTGGTCGGGCGCGAGAGTGTGTGGTGCGTCGGCTGCGCTGCCTCGACACGGATGGTCCTGGTGCAGCAGCTGGAGGTGGATCCATCTCAGCTAGCCTGGGGTCGATGTGACCGATGGCTGGATCAATCCTGAATCGTGACCCTCCTCATCTAGACCCGGCATCTGAATCTCTCATAGGTCGACTTCTAAGTTGCAACCGTGCTCGTCCTTGTAGCACCAGATGACGTTGTACCTCTCTAATGTAATCGCCCTTCCATTACGTAGGTTTTGGAGGTTCAACTCGGGCTCTTCGTCGATCTTATCCTCAGTCAGGATTCCAAGGTTGATCCCGACTCTCCGTGCTATCATCGTGACTATGCCACCGCACATGATCTTCCTATCTATTCTACACTTCTCGGTGGCTATGTCATGGAAGTGCCTCATCACCAATGACGCCAAGTCGACGCCTAGAATGTCCCACTCATCGGGCTCAAAGCCTGACTGCACCTTGCGCTCTCTTTCCTAGTATTGATGAGACTAGGAAGTAGTGAAAATACCTCAAGGCGGGGTGGCGTATATGGCTGGCCTTTGACCTCGTCGAGTAATTTCCGTACGCTATCTGAGCCCATAATTGTGCTTGATGGCCCCGGTTGTGCTCTGGCATCTTCGTGAAGTTGCAGTGTGGAGCGTCAAGGATGATCGCGAACTGTGTTGCGCTGAGCCGGTAGTTCTACCCCAGCAGACGGAACTCCATAAACACTCTCTCCCGATCTCCGGACTCGGCGAAGAATGCTGCGTACGATGCGAGGAACTCCGCCGTGAAGTTCCGGTAAGTGTACTCCTATGTGTCTCTCAGTCCCGTCCATCCTAGCGTGTTGAAGATGGCGTCTATGTGCTCCTCGATGTGGAGAGCACTCATCGCTTCGGCTGATAAGAAGCGTGAGGGGAAAATCCGCGACTGAAGTTTCGTGAATCTAGACTTCTGACCGGACAAGAACGTCGTCGTCCGGTAGTTGTATTGTTGGTGGGATGTGGTGATTGGCATATAGGGCGTCAACTCCGTGATTGCATCCGACCTCGCTGGCCATCCGTGCTCTGGGTCATATGCGTCAGATCGGTGCTTCTTCAAGCTCTTAAAGATCTTTGGGGCCATCTGCAAAACCAACGAAGAAGGAAAGTAAGCAATAGGCATAGTTTTGCATGATGCCTGATCGGGTACAAGAGGCAGCCCGGTCGGGTAGAAAATCGAAAAATCACCCCCGTAGGTAGTGCCCGACTTGGGCGAACCTACTGCCCGATCGAGTAAGTGTCCAGGACGCCCGACCGGGTGCTAAATGATAACACGTAATCGTTGTAGTTTTATATCATTCTTAGGCCTATTTTTTAAGTAGATTACTTAGATTTCACTCATTTATCGAGTTTATTCGAGGACTATATCTACATTTCGTGTTTTGTGTAGGAAACAAAGACATGAGGAGAAACACGAGAGATTATGGCAATTTAACCCCGAAAACGTAGTTGAATGACAAGGTTCAACTTGTGCAAGGCCGTGGATTGAAGTGAATATTCAAACACCGAGCGAAAGGAGCGGAAACAACCATTCAAGACCTACATGCTCGGGTGGATTGGGAGTGCCCGGTCGGGCTAATTGCTACCAAACATCCCCGTAGCTTTGCACGACTCGGGCACTCAAGGAATCCATTGACATGGCTTAGAGAGTATTGCCATGTTGTAACGAAGTCTTGTGCTTAATGAATGGTGGATCTTAATGCTTTCATACTTGTACGCCACTCGATATGAATGAAATTGGTATTTGATCATGTTTTCAGATTTCATGGTTGATCTTAATGCTTCAATACTTGTACGCCACTTGGTTGATGATGTTAAAAGTCTAATAAATCTAGGCATTAGACTTTGGAACTTAGCCATGATTTAGGGTTTAATCGGTTTAGAATGTACGCCAGGTCAATCGATTGAATCTAGGGATTCGGATAGCGGTCGTAATGCGTCTATGTATGCAAGATGCGCAATAGATATATTGGTAGATGCATGCTAGATAGTGGACAAGTCTACGCCAGTCAGTTCCTATAGGAGAGCTTGAATTCCCTGAACTCGTGATAGTACCTAAGACCAATTATCTCGTTAGAACTTCGTTACATTGTTGTGCAAACTCTTGATACCCATGGTGCTTAGCTATAAATTTATCTCGTCGATTAGTTTAGTTTAATTCAATCACAATTCCATCTTTAGTCACCTTACACGTATATTCCATTAGTTTAATAGCTTATAAGTCGCATCAATTCCTTGTGTTCGACCCTAGTTGCTACACGATCCGTATTCTTGCGGAAGCGTTAGTCTAGGTTTTATTACTTGAGCTTAACGCACATCAAGTTTTTGGCGCCGTTGCCGGGGAACTGATTACGGCTTTAGAGTTAGGAAACTTTTAGGTTAGACATAGTCCTTTCCGGAGTCTTGTTTGTTTCTTGCTTTTTCGTGTTTTTGTTTGTTTATTTGTTTAGAGTCAAGTTCGTTTGCTTCTCGGATCTCACGTGATCTTTGTATTTATCTTCTTTTTCTTGTTCAGCTAGCTTGTGCATGAGAAATAGCGGAAGTGCGGATCTAGTTTTCGACCCCGACATTGATAAAACGCTCAGAAATATAAGGAAAGAAACGAGAGCTAGTGCAAGCAATTCGGTTGATAACACGCAAGTACATTTGGACTTCCAAACCGAGGAAGTAATTGAACCACCGTTTGTAGATAAGAGTGACGAAGAGCTAATGGCTGAACGTCGAGATATGAATGTTCAAAACGTGCAGCAAGGCAACCGGCACTGACCTATGGATCATACACGGTCCCTAGGCACACGCAGCTCTTATCGTGCATTGCAAGCAGAAACGCTCGCATAGAGCTTCAACCGGCATTCATTCAAATGCTCGGTAACGCAGCGTTTAGAGGGAGACCCTCCGAGGACCCAAAGAGGGAGACCCGCCAACCCAAACCAGCATCTCACTGATTTCAAGATGCTATGTCGAACCATAAGAGCTGGAGATGGGGTATCGGATGAGGATGTCATGCTAGCTGCCTTCCCATTCTCGGTGAAAGATAAGGCACAAGATTGGTTGTATTCGCAACCAGCGAATTCTATTGCATCGTGGGAACGTCTAGAGGAGAAGTTTATGACACGATTCTTCCCTCAAAGTAAAGCTCAGCTAGGCAAGAATAATATCAACACATTCGTTCAAGGGGCAGTCGAGAGCTTATATGAAGCGTGGGAGCGATTCAAAGGCTACCAACGCCTTTGCCCACATCACGGCATGGATCAAAGTTACCTCATACACAACTTTCTCCAAGGACTCATGGACAACACGAGGATCTTGATCGTAGCCGCTGCTGGAGGTTCTTTGAGCAACCTCACCTTCCCACAAATCGAGGATCTTATAGATCGTATGGCTGACGAAGGAAACCACACTGCCGGAGAGTACAATCGCAACACTCCAGCA
>CM071866.1:11810938-11820963 GCA_036759665.1 Gynandropsis gynandra
AGAAGTCTTTTTGATTCTGATTAGTTGAGTAATTGTGCTTGAAACCATGACTTATAGTTACATTCACCTCCTAGGTTTCAGTACCAAGTATCATATCTCCGTGTATACCGATTAATTGATGGTTGTTTGATAGATTTTTAGCGTTCATTAGACTCCACACGCTTATACTCCGCTGTCAATTTTTTCACCTTGGATAAGTCTTAACTATTTAAGGTTTTCATTGACATGAGTACATCGAGATCGACGGTTCGGGTCTAAGTGGTGGGTAGAGGCGCTATTCTACGTCCTAAGGGTTAGAGTGATACGTATTGATCATAAAAAAAAACCATGGTTTAAAAAATTCTTCAATGACGCATCTCTTCACTCTGCTAAGGTTACGAGACCTTATGAGTGTGCCATAGGCAGCCTGGGTCTAAGTAGAAAGCCATCCCTCTTCGACTTAGACGTCCTAGGAACAAAGCGTGAATCTATGAAAAAAAGAAAAAAAAAAGAATAAGAACGAGAGTATGAGCTTAATGATATCTCAAGCTTAGGAGAGTTGGTATGGAGATCACTTGGACGTTGTTTAGGAGTACGGATTAGACTTAGGTCATTGGTAGGATTGCATGGTTCGAGACTTTCGGTTGATAAAGGTTTAAACTAGGTACGCTTAGGCTTGTGTTCATGTGATGCGTTGTTTTGCATGTTGGCTAATCCTTTGATGTATTTGTGCTAGTATCCATTGTTGTTTAGCTCTTCTAGTACTCGACTCTAGGTTTGCTCGAGGACAAGCAAAAGGTTAAGTCTGGGGGAGTTTGATAACACGTAATCCGTTGTAGTTTTTATATCATTCTTAGGTCTAGTTTTGAGTAGATTACTTAGATTTCATTCATTTATCGAGTTTATTCGAGATGAAGCACACGGTCGGGCATGGTGCCCGCTCGGGCTAAAAGAAGGGTACAAGGTCGGGCAAGTGGCTTGCACGAGCGGGTAGAGGACATGCCCGCTCGGGTCCTTGTTTCTCTCAACTAATTCCTAAGTTTTGGAACGACCAAATTAAAGGGAAAACAGATCTGAAAAAGGAGTTTTCGAACCAAGCAATCTCCATACCAATTCCCTAAGCTTTTGATATCATTAAAATCAATTTTTTTTCTCGTTCTTATTCTTTTCTTTCTCTTTTCGGTACTTAGATCCACGCTTTGTTCCTAGGACGTGGAAGTCGAAGAGGGATGGCTTTCTACTTAGACCCAGGCTGCCTATGGCACACTCATAAGGTCGCGTGACTTTAGCGGAGTGAAGAGGTGCGTTATTGAAGATCTTTTTATTTTTTATTTTTTTTCGGTTTTATATTTTATTTTAATTTTTTTTCTTGATTACGCAACACTCTAACCCTTAGGACGCAGAAAAGCGCCTCTACCCACCACTTAGACCCGAACCATCGAACACCGATGTACTCATGTCAATCCTAACTCGGAATAGTGAAAAACTTATCCTAGATGACAGCGGAGTATAAGCGTGTGGAATCTAACTCATGAACATTATGAATATATCAACTAAGCTAAGGCTACACGGAGATATGACTACTTGGTATCGAAATCTAAGGAGTGAATTCAACTATCGATCGTGGCTTCAAACACAACTACTCGACTAATCGATATCAAAAGGCTTCTAAGCAAACCTAGACCATTATCCACGATTCGAAAATGTCGCAAAACATGACTAAATATCGAAAAAAAAATTTACTAGGTATCCATCTTATTCCTAAACCTAATCCTAAGCGCAAATATTTCACTCTCAATAAAAATCCGTATCACTCTAACAAAGAGTACCCCCCAGACCTGAATGGAACACAGTCCCGGTGTTCGAGACCTAAGAGGGATCCCCGCATGTAAAAACTCAAGAAAATATAAAAAAGATAACAAGTACACCTTGTGTGTGTGGCTTTCTCGAATTGTGATACATCCGGATTGTGTGAATCTCTTTTGCTCTAATGCATGTGTTAGCGTGAATGACCTGAGATGAAAACCATGCAATGCAAGAGATAGAGCAAAGCTCACTACATAAGTAAGTTCCAAAGAGAGCGTACATAATCGCTAAATCAAAAAAGAAAGAAAACAATAAAAATAGGTCCATAAAAGATGAAAAAGAAAAAGAAAGAAAAAGGAAAAAGGGAAGAGTGGTCTAATCCTCATCTTCTCCACCGCGGGTGGCCGAAAGGTCTACTGGCTCCGCGGCTGCCCCTTCTCCAGGTGGGAAGTAGAAAGACTGCAGCACGTAGTGGATGTGAGGACGGTACGGGATAGCGCCAGTATGATAGTCCTGAGGGATCGACACGTATGGCTCCTGGTAATGCTGCATACTGAGCTGCTGAAATCGACGGACGGACTCCGTGCGGTAATACGTATGCCTCGCAGCCTTGATGTCGTGCCTCGCCGCCTCCATGTCATACCTCTGCACTGTCATAAAAGTCTGATACCTGGTCTCCTTCGCGACATACCTGAGGACGTCGGAGACTCCTTCCATGGAAGGAAAGTCAGAGCGGTGGTGATGATACTCTGGTCGGGCGCGAAAGTGTGTGGTGCGTCGGCTGCGCTGCCTCGACACGGATGGTCCTGGTGCAGCAGCTGGAGGTGGATCCATCTCAGCTAGCCTCGGGTCGATGTGACCGATGGCTAGATCAATCCTGAATCGTGACCCCTCCTCATCTAGACCCGGCATCTGAATCTCTCGTAGGTCGACTTCTCAACCGTGCTCGTCCTTGTAGCACCAGATGACGTTGTACCTCTCTAATGTAATCGCCCTTCGGTTGCGTAGGTTCTTCGTCGATCTTATCCTCAGTCAGGATTCCAAGGTTGATCCCGACTCTCCGTGCTATCATCGTGACTATGCCACCGCACATGATCTTCCTATCTATTCTACACTTCTCGGTGGCTATGTCATGGAAGTGCCTCATCACCAATGATGCCAAGTCGACGCCTAGAATGTCCCACTCATCGGGCTCAAAGCCTGCCTGCACCTTGCGCTCCCTTTCCTAGTATTGACGAGACTAGGAAGTAGTGAAAATACCTCAAGGCGGGGTGGCGTATATGGCTGGCCTTTGACCTCGTCGAGTAATTTCCGTACGCTATCTGAGCCCATAATTGTGCTTGACGGCCCCAGTTGTGCTCTGGCATCTTCGTGAAGTTGCAGTGTGGAGCGTCAAGGATGATCGCGAACTGTGTTGCGCTGAGCCGGTAGTTCTACCCCAACAGACGGAACTCCATAAAGACTCTCTCCCGATCTCCGGACTCGGGGAAGAATGCTGCGTACGATGCGAGGAACTCCGCCGTGAAGTTCCGGTAAGTGTACTCTTATGTGTCTCTCAGTCCCGTCCATCCTAGCGTGTTGAAGATGGTGTCTATGTGCTCCTCGATGTGGAGAGCACTCATCGCTTCGGCTGATAAGAAGCGTGAGGGGAAAATCCGCGTCTGAAGTTTCATGAATCTTGACTTCTGACCGGACAAGAACGTCGTCGTCCGGTAGTTGTATTGTTGGTGGGATGTGGTGATTGGCATATAGGGCGTCAACTCCGTGATTGCATGCGACCTCGCTGGCCATCCGTGCTCCGGGTCATATGCGTCAGATCAGCGCTTCTTCGAGCTCTTAAAGATCTTTGGGGCCATCTGCAAAACAAACGAAGAAGGAAAGTAAGCAATAGGCATGGTTTTGCATGATGCCCGATCGGGTACAAGAGGCAGCCCGGTCGGGTAGAAAATCGAAAAATCACCCCCGTAGGTAGTGCCCGACTTGGGCGAACCTACTGCCCGATCGAGTAAGTGTCCAGGACGCCCGACCGGGTGCTAAATGATAACACGTAATCCGTTGTAGTTTTATATCATTCTTAGGTCTAGTTTTTAAGTATATTACTTAGATTTCACTCATTTATCGAGTTTATTCGAGGACTTCATCTACATTTCGTGTTTTGTGTAGGAAACGAAGACATGAGGAGAAACACGAGAGATTATGGCAATTTAACCCCGACGACGTAGTTGAATGACAAGGTTCAATTGATTGAACAAGGAGTAATTCTACCGTGCTATACAAGAAGTGAAGATCAATTGGCCGACATTTTCACCAAGGCTACAAGCAAGAAAATTTGTGAGTCCATATTCCCTCGGCTTGGACTCACAAACATTCGGACATGATATGTCTAACATGGCAATGAATTGTACTCTTTTTCCTAAGTGTTGTTTTGTCCCATTGGGTTTTCCCACTTAGGTTTTAATGAGGCAAGGAGCCATGGGTCAAGCTTATCAATAGTAGTACACTATAGTTAAGCTTGAGGGGGAGTGTTAAGAATTAATTCTACATATATGAGATTAATCATATATGGATAGATTAGTTCTTAATAATCTCCTAAGGATTAAATAAAACACACACAACTATATTTGGTAGTCAAAGTGGCCGTTGGAAGGAAGGAAAGGAATATTGCTATTTTTGAGTAATTAGAATCACATGTGCAACTCAAGAAACCAAGCAACAAGGAGTTGTCCCTTTCTCCTCTATAACCGTGAAAGATGAGGACAAATTCATTAATTATGTTGTACTTGTAGTTTAAATTCAGCTCATGGTCTCTATATATAGAACCACTTATGTAATGCTTAAACTCATGGAATGAATTCAAGTTTATTCCTAATTCTTCTTTCTATTCTCTTAGTTCTACAAACATCTTATTCTCTTCTTAAACACTCAAATTATAACACCTTAATTGATGTAATTCATCAATAATGAACCTTGAACAAAAACCGAACAAGAACTGAAGCTTTGGCTCACAATCAAAAAAGAAAAAAAATGAACACCATATTTACGAGTTCATAAAAAGGATCAATTTGATCCAACCTACGTGTCTGAAAGCGTTCAATCTTTATTGACACGAATTTTTTGTTACAAACTCTCTCCAATCAATCCAAAAACATCTCTCAAGCTCTCATCATGTTCGTTTTGGCCCTTTGATGTGTTTTTATAACCCAAAAACAAGACACCATTTCCAACACCCACTAAACCGAGGCCTAACTAAGTTTCGGTTTACTTGAATTAGTTAATTCACACAAAGTGGTTCTAAAACTAAAACCAATCTATACAAAACCAATTCGATATTCATTCATGATAAACTTTTGAACTTCATCTCCTGCAGCACTCTACAAGGAGAAACTTAATTTATAATTGACAACTAGCAAACAAGGGACATTTTCAACAAGGAGGCGTTGGAGGCTTTGGCGGCAAACAAGGATTCAAAAAATGTGTGTATTGCAAAAATGAAGGACACACTAAAGAGGAATGTTGGATCCTTCATCCCCACCTCAAGCCACCAAGGAACAATAATTTCAAGAACCAAAGAGCTCACTTTTCCAACAAAACACAAGGAGAGCCGACCGGTGCATCTTCTTCTCAAAATCGTGGGGATGAATTCAAGACTATGGCCGCCTACATGATGAATGCTCAAGCTGAGATGGTCAAGAAGTCCGACATTGAAGCACTCATCAAAGCCTTTAAGGAGAATTCCGGTAATAAAGATGGTAACGGTTTTCTTGCATCTAAAAATACTAAACCGTTATTAATTGATTCCGGAGCTTCTCATCATATGTAAGGAGAATTCCGGTAATAAAGATGGTAACGGTTTTCTTGCATCTAAAAATACTAAACCGTTATTAATTGATTCCGGAGCTTCTCATCATATGATTCGTGATGCTAATCTCTTAAAAAATATTAAACCGGCCTTAGGTAGTGTCATAGTAGCAAATGGTTACAAGGTTCCAATAGAAGGTGAAGGAATTCTTAATTTATTTGAAAAAGATACAAAAGCATTATACTTGCCTAAGTTTACATCAAATTTGTTATCGGTTAAAAGAACCACAAATGATTTAAATTGTAATGTGAGTTTTAGTCCTAATGAGATTTCTTTTCAGGATATTAAGACAAGGAAAATATTTGGCAAAGGAGTCACCAAGGATGATTTATACATGCTTGAAGACACCAACTCTTTTTCGGATGTTTTTAAAATTTCGGATGTTTCTAATGCTTCTAATATTTTCAAAACTTTTTCAGTCTCTTATGATGATGTTATTTGGCATGCTAGATTAGGACATCCACATGTTCGTGCCTTAAGCTTAATGTTGCCTAATGTTTCTTTTAAATCGGATGAATGTGAGGCTTGCATTCTAGGAAAACATTGTCGAACTGTTTTTTCTAAATCTCTCACAAACTATGAAAATTGTTTTGATCTTGTGCATTCGGATGTGTGGACAGCCCCATGCCTATCTAGAGAAACCATAAATATTTTGTCACTTTGATAGATGAAAAATCAAAGTATACATGGATTACTTTGTTACAATCTAAGGATAGGGTGCTAGAAGCCTTTATAAATTTCAAAACTATGTTACTAACCATTTTAATGCCAAGATTAAAATTTTTAGATCGGATAATGGTGGAGAATATATGAGCACAACCTTCAAATTACATCTATCTAAGCATGGCATAATCCACCAAACAAGCTGTCCATATACTCCCCAACAAAATGGTGTAGCCGAGAGGAAAAATAGACATCTAATGGAGGTGGCAAGGTCTATGATGTTCCATACAAGTGTACCAAAAAGGTTTTGGGGAGATGCGGTTTTAACCGCATGCTATCTTATAAACCGAACCCCTACAAAAGTCCTACAAGATCTCTCCCCATTTAAGGTATTAAACAAAACTAAACCTCTTATTAACCACTTACGAGTTTTTGGTTGTGTATGTTTTGTATTAGTACCCGGGGAACAAAGAAACAAACTAGAGGCGAGAAGCACAAAGGCTATGTTCATTGGATATTCTACTACCCAAAAGGGGTATAAGTGTTATGATCCCTCTACACGGCGAGTTCTAGTATCCAAAGATGTCAAGTTCATGGAAGACAAAGGGTTCTATGATGAGAAAAATTGGGAAAGTATAAAGGACTTGGCTAGTTCACCTTCGGACCGAGCTAACAACCTCAAGAAAATTTTGGAGACACTTGGGTTAGGAACCGTTGAACTACCAAGAAGGAACGCAACCATCCATCTAACACCAAGAAGCGCCGGACTTGAGGAAGAAAGAGCCAGACTTGAGGAAGAAAGATCACAAGAACGCAATACCGTTGATCATGAAGGGGGAAATGAAAATGAACAGCCCGAGGCTGATATAGATGCCATGGATGAGATGAACTTTCAAGAGGAAGAACATCAAGCTCATGATCAAGGAATTGCCGAGGTACAAGAAGTACAAGATGTAAATGAGGCCGAGGTACAAGAGGAGCCGAGGGTTGAAACACAAGAAGTGGTACAAGGATTGAGAAGAAGCGCAAGGCTAAGGAAGGTAAAAAGAGTGTATTACAATTGTGAAGCGGTAGCTCATCCAATTCAAGCAACATGCTCTCTAGCCGTGTACCCTCATGAACATCAAGTCTTCATGGCCAACTTGGATGAGGAGTACATCCCGAAGACATATGAAGAAGCCAAAGAGCATAAAGTGTGGAGAGATGCCGTGGGGAATGAGCACAAAGCAATGGAGATAAATGGAACTTGGTTTGAGTCGGAATTACCTAAGGGAAAGAAAGCCGTCTCAAGAAAATGGGTGTTCACGATCAAATACAATAGTGATGGGTCCATAGAAAGGCACAAAGCAAGACTCGTGGCAAGAGGATTCACACAAGTGTATGGAGAAGACTATGTAGATACATTTGCTCCCGTTGCAAAGCTCCATACTATTCGGATCATACTCTCCCTTGCCGTGAACCTTGAGTGGAATCTTTGGCAAATGGATGTCAAAAATGCATTTCTACAAGGGGAATTAGAAGATGAGGTCTACATGTATCCACCTCCGGGGCTAGAACACATAGTGAAACCGGGAAATGTTTTAAGACTTAGAAAGGCGATCTATGGTCTTAAACAATCCCCAAGGGCGTGGTACCACAAGCTTAGCACAACACTAAATGGACATGGCTTTAGAAGATCCGAGGCCGATCATACTCTATTCACATTGCCAAGCTCAAAGGGAAGGGTGGTGGTGCTTGTCTATGTTGATGATATAATCATCACGGGAAGTGACATAGAAATTCATCTATCTCACCATAACAAGGCCGGACATTTTTTTTGCGGTGAACCAAGTGAGCCAATATATGCAAGATCCAACAACTTATCATTGGAAGATGGTTGAACGGATCCTAAACTATTTAAGTGGAACAAAGGATCAAGGAGTATGGATGGGATGCAACAAAAACACGGAGATTGTAGGATATTGTGATGCGGATTGGACCGGGAACCGAGTGGATAGGAAGTCAACCACGGGCTATTGCACCTTTATAGGAGGCAATCTAGTTACTTGGAAGAGCAAGAAGCAAAAGGTGGTTTCATGTTCAAGTGCGGAAGCCGAGTACCGAGCAATGAGGAAGTTAACCAATGAGTTAGTATGGATTAGAAATGTTCTCACGGACTTGGGCATTGAGACATCATCTCCCATTACAATGCATTGTGATAACCAAGCCGCCATCCACATTGCGTCCAATTTGGTGTTACATGAGAGGACAAAGCACATTGAAGTGGATTGTCACAAGGTTAGACAAATGATTGAACAAGGAGTAATTCTACCGTGCAATACAAGAAGTGAATAACACGAACTAGACTCGCACAAATATCTTCGAACACGTTCTCAAATATACGTTCTTAATAGGCACATAAACGCACGAAATATAGATACGCACACAATAGACTACTAACGTTGAATATAGGCGCACGAGTTACTCCAATCGTATATCACGGATTCGTTCAAGCTAATCACTAACGAGATAAACTTTTGAACGTTCGAATATACCTTTCTATATATATTTTTATTTTATGTAGGTTTCAAACAAGTTATGACCGAAAGATCAAAACGAAAATAAACTAACCTTTGACTCTAGAACGAGCTCTGATACCACCTGACGCGATCCCTTCCCTAACCTTGTCTAGAGCGTCGATTCAGTCGGGATCGTGTCATGTTACTTCAAGTCCGTTAGTTCCGGGTTGGCGATGCCAAGCTCTTTCACTGCAGCTTTAGATGGGTAATCGCGATTGTACTCCGCTACCTTCTTGCCTCCTTCCCTCGCCATGCTCTCGATCAAGTTCTCGAGCTGATTGAACGTAAGGTTGCTGAGGCAACCACCACCCGCTGCCACGATCATGAATCGGGTGGTTTCTTGAAGACCTTGGATAAAACTCGTGATGAGATACTTCTTATCCATTCCGTGGACATCAAGTAGAGATCCTCTCGAGTAACTCCCGTTCCAACCTTGGTAGTGCTGCAAAGCATCTTGAAGTCCATAAGGTGGGAGTTCGGATCTTCGTTCTCCATTCCTCTAAAGGCCGAATTGTTGAGCATTTGTATGAAGGCCGGTTGTAGCTCAACTTGATTATCGATCGTGCGGGCCATGCACGAAAGTAACTACGTGTGCTTCGGAGCGGTGTATGGTCCGTAAGTCTCACTGGCAGCAGCCATGTCATGGTTACTTTCGTTGTCCTCTCCGCTGCACTATGGGTTTCTTCCTCCTCAGAGGCGTATGACTCGTGATTGCTCGTTCTTTCTATCTCGGATTCGGAATCCGCTATTCCAATCCTTCTCTTCTTGCGCAGGCTCCTTAAAGTGTGTTCAACCTCGGGATCGTAAATGAGGAGCTTCTGAGTAGAGCTTCTCATACAAGGCTCCTGCACAACAAGAAACAAAACACCAAAGTGTAAATCCGCGGTAGATAGAATAGACTCGAAAAAAAGGGAAAAACGAAAAAGAAAAAAATGCGAAAAACGAAAGAAGACTCCGCAAAGGACTAGATCTTAATCTAGCTAATTCCTAGTCTAGACCGTTATTAGTCCCCGGTAACGGCGCCAAAAACTTGATGTGCGGAAACTCAAGCAATATAATTTCCTAGACCACTTCACCGCAAGTATACGGATCGTGTAGTACCAGGGTCGATCTCTAGGGACTAATGCAGCCAAAAACTAAGAATATCACTAAACTAAGAC
>CM071866.1:11851523-11865415 GCA_036759665.1 Gynandropsis gynandra
GATATGGAGGAGGACGAGAAAATCCCAATCATCCTCGGTAGGCCGTTTCTCAATACGGCAAAGACGATCATACATTTTGCTGAAGGTAGACTCACACTTAAATTCGGGGATGAAGAAGTGGAGTTCAATCTGAACGACACACTTAAGCAGCCATGTATGGTGGATTCGGTATTCCACATCGACGTCCTAGAGGAGCTAGCCGACGATGTCTTTGAGAAATTTGGGAAATTGGATTCCTTTGAGATGGCTCTTCCAACAGCTGGAGAGGGACTTTGTATGAACCCTAACGGAGCGAAGCATTATATAAAGCTGCTCGATAAAAGGGATACAAAAGAAATCCCGAACCCCGAGTTAGATGAACTTCGAGCAGAATTCTGCGATACCCTAGCGCAGCAGGTTGCAACCTCAGAAAAAGATGGATTCTCGGGTAGTCCTCATCAAGGAGACTTCTCAACTCATGCACACATGAGTACAGATCAGTTGGAGAGGAATTCAAGTCTAGAAAACGTTGAAAACCAGCGCACAACCCTCCGAGAATGCTAGGCAGATTCCAGCGCAGCTCAAACGGCTTACATCGATGGCTCATCCATTCCTGAAGCACCTAGCAGCCACTGCAAAATTCCAGCATCAAATTGGGACATTGATAAGGCATTCAAGATGAAGATTACGGTGAAGATTAAGGACCACATGACTGATCGGGGAAGGAATTCGATTGATCCGCGTGCTATACCCTATCGAGCATATCATGCACGCAAGTCGCTATGCACACAACGACGTCGAGGACGTCCATCTAATGGGTAGCACTTTTTGGTCAGGCTCACGACCATAAACAAGCGCTTATCGGGAGGCAAACCGATGTTGCATTTTTCGTTTCATTTTTATTTTCTTTCGGACAATTTCTTTTTTTTCTTTTCATATTGATGTACTTGGTGGGATCGTATTCCTCTTTTTGGATTGTGTGAATCTTTTTCGCAGGTTCTTCAACGTCCATATCATCCTTGAGGAGGAGACACAAAACCGGGATTGGAAGTTATACAAGGTGCACACGTTCCGACTCTTGTTTTGTTTGCGATATCCTCTTAGGGTTTTGAACACCGGGTCGGTGTTTCATTCAAGTCTGGGGGGGTACTCGTCGAGTATTGTCATATGATTAGGATTAGATGATTAGAATTAGATGTAGATTTTTTTTATTTTTAGGAATAAACGGATGGATACCTAGCATGAACTGTCGAGCTTTAGTCATTATTGTGCGACTTTGTCCAATCGTGAATAAAAGTCTAGGTATGTTTAGAAGTCTTCTTGATTTCCGATTAGTTGAAGTAATTGTGCTTGAAACCATGACTTATAGTTACATTCACCTCCTAGATTTCAGTACCAAGTATCATATCTCCATGTATACAGACTAATCGATGCTTGTTGATAGATCTTTAGCGTTCATAAAATTCCACACGCTTATACTCCGCTGTCAATGTTCTATCCTTGGATAAGTCTTAACTATTTTAGGTTTTCATTGACATGAGTACATCGAGATCGATGGTTCGGGTCTAAGTGGTGGGTTGAGGCGCTACTCTACGTCCTAAGGGTTAGATTGATGCGTATACGTCATAACAAAAAAAAACAAAAATGAAAAGGGTATTCTTCAATAACGCATCTCTTCACTCCGCTAAGGTTACGAGACCTTATGAGTGTGCCATAGGCAGCCTGGGTCTAAGTAGAAAGCCACCCTCTTCAACTTCGACGTCCTAGGAACAAAGCGTGGAACTATGTAGTTTTTATATCATTCTTAGGTCTAGTTTTAAGTAGATTGCTTAGATTTCATTCATTTACCGAGTTTATTCGAAGACTTTATCTACATTTCGTGTTTTGCATAGGAAACGAAGACTTGAGGAGAAACACGAGTAATTATGGCAATCTAACCCCGAAAACGTAGTTGAGTAACAAGGTTCGACTTGTGCAAGACCATGGATTGGAAGTGAGCACTCAAACACCAAGCAAAAGGAACGGAAACAACAAATCAATAGTGCCCGCTCGGGTGGCAAATGAGTGCACGATCGGGCTAATTGATACCAAACAACCCCGTAGCTTTGCACGACTCGGGCACTTGAGGAACACGGCCCGAATGGAGTGCCCGCTCGGGTGGATTTGCAGTGCCCGCTCGGGTTAATTCATGTCAAGAAATCACTGTAGGTTTGCACGACTCGGGCTGATGATCTACATGATCGGGCATGGTGCCCGCTCGGGCTCAATTGTGTGTGCACGGTCGGGCAAGTGACCTGCACGAGCGGGTAGAGGACATGCCCGCTCGGGTCCTTGTTTCTCTCAACTAATTCCTAACTTTTGGAACGACCAAATTAAAGGGAAATTGGATCTGAAAAAGGAGTTTTCGAACCAGATTGGATCAGAAGAGATTCAGAGACATTAGGGCAAAAGGAAGAAGGAAGAAAAGACGAATATACGGATCGGGAGCAAGGAGAATCTACCGAAGACATCGGTTCATGAATAGGGAGTCATCTCTTTCTCTATCTATGTCGAACTTAGAATTCTCTTGTGTTTCCTTTGCTGTATTCATGTCTGAGTTTTTATCATGTTTTCAGATTTCATGGTTGATCTTAATTCTTCAATACTTGTACGCCACTTGATTGATGATGTTAGAAGTCTAATAAATCTACGCCAGGGCATTAGCTTTGGAACTTAGCCATGATTTAGGGTTTAATCGGTTTAGAATCTACGCCAGGTCAATCGGTTGAATCTAGGGATTAGGATAGCGGTCATAATGCGTCTATGCATGTAAGATGCGCAATGGATACATTGGTATATGCATGCTAGATAGTGGACAAGTCTACGCCAGTCAGTTCCTATAGGAGAGCTTGAATTCCCTGAACTCATGATAGTACCTAAGACCAATTATCCTTTTAGAACTTCGTTACATCATTATGCAAACTCTCGACACCCATGGTGCTTAGTCATAAGTTTTATCTCTTCGATTTAGTTTAGTTTAGCTCAATCACAATTCCATCTTTAGTCACTCTACACGTTTATTCCATTAGTTCAATAGCTTATAAGTCGCATCAATTCCTTGTGTTCGACCCTAGTTACCACACGATCCGTATTCTTGCGGAAGCGTTAGTCTAGGTTTTATCACTTGAGTCTACACACATCAGATGACGAAGATATCTGGGTTGGGTAACTTCCGTGGCAGCTCATGTTTGAGAACGACATGTGTCGCAGCGGTGATCATCACTGTTTCCTCCTCCACATTATGCTTCTTGATTATAATACCCTTGAGGAATTTAGCATAGGAGGGTATCTACGTGATTGCTTCATGGAAAGGCATAGTGATTTCCATCTTTTTCAATATCGCTGCGAACTTAGTAAATCGTGTGTCATTAGCTCGTTTCTTCTGACGATTGGGAAATGGAAGTAGGGAAGGTCTTGGTGGCGGTGGCATATAGATTGGTTCCACTTCCTCTTCGGGTTCACTAGGCTTCTCTGTTGAAAGGTTTGAGCATTCTCCCTTCTCAAGATTTTGGGGTACAATGTCTGCAAGTTGTGTTTCGCTCCTCAGCATGATGGCATTGAAGTGATAATGAGGATTTGGTTGAGGTTTTGCTGGTAGAGTTCCTAGTGGTTTGGAAGAACTCCCAGACAGCTCTGCAACTTGGGTGTCTAAGATCTTCAAGTGCGTATGAATTTCCCCAACTTCCTTCTTTATGTCATTCTGATGTGCTCTCATACCCCTTAGTTCAATGTGGTAATTTTTCTGCTCTTGCAAAATCTAAGCAAGCATGGATTTTATATCACCATTTACCTCTTGTTGCAGACATGGTGTGTGTATCTTCTTTGTTGATTTCCTTGATAGCCTTAGTTCTGCAATTGTGCTCTAGGCTGGAAATTCTGATTCTAAGGTTGTCTATAAAGCGGCTTAGGTTCATAGTTTCCTTGTAGTGGATTCATGACATTTTCGGTGTTCTTGTAGGAAACATTGGGATGGTTCCTCCAACCCGGATTGTAGGTGTTGGAGTATGGGTTGTTGGCAACATAATTCATATCCGCAATCTCCTGGAATCCGTGGCTTGCTTTTGCAACACCATGATAATCAGAGGATACTTGGTGCATTGCTTCCATTTGCAGATTCATTTCAGCAAGTTCAGCATGCAAAGAAAGCACCTCATTGTCCGTTTCCCTAGTTGGTAGTCTATGTCAGTACTCACCTGGTGAGGTATTTTTTCCCTCGGCCATCTTCTTGCAATTCGCCTCAATGCTGGTGAATGGGAAGTCATGTATAGAACCACCACATGTAGTGTTCAACCAATCTCTTACGTCATCACGAAATCCCTTAATAAATGTGGCTATGAGGTACCTCTTGTCGATCCCATGGTGAGGGCATTCTCGTTGGCATCTCTTGAATGGCAGCCAAGTTTCAGGAAAACTCTCTTTGTCCTCTTGCACAAATGAATTTATTATGTTCTCTCTTGACTGCGTCTTATGGGGTAAGAAGAATCGAATCATGAAAGTTCTTCGAGCTGACTCCATGTGTGAATGGAATCAGGTGGTAGAGTGTAGAGCCATTCAAGTGCATGCTCCCTTTCTGAGAATGGGAAAGTAAACAACATTATCGCTTCATCTTGTTTCCCGGGGTACGCTTTCATGTTTGAAACAACATCTTGAATTGAGTAAGATGTTGGTTTAGGAATTCTCACGCGACGTTTAGCCATTCAGTCAAGCCCAATTGAAACAACCTCTCTAACCATATTTCCTTTTGGTTTATGCAGCCAACACGTTCCTTTTCTTCTTTTGCTAAATTTCCTCTTTGGCTAGTTTCCATTTTCTCGGTTTCTATTTTCTTCAGCAGCCTGTATTTCCTTTTCCTCTTGTGCAGCAACGATTTCCTTTTCTTTTTTCCTCCTTTTCCTCTTTGCTTTGCTGCCTTATTTCTTGTTCTTGTATTTCCATTAATTGTTCCAGCGGCCATTTTGATTTTCTATCTTCGACGCTCCAATTCTCGTGTAGGCGGCAATCTTTCCATTTTTGTGTCGGCGGTTGGAAGTTTACATTTTGTTCCACCAACTTGCTTCTATTTTATGCAAAACATGTTTCCTTTTCATGTTCCAATCCAACCGTGCTCTTCTTACTTTTGTTCTAGCAACCGGAATTTTCCTTTTTTTTGTTCCAGCCACCGAAAGTTTCCATTTTTTTGTAAGCGTCCATTGATTCCATTTCTCTTCTCATGTTTATGATTCTTTGGATGCTAACCATGCATAGCTGATAGAGAGTGGTTTTTCTTAGTTTTTCTTCATTTACTTGTGTTTGTATCCCGATATTTCCATTTACTTGCAAAATAGGAAAAACGATGAAAGAAGACTAAGTGATGCTTAATTCTTTGTAAAATCTAAATGATTGATGAAACTAACTATGAAAATAGACGAAAATACTATCACAAAATAGACGTTATCAAACTCCCCCAGACTTGAACCTTTGCTCGTCCTCGAGCAAGACTAGAACTAAGCACGAGAAGAGTTAGACAACAACCGAAAACTAGCACAATCAACTCGAAAAGTCAGCCACCCTACGCAACAACACGTCATACGAACATAGATCTAAGTGCACCGAATTTAGACTCCTATCTGCCGAAAGTTACTAACCGTGCAATCCTACTCATATCCTAAGTTCGTTTCACTAACCACTAGACAACATCCAAGTGATCGCCATACCTATTCTAATACGCAAACAGTTCGATACCATTCTTCAGACAATTTTTTTCTTTTTCGGTTCTCTTTGTTCTTCTTTTTAGTTTCCACACATATTTTTTCTTTGAAAATTTGCACTCGGTTTCTAGGACGTCGGAGTTGAAGAGGACAACCTTCTAAATAGACCCAGGTAGCCAATTGGCACACTCATAAGGTCTTGTAACCTTAGACGAGTGAAGAGGTTAAGTCATTGCTGATTTTTTTTTCTTTTGATTAAACTATTGTGTTACGCATCGACTCTAACCCTTAGGACGTAGAAAAACCGCCTCGAACCACAACTTAGACCCGAACCATCAATGTTGATGCACTCATGTCAATGTAGGGCTGAAAAAGTTCAAGATCTTAGTCTATTGACACCGGAGTGTAAGTGCATGGAAATATAATGATGGAAACAAAATATAGAATGAAAGGTATGCTCGGAGATATAAGTGCTCGGGATTGAAGCCTAAGGGGAGGAATACAACTATAGGCTATGGATTCATGCACGACCACTAACTAATCGATATCTAAAGGTATGTTTCAGAAAACCTAGACTTTTGTTCCCGATTCGACAAAGTTGCACAAGGTGACTAAAGTTTGAAATTTTTCGTACTAGATATCCGTCCGTCTAATCCTAACAAAACTACCTAAAAGCAAAATAAACATAAAACTAAATCCTAATCACAATCATGGCATCCAAAGAATATCACCCCAGACTTTAACGGAACACTGTCCCGGTGTTCAATATCTAAGAGAATGACTAACATGCAAAAATTTGGGGAAAATACAATAGATAGGAACGTGTACACCTGATGCGTGCGTTGATGCAGCTGGGCATACATGTCTTTTCTTATGTGTTGGATGATGTCGAATTGGAAAACCTATAATAAAAGTCACATAATCCGAAGGAGACAATACGATACATCAGAGTTGTTGGCAAGGAGCATGCTTGTGAAAAGAATAAGAGTCGAATTAAAAAAAACTAAAATGAAATAACTAAAAGGATATGGGACTCGGGTTGCCTCCCGAGAAGCGCTTGTTTAAGGTCTTGATCCTAACCAAAACGTGCTACTCATTATTTGGCTCAAAGAGAGGGAGTGTAGCTTGATTGTAATTCGTGTTGTCCGCATTGTAGAGCTTTATGCGTTGGGCTTTCACTTTGAATGGACCATTGGTTCCTGTTTGCTCGATTGCTCCGTGTGGTGAGATGCTTTTGATTGTGAACGGCCCGGACCAGAGTGACTTGAGTTTTCCTAGAAAAAGTTTCAAACGTGAATTGAAAACAAGTACATGATCATCTACATCGAATGTCCGCTGGAATATGTGTCTGTCATGCCACTTCTTTGTGCGTTGTTTGTAGATCTTTGCGTTCTGTTACGAATGGAGGCACATCTCCTCTAGATGATGGAGCTGTAGCATCCGTTTCTCAGCAGCTGACTTGTAATCATAATTAAGTGCTTTGATCGCCCAATATGCTCGATATTCTAACTCGGTCGGTAGATGGCATGCCTTACCGTACACTAGCTGAAACGGAGTCATTACGATTGGCGTTTTGAATGATGTACGATAAGCCCATAATGCATCGTCGAGTTTCAATGCCCAATCCTTCCTAGACTTAGAGACCGTCTTCTCCAAAATCGACTTGATCTCTCGATTAGAAACTTCAACTTGGCCGCTGGATTGAGGGTGATATGGCGTTGCTATCCTATGTCCAAAACGTGGGAATATGACACGTTTGAACATCCTTGTTACTGGTTTGGAGTTGTTGGTTGGACTTGCCAAAGCTTCTACCCACTTCGTTACGTAGTCCACCGTGACTAGTATGTAGAGGTTTCCGCACGAGGACGGGAAGGGACCCATGAAGTCTATTCCCTATACATCAAATGGCTCAACCTCTAGAATATATTGTTGTGGCATTTCATGGCATCTAGAAATATTACCCATCCTTTGGCAATTGTCGCATGATGCAACGTAGTTGTGGGCATCCTTGAGGAGTGTAGACCAATAGAAGTCTGCTTGCAACACCTCTTTGCGGTTGTCTTAGCTGCAGAAAAGTGTCCTCCATAGCTTGAGGGATGGCAACGTGACAGTATGTGTGGAGCTTCTTCTACGAGGATGCAGCGCCTAAGGATTCCGTATGTGCCTCTCTTGAAAAGATACTGCTCATCCCAATAGTACGCCTTGACGTCATGGAGAAACTTCTTTCTCGCATTGTAATTCAGCCCTTCCGCTAGTACTTGACATGCTAAGTAATTCACAAAGTCCACATACCATGGAGTGGAAGTGCAAGTCAAGGACATTACCGCAACATCTCGGAGATAGTCGTCGATACGAATGCACTCGGGGACTTCAAGGCGTGAAAGATGATCAGCTACCCCATTCTCGGTTCCTTTCCTATCCCTTTTTTCAAGATCGAACTCTTACTGCAGTAAGATCCATCTAATGTGCCTCGGAGATCAAGTCAATTTTGGAGAAGACGGTCTCTAAGTGTAGGAAGGATTAGGCACTGAAACTCGACGATGCATTATGGGCTTATCGTACAACATTCAAAAGGCCAATCGGAATGACTCTGTTTCAGCTAGTGTACAGTAAGGCATATCATCTACCAGTCGAGTTAGAATACCGAGTGTATTGGGCGATCAAGCACTTAATTATAATTACAAGTCAGCTACTGAGAAACGGATGCTACAGCTCCTTCATCTAGAGGAGATGCGCCTCCATTTGTACGACAATGCAAAGATCTACAAGGAGCGCACGAAGAGATGGCATGATAGACACATAGTCCAACAGACTTTCAAAGAAGGTGACCAAGTACTTGTTTTTAGTTTACATTTGAAACTTTTTTCCAGGATAAAAACTCAAGTCACGTTGGTCGGGGTCATTCACAATCAAAAGCGTCTCTACAAACGGTGCTATTGAGCTTATAGAAATCAGCCACACATTCAAGGTGAACGCCCAACGATTAAAGATCTACAACGCGGACAACACGAGTAACGAGCGAACTGCTTTCGTTCTTTTGGATCCAGCTCATGCGTAGAGTGTTTTGGTCAGGCTCGTGATCTTAAACAAGCGCTTCTCGGGAAGCAACCCGAATCCCATATCCTTTTAGTGATTTCATTTTAGTTTTTTTTAGAATTCGACTCTTATTCTTTTCACAAGCATGCTCCTTACCAACAACCCCGATGTATCGTACTATCTCCTTCGGATTGTGTGACTTTGGTTATAGGTTTTCCACTTCCAAAGACGCATCGGCCTAGCTGCATCAACTCGGGATAGCAAGCACGCATCAGGTGCACATGTTTCTATCTATCTTATTTTTTCCCGAGTTTTTGCATGTTAGTCATTCTCTTAGGTATTGAACACAGGGACGGTGTTCCATTCAAGTCTAGGGGGTACTCTTTGAATGTCATGATTGTGATTAGGATTTAGATGTTGAGTTCTTCGTTTATTTTTCTCTTATGTTAGTTTTGTTAGGATTAGACAGACAGATATCTAGTACGAAAAATTTCGAACTTTAGACACCTCTGTGCAACTTTGTCAAATCGGGAACAAAAGTCTAGGTTTGCTGAAACATACCTTTAGATATGGATTAGTTACTGATTGTGCATGAATCCATAGCCTATAGTTGTATTCCTCCCCTTAGGCTTCAATCCCAAGCAATTATATCTCCGAGATACTTTCATTCTTTGTTTTGTTTCGATCATTATATTTCCACGCACTTATACTCCACTCACAATAAGCTAAGTTCTTTATCTTTTTCAGCCCTACATTGACATGAGTGCATCAATATTGATGGTTCGGGTCTAAGTGGTGGGTCGAGGTGGTTTTTCTACGTCCTAAGGATTAGAGTCTATGCGTATTCACAATAATTAATCAAAAGAAAAAAAATCAGCAATGACGTAACCTCTTCACTCCGCTAAAGTTACAAGACCTTATGAGTGTGCCAATTGGCAACCTGGGTCTAAGTAGAAGGCTGTCCTCTTCAACTCTGACATTCTACATACCGAGTGCAAATATAAAAAAAATGTGTGGAAACCAAAAAGAAGAAAAAGAGAACCGAAAAAGAAGAAAAATAATTGTCTTAAGAATGGTATCGAACTGTTTGTGCATTAGAATAGGTATGGCGATCGGTTGGATGTTGTCTAGGGTTTAGTGAAATGAACTTAGGATATGAGTAGGATTGCAAGGTTAGTAGCTTTCGGTAGATAGGGGTCTAAATTCGGTGCGCTTAGATCTATGTTCGTAGGATGGCTGACGTTTCGAGTTGATTGTGCTAGTTTCTAGTTGTTGTCTAACTCCTCTCATGCTTAGTACTAGTCTTGCTCGAGGGCGAGCAAAGGTTCAAGTTTGGGGGAGTTTGATAACATCTAATTTGTTATAGTATTTTAGTCTCTTTTTATAGTTTAGTTACATTCTCATTCTACACACTTATTGACTTTTACCGTCCTTTTCATTAGTTACTAGCTTTAGAGTTGCATCGAGTCCTCGTGTTCGACCCTGGTACTATATAATCCGTATTCTTGTGGAAGCGCTAGTCTAGGTAAAATGTTACTTGAGATTAACCACATCAGTCCTATCGCATTCCTTGTCCGTTTCTCGTCCCATTTGCTCCGTTGTGATCTTCGATGGTGGTATTTTGTCCCGTGTATGTTATTTAGCTCCGAAACGAATCAAATACACATTCAAACCTATAAGAACATGAAAAAACAAAAACAAGTAAAATGGATACAAAGTCACATGTAAACATCGCAATTATCATCATGAACATCTCTAAAATCATACGAGAATCGTGTACGAAAACAAGATGATCAATAACTCGATGAAATGACCTAGACCCACGTTCAAACAAATGGTTCTAAACCCTTACACAATCAGACGTAGCGACTTATACAAAATTGAAAAACACGAATGAGTTATGACAAACTCAAAATATAAGTTGAGACGAACTCACCGGGTTACAATCGAGCGGAGTGCGCACGATAGTTAATAAAAAACCGTTAAAGAGAATCACTCTCAGAATGAAGGAAATATCAATATTGAATGTTTATGTCATTCTCAATCATCGTTTCATTCTAAAATGCAAACTCATAACATATCCTCTAAGGTTTGAATGTTCCTTTATTATTCTCCATTTATCGAAGGATGATATGCAATGATCAAATGTAATTTTGTTTCAAATCTTTGTTAATTGTTTTCCACAATTTAGAAGTGAAAAGAGAATCTCGATTATATACTACAGTGACCCATATGGAGATTATTTCCTTTTTGAGTCCTTGATATGTCCATGAAAAAAATACATAATGATCATATGTCATTTCCTTTTCAAAAGGGAAAAATATTGAAGTATAGCTAAACATGTCTCATGAGCTTGTCTCAATAAAAGATCTTATAAATGATCATCTTAAAGAACACAAACGCATATTTTATTCATGTTCGCACCATCGTTAGGTATACTATAACCGAGCTTCAAAATAAATTGGAATTTCGTTCTTTTGATTTATTATTTGACCAGTCTTCTATGGTATTCAAACTTTCTCTAGAAGGCTTTGGTATTCTTTAGAATCCACTTGCAATAAAATTTATTCACTTGTGTTGTTACTTGAAGAGCATCTAGTTGAACAGTCACTTTTGTCATTCTCTTTCGTGCATATAATTTGATCATTTTACGAATTAAGGTGATATGATCTCGTAGGATGTCGAGGACGCGACCAACAATGCAGAAGAAGATGCACCTCCAGCGCGGAAGAAGATGCCATCAGTGCGACCCGAGAAGCTGCTAGCGCGACCCGAGACACCATCAGCGCGACTCGAGACACGACCACCACCAGTGCGACCCGAGATGCGACCAGATCGAAATACATCGGTCCCGTAACCCGAGATCGGGCTATAGAGGAAGAGGTGTTGCTCCTACCAGCTGGTCCCGTGACCTGAGCCAAGGCTGTGAAGCTTAAGGACGCAATTATCAGAATACTCGCGGTCGTCCTATTCACGAAGATTATTCAAGTCCACGTGAAGTCAGGATCCTATGAAATGTTATCCAAGCCGAAGCCCGCCTTGCAACGGTTTTTAATTAGGTAAGTGACACGCGTGTACTCTTTTCCCTTCGTCGGTTTTGTCCCACGGGGTTTTTCCGACGATGGGTTTTAATGAGGCCGCGTGTCATATTTCCCGCAACCTAATCAATAATCTGAGGGTTTCAAGACAAGTCCGCATTCCAATTAGCACGAATTACAACTTGTCTTAATGTCATTTTTATGTTTTCTATGCATTTAATTGTTGCCTTGCATGGTGACTTACATTAAATGCTACATTTATGTGTTGTATGGCCTTATTTTGTTTATTATGGCCGTCCATGTTATGCTTGTTTAGATATCTTTTGAATCAATTTAAATCTTGAATATTATCTTGAATTTCCTTGTGAGTTCTTGTTGTTGGTGTGTAATATCCAGAAAATTCGTTGGTGTGTAATATCTAACGTCTTGTTCTTTCTTCGTTGGTGCGTAACATCCTTCGGAGACGAACCCGTGAATCGAGAGCCTTCCGTAACTCTCGTGTGACCATCTGTTTCACAACCCTTGTGCAACCCGTTGCAGCAAGGCCTATCCATTCTTAACCTAGTCTAGAGCGTCATTCCAATCGGGATCACATCAAGTGGCATCAGAGCTCGTTCTAACAAAAAGGTTAGTTCAAATTGGTTTTGAACTTTTCGGTCATAGCTTGGTTGAACGTTACAAAAAAATAAAATATATATATATACATTTCGTACGTTTAGGTGTCTATCTCGTGTGTATCTATCCCGTGCGTGTCCTTGTCGAGGGTTTTCTTGCTTTCCGCTTGTGGCTGCTCCATGTGTTCGTGTGCAGGAACTTGTGAGTAGGTATACGCAGGGAACCGTAGGACGTCATGGGAGAAATAGGTGCCGAGAACAGCCGGGTAAATGAGAAACTCACTGAGGTTCTCGCGGATCGTTTAGAGGAAAGCATCACTAACAAAATTGAGGAGTTTCGGCAAGAGTTTCAGACCGAACATCCAACAAGACCGAAAGACGCTCATGCGTTCCAGCAACGTGAGAGGAACCAGCATGAGGAGGACAACAACTACTACGAACGAGGCAGTTCATCCTCGTCCCGAAGTAGTTGCCAGCGCCGGCGCGCACCAAGGGAACGGAGATACGACCTGAGGGACGACCTTGCTGGTCTCAAGCTGAAAATTCCAGCATTCCACGGCAAGGCCGACCCGGAAGCCCCTCATGTGTTTTGCAATGCTTGTTGTCGTAATAAAAGCCACAAATTGTCTTTTTCAACTTCCACTCTTATCACTTCTCGTCCACTTGAAGTGATCTTTTCCGATGTTTGGACATCTCCTATTTATTCCGTTGATGGTTTTAAATATTATGTCCTTTTTGTAGATCACTTTACACGTTATTCATGGCTGTATCCACTCAAAACCAAATCCCAAATTCGTGACACATTCATTCAATTCAAATCACTTGTTGAAAACAAATTCGACAAACGCATTTCAACACTTTATTCCAATAATGGAGGTGAATTCATTGCCTTACGTTCTTTTCTATCCTCTAATGGCATTTCTCACTTCACATCTCCACCACATACTCTCGAACACAATGGCATTTCTGAAAGACGACATAGGCACATCGTAGAAACCGGTCTTTCCCTTCTCACGCATTCCTCCATGCCCTTATCCTATTAGTCTTATGCATTTTGTGCAGCGGTTTATCTCATTAACTGCCTCCCAACACCTACTCTTAGTATGTCCTCCCCTTACGAGTATCTCTTCCAACAACCACCAAACTACATTAAGCTTCGCGTCTTTGGATGTCTATGTTACCCATGGTTACGTCCTTATACAGCCAACAAATTAGAACCCAAGTCTGATCCATGTGTCTTCCTCGGGTACTCATCCACCCAAAGTGCATACTTTTGTCTTGATCCTCTTAGGTTGCGCATCTTTGTCTCACGTCATGTTCAATTCATTGAGTTTATCTATCCCTTTTCCGACCCTACCAAATTCTTCCCACAAACCAAAAAACCTAACCACCGTTGCCACCCCTCAACCTAGCGTCAGCCCTATACCATCCTTCTTGCCGCCGCTCATTGCTCCATTGCCGTCTCAGCCCCTAAGCTCGGATCCTTCGCCGCCGCAACC